>CM070834.1:32288661-32413661 GCA_036326025.1 Chrosomus eos | reverse complement strand
TGGTGTTTCGGTGGCACATTTAAAGGAGCTTCTCTGTTGCATCTCCTGGACAGGAGGGCCCCAATGGTGATGTGGACATCCTCAACCCCCATTTAGCGCTTTGACGGTCCCCGCTGAATTTGATGTGAAGGGCAGAGACGGACGGCCGTCAGCACTATCTGCATCAGTTCAGCTGTGCTTTACAAGATTAGCTGTCTTTTTTGAGAATATTAAAACCTTACTAGTGCTCTTTCGTGTATCACAATAAATATAAATCCAGCTAAGTTTATACTGCATTATTGTCTTCTTTGAAAGAAAGCTCCACCAGATGCACATTTGCTGAGGGCTATGACTGAAGAAGAAGTTTAGGACCATAGACAGTACCATGTTTGCTCAGCCAAGGAAGTGTGGCTTCAGGACCATGGACAAGGTCATACTTAGCAATTTTACAGTACACGCAGCACTAAAAGACGGAATGGGCAAGCAATTATTGTTTAAATAACATTTTTATGATACTTTTTTCATCATTAGAACAGATCATCATAATACTGCACCTAAAAAACTGAAAGTTAAATCTGGTTTGTTTTCATTTTAGAACAATCCCCAGATCATGTAGAAAAAGACCAACATATATGTGTGACATGTTCTGGACACCTTTTACAGGCTTCTTTTGTCTAAAACTAGTTTTCTGCTTAAGTTCCATGTCATTCACTTGGGTTGTCCATTGTTGTTGTGCTTAATGTTCTGGAGAGGAAATTCCATTGGGGAAGTGTGGGGAAACAAGTGAAACAACCTTACGCTTCCTTTCATTTCACCCACCATGACAAACATCCTTCTGTTTTAGGTTTTAGCAATTCACTTGGAAAACTTGGTATTATTAAAAAAATAGATTGCTTGCCTAAATTGTCATGTTCAGGTAAGGATGAGCAGTAGAATGGATTTGCAGCATTCTTTTAATCAAATGAAACACAATAATCTAGATCTTCTCAACCACCACCAATGTGGATGATGCGACGGCAAACATATTTCGCCAGAACGGCCATCACACAGAGAGACACAGGAGACAGAATGATGAAGCCAATAAGTAAATATGGGGATGATTATGAGGCCATGATGGATTGGGGCCAATGAGCAAATTTGGCCAGGATGCCTGGGTTAAACCCCTACTCTTTTTTAATGACTCCTAGATTTTTAATGACCACAGAGAGTCAGGAAACACAGTTTAACGTCTCATCCGAAGGACGGATGAGTTGTATGTTATACAACTCACAAATTGTATGTTATATTGTTGTTGCTCCTTTTTTATGATTTCATGGCTGAGTTCATTAACTCATTTCCAGTGTTGGGGGTAACGTGAGTTGCTTAAACCAATTACTTTTTCAAGTAACAAGTCAATTAACGCATTTTTCAAAAAAGCAACGCAAGTTATTTTGTTGTCCCATTTATTGATTATCAGCTTTCATGTCCTCTTGTGGAGAGAAATTGGGAGTGAGGTGTACTGTGTAAGTTTGATGCTTGTTGTAGTCATAGACATATAAAACACACAGATGCCCCATTGGCATCTTTGGACTGTTCCTGCAATATATCAAGTCCGTCGTATTGGTCCGTGTAAGACACATTTTTTCACGACAAAAAAACACAATAACGCTTACATTTCTCAACTGATTTGAACGGTTTATGATCTGCGTGAAGTACGAAATAAGTTCTGTCTCAAATTACTCAGAATCAAATTCTTATTTCCATCTGCCTGAGGCTTATTAATTTCACCTTTGGTGTTATAGAACCTTTATATTTGCCAAAATTAGAACTTTTTATTTTGTTTTTATTATGAACCAAACCAGCAAACCCAGCTCAGGTCAGAAAAAGTAATGCAAAATTAACATGACTAGCATTACTAGTTATAGTTACTTTGGTAACACACTACTTAAAGCCTTCATGTATAATGCATTATAAAAATATTTTTAATAAATTAATTATTCACGTTATAATGCATTATATAGTCTCCTCATTATATATATGGATACCTGTAACTACAGTTATAATACATTTGAATACTTTTATCTAATATTGAACACCTTTAGAAAGTACATTATAACACATGATAAACGTCTCAGGTTACAACTGTAACCCTAGTTCCCTGAGAAGGGAACGAGACGATGCGAAGTCCGAGTGTCCAGTGCTCGCACTGGGCACAAGAGGTTCAGCTTTTCCTGGTCCGATAAACGGGGGAGGACAGAAACCTGCAGCACAATAGGCCTCGGAATAATGGTAGGCACCTTAGGAACATATCCATGTTTGGGGTAAGATTGCCTTGGCCATCCCCGTTGCACACAAGGCAGGTTGAGACCAAAAGGGCCTGAAGGTCTCGACTCTAAGAGGGACGAAATAGCTAGCAGAAAATAGTCTTAAAAGAAAGGAACTTCTCTGAGGCCAAATCTAAGGGCTCAAAAGGAGCCCCAGATAGGCCTACTAGAACTATTGTAAGGTCCCAAGCCGGCACCATAGTGCAAGTTGCAGGCCTCAGCCTCAAAGTGCCACGAAGGAAACTAGTGATCAGGGGGTCTCGACCCAAAAATGTACCACCCACCAGGATGTGGAAAGCTGCAATGGCCGCCACGTATACCTTAAGCGTGGAAGGACATAGACCTGATACAAAGCGTTCTTGCAGAAACTCAAATACTGTGTTTACCAAACAGTTTTCTATTGACGCTGGTAACACCAAGAAGTAAAAAACTCTCGAAATAGTGAATATAGTTTCCTCGTAGCGGGAGCTCTGGGCTCTGGAGCTTAGAATGGTCTCAACAACCTTGGTTGAGAGACCACTCTCTATGAGTTGGGCCTCCTCAGAGGCCAAAACCACAGTTCCCTTATCGAAAAGGGAACTTCGAGATGCGTCGAAAACGCTACGGGAACGCCTTCTACGTGATTGCGTCTGAAGCATCTATGCCAACTAGTCCAATGGAAAAAGGGGATGAGCGTCACGGGCGGGTGACGTCATGACCAGGAAATGATAAAAGCACTTCCGCTGCGAAACGCCAGTTAGCTTCTGTGCCTCAGCAAGCGATCTGTGTCATACATCTATTTATTGTTGTCTGTTACAATATTGTTGGTATCGGTATGGCGAAACAAATGTACAAACAGTGTGTTCCTCCCTGCCCGCGTTTATTTAAACGGGTGGGGACACACACGAGCTTTGTGTCATTTGTTTGGGAGTAGAGCATGCGGTGTCTGCCTTTGAGACTGTGAAATGCTACCAAATATAGCATGCTCTGCTCTCGCCTGTCACTCTGTATGATAGTGGCAGACTCGCGATTCTCAGGGATCAGGACCCGCGTTTGCCGAGGCAGCGCGGAGAATGCATTCCTGGGGATCGCAGAAGGATCTTTTGGAGGGTTGGGAGACGGGTCCGAGGGCCCTTTCTTCCTCCTTACCCGGAAGATCCAGCGCTATCTCCCCGGTGTCGGAAGCACGCTCTGCGGTTTCTTCCGCCCGGGGAGAGAGAGTCCTTTTTTCCTTCAAATACTCTTCCTCCGAGGAGGTTAAATGTTTGAGTGAAAGTGAAAGCACACACACTGTTGATTTAGATTCGCCATCTATTTCTCCAGCATATGATGAGCTGGTGGAGGTTTTGTCCCGTGCTGTTAGTAAATTAAAAATGTAATGGCCAGCTGAGATAAAGGGACGCTCGTCATAAAAACAAACTAGACGAGCGTTTCCTTACATCGATCACATTATCTCCACCACGAGGCTTGCCTTTTTTCTCTGATTTACACACTGAATATCTTAATTGTGGAATAAACCGTATTTATTACTACTTTTCAGCCCTCATGTTAATGTTTATTCAAAGTTAGAGGGTTGAAATATTACGGTTATGATATGATACCCCAGGCTGAACAGAAAAAGAAACATAAGAACAGAAAAATGCTATTTTTCACCTGGTCCAGCATCGTCATTTAAGCCTCTGCTTTGCCCACTAAGTCTAATACTAAACAAAACTACTTTGATTTTTGGGTAAAACTTATACGGCAGCAGGTCAAGCTGGGGAATGTTTATACAAAAACTATGGTATTGCTCCAGGCTTATCAGGCTGATCTGCTAGGGATCTGGATATAGCGAAAAATGATATATATATATATATATATATATATATATATATATATATATATATATATATATATATATATATATATATATATATATATATATATATATATATATATATAAAATACATATAAAAATGAGAAAATATATATATAATAAAGTTTCTCCCTCGCCATGTCCAGCCCCCCTGGGGCTGCTGGGCGTGAGCAGCCCCAGCCGTCGAGTTCATCATATTATGTGCACAGAAAGAGAGTGCTGTGCCTCGTGTTCCTCCACGTAGATACTGGAGACAAACGCAACCCTCTCAACCGAAGTCGTCTAAGCTTAAGCCGGATCTGAGGACCGTTCTTCAGGCGAAGAAAACTTCGGTTTAAAAAAAAAAAAAAAAAAAAAGGTCTTGATGTTTAGGCGTCAGGCCTGTGAGGACAGCCCCGACCGAAGTGGAGTGGTGTACACCTCATTACACGGTGCCCGTTCCATTTCGGGGTCCTTACGAGACCCTCCTGCTAACCCTGCCACCCCCGGTGCTTCAGGGCGCAGCGGTCTCCAGCGAGTCGCTGATGCTATGCTGCGGCACAGCATTGGTTTCGCGCCCTCTGAGGGGGGCTTTAGAGCAGTCAGGTCAGGTAGTTCCTGCCATTATGTTTCAGGCTCCAGATTTGGCTCTCTCAGTAACACCAGAGACCAGCCTCGAGAGGCTGGTTCCCTTAGTAAATTTTCTGGCAGCGTGAAAGCTTCTGCCGAATATTTCTCGTGGGTCCTGTAGATTGTAGAGGAGGTTACAGAGTCCAGTTTGGTTCTCGTCCTCCTTGTTACAACGGGGTGTTGCCCACAGTGGTGCATCCCGAGCAGGCTCTGGTAATGGAACAAGAGGTAAAGGCCCTGTTAGCAAAGGAAGCTATAGAACAGGTGTACTCACCCGACCGAGAGTCGGGTTTTTACAGCCGTTATTTCATTGTTCCAAAGAAGGATGGAGGGTTGCGTCTCTTTTTAGATCTTCATCTGTTAATTCGGTCAGTTCAGAAACTAAAGTTCATGATAGCTGACGCTCAAACAGATCGTGACTCAAACCAGATCCGAGGACTGGTTTGTCACGATGGATCTGAAGGACGCTTACTTCCATTTCTCCATCCTCCGTCAGCACAGGAAGTTCCTAGGGTTTTCTTTCGGGGGCAAAGAATACCAATATCGGGTTCTTCCTTTCGGTCTAGCTTTTTCACCCCGCACGTTCACGAAATGCGTGGATACAGCTCTAGCCCCCTTGGGCTTCAGGGCGTACGTATTCTGAACTACATCGACGACTGGCTGATTCTGCGGAATCGGTGCAGTTGGCGGTTCGGCACCGAGGTGTCGTTCTCGCTCTTATGCAGATGTTGGGGTTGATGCTCAATACCAAGAAGAGTGTGCTTTCTCCAGTATTGAGAACCACTTTCCTTGGTGTGGTATGGGATTCAGTGACGATGCGGGCCACTCTGTCGCCTGTTCGTTTAGATGCTATCCTATCAGCCACAAAAGAGTTGAGGCTAGGCCAGTCTCGCACTGTAAAACAGTTCGAGAGACTGTTGGGTCTACTGGCAGCAGGGTCCAACGGAATTCCTTTTGGCATGCTGTACATGAGACCTTTACAGAGCTGGCTCAGGACCAGTGGTTCTCCCCGAGGGGAAACCCACTTTGCATATCAAGGTCACGCGGCTATGCTTTCGGGCCTTAGTTATATGTAGTAAACACTGGTTCTTAACCCAGGGTCCGGTGTTGGGAGCTCTTTGCCATCGAGCTATTATCTCGACAGATGCTTCCCTCACCGGCTGGGGAGCGGTAATGGAAGGCCGCTCGGTTCAGGGTCTGTGGAAAAGCCATCATCTTTCGTGGCACATAAAATGCCTGGAGATGATGACCGTCTTCAATGCGTTGAGACATTTCCTTCCAGACCTAAGGGGCCATCATGTGCTCGTTCGAACAGACAACACATAAGTGGTCTCTTATCTGAACCATCAGGGGGGTCTGCGGTTGCGTCCGCTTTGCAAAAAACTGGCGCACCAGATCCTCCTGTGGTCTCTGGGGAAGGTACTCTCTCTGAGGGCAGTGTATATTCCTGGAGACCAGAATATAGGAGCAGACATCCTGTCGAGGCAGGAGCTGAGGCCAGGGGACTAGACACTCCACCCCGAGGCGGTGGAGAAAATCTGGGAGGCTTATGGCCCAGCAGAAGTGGATCTGTTTGCGTCTCAGAATACGACGCACTGTCCTCTTTGGGTTTCATCTACTCACCCAGCCCCCCTGGGGCTGGTTGCTATGGTGCAGACGTGGCCGAGGCTACGTCTGTACGCCTTTCCCCCTGTTGCTCTGCTCCTAGGAGTTCTGGAGCGAGTCCGTCGGTATGGAATAAGCCTACTGCTAGTAGCACCACGCTGGCCAAGTCGGATCTGGTTTCCGGACCTGATCCATCTTCTAGACGGTCCTCCGTTGAAGATCCCGATCAGGAGAGATGTGGGTTGGCCTCTGAGGGGGCCCAACTCATTTAGAGTGGTCTCTCAACTGAGGTTCTCTGGGGCTCTCTTTGAGCCCTTAGATTTGAGCCCTTTCTTTTAAGACTATTTCTGCTAACTATTCGTCCCTACAGAGTCAGACCTTCAGGCCCTTTTGGTCCCCAACTGCCTGAGGGCACCGGGGATGGCCAAGGCATAAAATTGCCTACCATTTTCCGAGGCCTTTTGTGCTGCAGGTTTCTGTCCTCTACCAAGTTTTCGGACCAGGAAAAAGCTGACCTCTTGTGCCCAGTTTACCACTGGACACTTATATGTTCGGACATCCTCAACGAGGAAGTCCGACCTATTACTGATTTACTTTGGATCACCTAAGAAAGGTCTTCCTGCTTCTAAACAGACGGTCAGTAAGTGGATAGTTGAGGCTATTTCACTTTGCATGCGAGTACTCGGACCAGCCTTGTTTTTTGGTGGTCCGAGCTCACTCGACTAGGAGTATGGCGGCTTCTAAGCCTTACTGTATGGAGTTTCTCCTCAAGATGTCTGTGATGTGGCGGGCTTCCTTTCCGCTCACATTCGTCAGATTTTACAGTTTAGACCTGGATTCTAAGGCCCCAGGTTCTCAGGTGCTTAGTGCTTAGCTAACAGACTGACACTCAGGTACTTGAATTATGGCGCATTGGGTATTCTCGTTCCCGTAGCGTTTTCGACGCATCTCGAAGTTCCCTTTTCGATAAGGGAACGTCTCAGGTTACTATTGTAACCATAGTTCCCTGAGAACAGGGAACGAGACGATGCGTCCCTCTGCCATACTTCTGGCGTCCCTGCGATCGGCTTGCTTCGGCAATTTCGAAGCTAACTGGCGTTTCGCAGCGGAAGTGCTTTTATCTTTTCCTGGTCATGACGTCACCCGCCCGTGACGCTCATCCCCTTTTTCCATTGGACTAGTTGGCATAGATGCTTCAGACGTAATCACGCAGAAGGCGTTCCCGTAGCGTTTTCGACGCATCGTCTTGTTCCCAAGGGGGCTGGTTGAGCGTGGGAGAATCAGAGTGGACAGTGTGTCGTATGCTGAGACGTGAACAGATCCACTTCTGCTTGTCCATAAAACTCCCATATTTGCTCAGTCCTCAGCCCCTGCCTCGCCAGGGTGTCTGCTCCAATATTCTGGCCCCCTGGAATATACACTGCCCTCATATAGCGTATTTTCTTGAGGGACCAAAATAAGAGGCCACCAACGTGTTGTCTGGGTAACAAGAACAAGAGTTTCCTCCATATAACCAAGGCGCGGGGATACTGCCGCGTGATCTTGATGGTATGGAGTGGGTTTCCCCTCGGGGAGAACCCTCTGGTCCTGAGCCACCACTGTAAAGGTCTCACGTACAGCAGGTCAAAGGGAATCACATTGGATGCTGCTGCCCTGAGGCCTAACAGTCACTGTTCCAGAGCAACACATAATGGCCCCTCAGGTCTGGGAGGAGATGTCTCAACTCATTGACGACGACCATCATCTCTAGGCAATTCATGTACCAAGAGAGATGATGACTCCTCCACAAGCCCAGCGCTATCTCCCCGGTGTCGGAAGCACGCTCTGCGGTTTCTTCCGCCCGGGGAGAGAGAGTCCTTTTTTCCTTCAAATACTCTTCCTCCGAGGAGGTTAAATGTTTGAGTGAAAGTGAAAGCACACACACTGTTGATTTAGATTCGCCATCTATTTCTCCAGCATATGATGAGCTGGTGGAGGTTTTGTCCCGTGCTGTTAGTAAATTAAAAATGTAATGGCCAGCTGAGATAAAGGGACGCTCGTCATAAAAACAAACTAGACGAGCGTTTCCTTACATCGATCACATTATCTCCACCACGAGGCTTGCCTTTTTTCTCTGATTTACACACTGAATATCTTAATTGTGGAATAAACCGTATTTATTACTACTTTTCAGCCCTCATGTTAATGTTTATTCAAAGTTAGAGGGTTGAAATATTACGGTTATGATATGATACCCCAGGCTGAACAGAAAAAGAAACATAAGAACAGAAAAATGCTATTTTTCACCTGGTCCAGCATCGTCATTTAAGCCTCTGCTTTGCCCACTAAGTCTAATACTAAACAAAACTACTTTGATTTTTGGGTAAAACTTATACGGCAGCAGGTCAAGCTGGGGAATGTTTATACAAAAACTATGGTATTGCTCCAGGCTTATCAGGCTGATCTGCTAGGGATCTGGATATAGCGAAAAATGATATATATATATATATATATATATATATATATATATATATATATATATATATATATATATATATATATATATATATATATATATATAAAATACATATAAAAATGAGAAAATATATATATAATAAAGTTTCTCCCTCGCCATGTCCAGCCCCCCTGGGGCTGCTGGGCGTGAGCAGCCCCAGCCGTCGAGTTCATCATATTATGTGCACAGAAAGAGAGTGCTGTGCCTCGTGTTCCTCCACGTAGATACTGGAGACAAACGCAACCCTCTCAACCGAAGTCGTCTAAGCTTAAGCCGGATCTGAGGACCGTTCTTCAGGCGAAGAAAACTTCGGTTTAAAAAAAAAAAAAAAAAAAAAAGGTCTTGATGTTTAGGCGTCAGGCCTGTGAGGACAGCCCCGACCGAAGTGGAGTGGTGTACACCTCATTACACGGTGCCCGTTCCATTTCGGGTTCCTTACGAGACCCTCCTGCTAACCCTGCCACCCCCGGTGCTTCAGGGCGCAGCGGTCTCCAGCGAGTCGCTGATGCTATGCTGCGGCACAGCATTGGTTTCGCGCCCTCTGAGGGGGGCTTTAGAGCAGTCAGGTCAGGTAGTTCCTGCCATTATGTTTCAGGCTCCAGATTTGGCTCTCTCAGTAACACCAGAGACCAGCCTCGAGAGGCTGGTTCCCTTAGTAAATTTTCTGGCAGCGTGAAAGCTTCTGCCGAATATTTCTCGTGGGTCCTGTAGATTGTAGAGGAGGTTACAGAGTCCAGTTTGGTTCTCGTCCTCCTTGTTACAACGGGGTGTTGCCCACAGTGGTGCATCCCGAGCAGGCTCTGGTAATGGAACAAGAGGTAAAGGCCCTGTTAGCAAAGGAAGCTATAGAACAGGTGTACTCACCCGACCGAGAGTCGGGTTTTTACAGCCGTTATTTCATTGTTCCAAAGAAGGATGGAGGGTTGCGTCTCTTTTTAGATCTTCATCTGTTAATTCGGTCAGTTCAGAAACTAAAGTTCATGATAGCTGACGCTCAAACAGATCGTGACTCAAACCAGATCCGAGGACTGGTTTGTCACGATGGATCTGAAGGACGCTTACTTCCATTTCTCCATCCTCCGTCAGCACAGGAAGTTCCTAGGGTTTTCTTTCGGGGGCAAAGAATACCAATATCGGGTTCTTCCTTTCGGTCTAGCTTTTTCACCCCGCACGTTCACGAAATGCGTGGATACAGCTCTAGCCCCCTTGGGCTTCAGGGCGTACGTATTCTGAACTACATCGACGACTGGCTGATTCTGCGGAATCGGTGCAGTTGGCGGTTCGGCACCGAGGTGTCGTTCTCGCTCTTATGCAGATGTTGGGGTTGATGCTCAATACCAAGAAGAGTGTGCTTTCTCCAGTATTGAGAACCACTTTCCTTGGTGTGGTATGGGATTCAGTGACGATGCGGGCCACTCTGTCGCCTGTTCGTTTAGATGCTATCCTATCAGCCACAAAAGAGTTGAGGCTAGGCCAGTCTCGCACTGTAAAACAGTTCGAGAGACTGTTGGGTCTACTGGCAGCAGGGTCCAACGGAATTCCTTTTGGCATGCTGTACATGAGACCTTTACAGAGCTGGCTCAGGACCAGTGGGTTCTCCCCGAGGGGAAACCCACTTTGCATATCAAGGTCACGCGGCTATGCTTTCGGGCCTTAGTTATATGTAGTAAACACTGGTTCTTAACCCAGGGTCCGGTGTTGGGAGCTCTTTGCCATCGAGCTATTATCTCGACAGATGCTTCCCTCACCGGCTGGGGAGCGGTAATGGAAGGCCGCTCGGTTCAGGGTCTGTGGAAAAGCCATCATCTTTCGTGGCACATAAAATGCCTGGAGATGATGACCGTCTTCAATGCGTTGAGACATTTCCTTCCAGACCTAAGGGGCCATCATGTGCTCGTTCGAACAGACAACACATAAGTGGTCTCTTATCTGAACCATCAGGGGGGTCTGCGGTTGCGTCCGCTTTGCAAAAAACTGGCGCACCAGATCCTCCTGTGGTCTCTGGGGAAGGTACTCTCTCTGAGGGCAGTGTATATTCCTGGAGACCAGAATATAGGAGCAGACATCCTGTCGAGGCAGGAGCTGAGGCCAGGGGACTAGACACTCCACCCCGAGGCGGTGGAGAAAATCTGGGAGGCTTATGGCCCAGCAGAAGTGGATCTGTTTGCGTCTCAGAATACGACGCACTGTCCTCTTTGGGTTTCATCTACTCACCCAGCCCCCCTGGGGCTGGTTGCTATGGTGCAGACGTGGCCGAGGCTACGTCTGTACGCCTTTCCCCCTGTTGCTCTGCTCCTAGGAGTTCTGGAGCGAGTCCGTCGGTATGGAATAAGCCTACTGCTAGTAGCACCACGCTGGCCAAGTCGGATCTGGTTTCCGGACCTGATCCATCTTCTAGACGGTCCTCCGTTGAAGATCCCGATCAGGAGAGATGTGGGTTGGCCTCTGAGGGGGCCCAACTCATTTAGAGTGGTCTCTCAACTGAGGTTCTCTGGGGCTCTCTTTGAGCCCTTAGATTTGAGCCCTTTCTTTTAAGACTATTTCTGCTAACTATTCGTCCCTACAGAGTCAGACCTTCAGGCCCTTTTGGTCCCCAACTGCCTGAGGGCACCGGGGATGGCCAAGGCATAAAATTGCCTACCATTTTCCGAGGCCTTTTGTGCTGCAGGTTTCTGTCCTCTACCAAGTTTTCGGACCAGGAAAAAGCTGACCTCTTGTGCCCAGTTTACCACTGGACACTTATATGTTCGGACATCCTCAACGAGGAAGTCCGACCTATTACTGATTTACTTTGGATCACCTAAGAAAGGTCTTCCTGCTTCTAAACAGACGGTCAGTAAGTGGATAGTTGAGGCTATTTCACTTTGCATGCGAGTACTCGGACCAGCCTTGTTTTTTGGTGGTCCGAGCTCACTCGACTAGGAGTATGGCGGCTTCTAAGCCTTACTGTATGGAGTTTCTCCTCAAGATGTCTGTGATGTGGCGGGCTTCCTTTCCGCTCACATTCGTCAGATTTTACAGTTTAGACCTGGATTCTAAGGCCCCAGGTTCTCAGGTGCTTAGTGCTTAGCTAACAGACTGACACTCAGGTACTTGAATTATGGCGCATTGGGTATTCTCGTTCCCGTAGCGTTTTCGACGCATCTCGAAGTTCCCTTTTCGATAAGGGAACGTCTCAGGTTACTATTGTAACCATAGTTCCCTGAGAACAGGGAACGAGACGATGCGTCCCTCTGCCATACTTCTGGCGTCCCTGCGATCGGCTTGCTTCGGCAATTTCGAAGCTAACTGGCGTTTCGCAGCGGAAGTGCTTTTATCTTTTCCTGGTCATGACGTCACCCGCCCGTGACGCTCATCCCCTTTTTCCATTGGACTAGTTGGCATAGATGCTTCAGACGTAATCACGCAGAAGGCGTTCCCGTAGCGTTTTCGACGCATCGTCTTGTTCCCAAGGGGGCTGGTTGAGCGTGGGAGAATCAGAGTGGACAGTGTGTCGTATGCTGAGACGTGAACAGATCCACTTCTGCTTGTCCATAAAACTCCCATATTTGCTCAGTCCTCAGCCCCTGCCTCGCCAGGGTGTCTGCTCCAATATTCTGGCCCCCTGGAATATACACTGCCCTCATATAGCGTATTTTCTTGAGGGACCAAAATAAGAGGCCACCAACGTGTTGTCTGGGTAACAAGAACAAGAGTTTCCTCCATATAACCAAGGCGCGGGGATACTGCCGCGTGATCTTGATGGTATGGAGTGGGTTTCCCCTCGGGGAGAACCCTCTGGTCCTGAGCCACCACTGTAAAGGTCTCACGTACAGCAGGTCAAAGGGAATCACATTGGATGCTGCTGCCCTGAGGCCTAACAGTCACTGTTCCAGAGCAACACATAATGGCCCCTCAGGTCTGGGAGGAGATGTCTCAACTCATTGACGACGACCATCATCTCTAGGCAATTCATGTACCAAGAGAGATGATGACTCCTCCACAAGCCCTGAGTTGAGCGGCCTTCCAATACCACTCCCCAGCTGGTGAAGGAAGCATCTGTCAAGATAGCAACTCGATGGCAAAGAGCTCCCAACACCGGAACCTGGGACAAGAACCAGTGTTTCCTCCATATAACTAAGGTGCTGGGATACTGATTGCTCTTGATTATACAGAATGGGTTTCCTCTCGGGGAGAACCCTCTGGTCCTGAGCCACCACTGCAAACGCTGTGACGCTGCTGCCCTGAGGCCTAACAGTCTCTCGAACTGTTTCACAGTGTGTGACTGGCCTAGCTTTAGCTCTTTTGTGGCAGTAAGGATAGCAGCTACACGAGCGGGCGACAGAACGGCTCGCATCGTGACTGAGTCCCAGACCACTCCAAGTAAAGTGGTCCTCTGTACTGGAGTAGCACACTCTTCTTGGCATTGAGCCTTGACCCCAACCTTCGCATATAAGCGAGGACGACATCTCGATGCCGAACCGCTAACTGTTCTGATTCTGCAGATTCAGCCAGTTGTCTATGCAATTCAGAATGTGTATGCACTGCAGCCTGGCGAGGCACATAGTAAATGTGCGAGGTGATAGAGCTAGACCGAAAGGAAGTGCTTGAACCTCCTGTGCTGAGGGAGGATGGAGATTTGGAAGTATGCGCCTTACAGATCTATCATGGCAAACCAGTCCTCAGATCTGATTTGAGTCACAATCTGTTTGAGTGTCAGCATCTTGAGTTCCACCACCGAACACTTTAACAGACAAAGATTTAGTATGTGACACAGTTCTCCATCCTTTTTTGGAACAATGAGATAATGACTGTAAAGACTGACACAATGTCGGGTGAGTACACCTGCTCTATAGCTTTCTCATCTAACAGGGCCTTTACCTCTTGCTCCATTACCAGAGCCTGCTCGGGATGCACTAACGTGAGCAACACCCCGTTGTAATCTGGAGGACGAGAACCAAATCTGCCTCTTACTACTAACTGCAGGACCCATAGAGATATATTCGGCAGTAGCTTCCGCGCTGCCAGAAAATATACCAAGGGAACCAGCCCCTCGAGGCTGGCCTCTGGTGTAATTGAGACAGCCAGTTTAGGGGGCCTGAAGCATACTGGCATGAACCACCCGAACTGACTGTTTTCGAACCCCCCTCAGAGGGAGCGAGACCGACGCAATGTCGAGTTGACGCTGCGCCAGAAGGTCGCTGGAGACCGCTGCGCCCCGAAGCACCAAGGGTGGCGGGGTTGGCAGAACGGTCCCCTGAGGGCACCGAGATGGAAAGGACACCGTATAATGAGGTGTACACCGTTCCACCCCGGTTGGGGCTGCCCTCACCGGTCTGACGCCGGTGGCGCCAAGACCTTTTCTTTTGAGCCGAAGCCTTCTCAGCATGAAGAACGGTCCTCGGATCCGGCTTCTGCTTTGAAGGCTTTGGCTGCTGTGTTGCGTATGAGAAACTAGACAGCTGGAGCTGCTCACGCCCAGCAGCTCCAGGGGGTTGGACATGGCGAGGGAGAGATTCTCTGGTATCTTTCTCCATGATTTCCATCAAATTGAGCCAGAGGTATCTCACAGTGACTACGAGGGATTCCATAGACCGCCCAAATGCTCAGCCGGTCTCCTTAGTATCCCTGAGAGATAAATCTGTGGCCCGACGAAGTTCTCAAACCCCATCGGACCAAACTCCCTCACTTCTGTCCAAATACCTCAGCAGGTCAGCCTGATATACTCGTAGCACTGCTATAGTGTGCAAGCAGCCTCCTGCTAGACCCACTGCCGTAAATGCTTTTCCCACTAGATTAAAAATAGTTTTCTTTAATGGTTTAGTGAGAGAAGCCAAAGCCTTCAGGGACAATACTGAACCGGGATAGACAGATAGTTCACAAGCGTCTGTTCTACCCGGGGTATACCCCATAGCCATACTCTTTTAATCCCCTAATATCTGAATATTCATGAACTTGGGGGCTAAAAGACAAGATAAGTAAGGCTTTTTCCATGATCTAGACAGCTCGCTGTGCAGATCGAAAAAAAAAAAGAAGGCCTTGTGATGGAGATGAAAAATAGAGGGGAAGGAAACTCGTTCTTTATTTTTAGGACGAGCTCCCCCTTATTTCTGCTGGCCATTAAATCTTTGATTTATCTACAGCCTTAGTAAACACCTCCACCAGCTTTATTTGTATATATATATATATATATATATATATATATATATATAATATATATATATATATATATATATATATATATATATATATATATATATATATATATATATATATATATATATTCTCTTTTTATATATACATTTATTTTATTTTATATATAATATATAAACTATTATATGTATATATATTTCTCATACGCTGGGGAAAGAGATGGCAAATCCACTTCCACCATGATTGTGTGTTTCACTTTAAATGCCCAGCACATATACCTCCTCGGAGGTAGAGCACTGAAGCATTGATCTCTCTCCCCGGGCGGAAGAGACCACAGTGCGGGCTTCCGAGACCGGAGAGAGAGCAATGGATCCCTCGTGGAAAGGGAGGAGATAAGATCCGCGGACCCGTCTCTAACCCCGTAAAGAGATCCTATTTGCAATCCACAGGAATGCATTCTCCGCGCTGCCTCGGCAGACGCGGGTCCTGCACCCTGAGAATCGCGAACCTGGCCACTTCCCTCGAAAACTGACAGGCGGGAGCAAAGCATGCGAAGCGAAAGCTTCTCACAATGTTGGCAATCAGCCAAGGCTGTACCGCATACTCTACTTCCAAACACATCACACAAAGCTTGGGTGTGTCCCAACTGGTTAAATAACGTGAGCAGGGAGAACACAGAGTTTGTGCAATTGTTTCGTACAACAATAAATATTCACAGACAGTTTTGACACAGAGCGCTTTGCTGAGGCACAAAAGCTAACGCGAGTAACGCACCGGATGTGATTATATCCTTTCCTGGTCATGACGTCACCCGCTAGTTGACATAGGTGCTTCAGAGGTAATCACGCGAAGGCGTTCCCAAGGCGTCATCGACGCATCGCGAGTTCCCTCGAAAGGGAACAACCAATTTCAGAACCTGAAAATAGTATAATGCATTTATAATGCATTTTAAATTTGGTTACAATTATTTATGAAAAAATATAATGCATTATAAAGTACATTATGAAAACCTTTATAATCCATCATATATAAGGGTTTTAAGTAAAGTGTTACCGTTACTTTTTAGTAACACAATTTTGTGACACATTACTTTTAAAAGTAAATTTCATGTGAACTAACTGCATCAGGAAAATAAATTCACTGACAACTAACTCATAGTTGTCTCTTGATTTTAAACTGAGATATAGGAACAAGTATTCTAACATTAAATGCTTTAAATGAGCACACATTAAATTAGCAGATAATAAAATTCGAAATGATGGCAATTATAATGTGATAATGCCCTCAAAATGGTCATTTTAGGTCTAGGAATCAACACCCAAATGCACATGTGTTTCATGATGAATATGCATTAGTCAGCCTCTGCATTTGAAAGTTAAGGAGCAAATTTATCATATGATTAGCTAATGGAGGCATGTTTGAACAAGTTAAGTCCTGCTATTCCCATAGACCGAAGGGTCGAATGAGCCTACTCTAGTTTAAGTGCTTTCTCTGGTAAAATGGTGCAAAACTTGACAGACCTCTTTCAAGTGAATGTAGAAGTAAGAAGTAAGAAGGTCATTGAAACAAATTTCCTAGTTACTTCTAAACTTCACCCTCTATCTCTAAGTAAGGTACTTTAGAGAGAGCTCCAGGCTGTCCGAACGCCATTAGATGCTTTAATGAATTAGAATGACAGCTATGATATTAAAGACCACTGGGATAATGACAATGGAAATGACAGTGCTCCTTTGACACCACTGTATGCATAGTTATTTGAATCTAAATTGCTCTACAGTCAAGCAATAGAAGAAACATGGCTGCAGGCACAAGAGACCAGATTTTCTGATGGCTTCTTTTTTATTTGTAAATTCAACTGAAATCAGTTTCAGCAGACTGATGATCATCACCGTCATCATCTTTTCCCAATTCTTCAGGAGCATAAAGTATATAGTGTAGTTTTCCCCCCTTTAAACTCTCCTATGTCCTATGTCACAGAGATTGATAGAGAAAAAAAATTCAATGGAACTTTTTAGACATTCTACTTGTTATAAGTAACTTATCAACTACATGTCAGCTAACCCTCATTAGAGTATTAGTAGACTGTTAGGGTTCGGGTAAGTAGAATAAGTTGATGACTTATCAACATAAAGTATCAGCAGATATTAAATGGTTAGTTCACCCCAAAAAAAATAAATATATATTTCTGTCATTAAATACTCACTCTCATGTCGTTCCAAAACATAAGGCCATTCATTTTCATGACAACAGCATTCAAAAGTCCACGTTTTTTTTGACAATCAAAAAAAAAAAAAACATTTTTTTGTTAACATACCATCATAATTTATTTTGAAAGATTATTAATTTTTACCCTTGCCCCAACAAAACATTCAATCGCCAAACTTCAGTCTTACACAATTGGTACACAAATTAATGTTAAAAACTGTGGGGAAAAAAAATGTGTCTAATTAAAATACATGAACTGCTAGATATAAAATACTTTCAAGGGGTCTTTTTAAATAGTTTCTCAAAAAACAAAACAAAAAACAAATTTAAAGATATTTCCACTACAGAATATTATCAGGCATATTATATTATTTCAGATGTTGTCCATGCATTTCATAAATAATAAAAGGACAACATTCTCCTTTGGTCTATGTATACCAATTGTTGGGCATTGTTAGAAGACAAACTCTACTAGTTTATTTTCTAAAATAAACACTCAGCTGTTCTTCTCAAAATGCACTATAACCCTTCTTCACACCGTATAGTGAGGCTATTAAATGTTTGGTATCCATAATTACATATCATTAGTCATAGATTTTTCATGCACTTTACTTTTTGTTCCATGTTGTCTCAGAGGAGGCTGTGAAAATAAAATGTGTATCTGTCTCAATTTAAATATCTCGAAACTTAAAGGCAATCATGAGGTAAATTCGAATAGCTACAGCAATTTCACCAGTGCTGACTCATTCAAAAATGCGCTTTGGAAAGCATACTTGAACGCATGCACTTTGGAAGTGCTACAACACTTGAATTTGTTTGTTGCAAATTCTCTTATTAAAAATGTCACTCAGTTGTGTTGTGGAAGGCTAATTAAGTCCCCCCCCCACACCCCCTCTCTGTGAGGTTTACATCATGATGTATTGCTTTATCTGTAGGAATGCAGTCTTGAAATGGCTTAGATAGACATTCTTTCTGTTTCCGTTGCTGAATTCTAAAAATGCGCTATTGAGCACTTTATTTGTGCTTACACCAATTATTTCAAACTTTGCTTGAGTGTGACACAGTTCAGTGTGAATGTTTAAAGTCTGCAGAATACAAAAGGACACTGCATCATTCCTTCAAACTTTGAGGTCCAAAAAGTGTGTATTACATACCAGCATAAAGCCAGACCTAAATGTACGTTTTCTCAGACAAGGCCTAAATATGTGACTTAACATTTTCCAATAAAGAAATTCACATTTGCAGAAAATAATTACAAAATAAATAGAGTCTTTTCTGATTTAATTAAACTGAACTGACTCTATTATTTGATTATATTAATTATATTAATACTGTAAAAATATGTTTTATTCTGATTTTGGCCATTTCATAACTGGTAAATAAATGGTGCATTAAAATTAGTGTGATATTCCAAAATTGCAAAATTTCATATTGCCAGCAATATTTAAATGTTGTTACTGTTCATAAGTTTGGGGTCAGTAGGATTATTTGGTAAAAATTAAATAAAATATATGGAAAAAAGGACAATAAAGACCTTCACATACTACTATACTGACATGTCTTATCCCACGTGTGTGTGTGTGTGTGTGTGTGTGTGTGTGTGTGTGTGTGTGTGTGTGTGTGTGTGTGTGTGTGTGTGTGTGTGTGTGTGTGTGTGTGTGTGTTGTGTGTGTGTGTGTGTGTGTGTGTGTGTGTGTGTGTGTGTGTAAATAAGTACATGTGCACATGTTGGGACTCAACATAAATAAATATGATTCTCAAATTCTAAATGCCTCTACCTATATGCTGTTATTTTGGTCTTTCTATTAATCAAAGATACTGAAAATACTGAAAAAGTATTACGATTTCCAAAACTCATGAGAAATGTTACTTGAGCAACAAATCAGCATAATATAATTATTTCTGAAGGATCATGTGATACAAGACTGGAGTAATGATGCTAAGGCATCAGGACTGAATCAAGACGGTCCATTCTTTCTCTATGTTCGTCCAGAAAAATTGGATTCCTGAGGTGCAATGTATTCTTAAGGTAAAAGCATTTAGAATTTGAGAATAATATGTATTTCCCAACACGTGCATGTATTTATACACACACATGTTGCATAAGACATGCAAGTTACTAGGTCACTCTCACTTCTTAGATAAATAATATCACATGCTTAATGCATTGCTGCCTTCAGGCCACTTGCCTGCTCTTTTTATATACACTGTTCATTGCTCACAAAGATTTGTGTCTAAAATAAGTGCAAAAGTTCATATAAAATGTGTTTTATTGCTATTAATAAACTATGGTTTTATGTGATATCACACAACCAAGTCAATACCAAGTGTTGGCAGAATATACAGGTGTTTGCTGTACAGATATATATTTCCTTAAAGATTTTACAAATACAAAGTTTTTAGAAAACCAGGTTGCCTGTAAGTCAGGTGTTTATTAGCCATGTAAATCAGTCTTTCCTTGACTAGTTTATAAGTAAATCAATCAAATAAGACATTTCACCATTGCTGGATTATAGACTGGGCCAGTATGACCAGTGTCCTGGGGCCTTGGACTGCCATGGGCCCCTAGAGCCTCAGGACACACAGACTGCCAAAGGAAGCTGAAAACCAACTTACAAAAAGCTCGAAAAATACAAAAAGTTGTGGAAGAATACTTCCAATATCAATGGTCAGAGTAAAAAAAATGTGTCTTTGGACACCATTGGACATTGGTGTTACATTGTTTGATGTTTGTTGTAGGGCAGGACCTCCCCTCATCTGGAATTGATTGGATCATTTGCTAATTGCTGTAATCTAATTGCGAGATCATTTATTTGATTACATTTCACACAATTTAAATCATCTACAGTAAACATTGCGGTATTCCAAACAAATGTGAATTGTCAATTTTGACTTCATGGTGACTAAGAGTTCTTACTTCTAACCAAATCTTGGGTTAACTTTTTTTTTTTTGTTTTTTTTTAAATATGCATTTTTTTCCCCGTCATATACTATAATGAACATATATATGAAAAAAAAAAATACCCACGATTTGGTTACCATTGACTTATATAGTATGGACAAAACAAATCAAACTTTTGCTTTGCACAGAAGAAGTTGTATTGGTTTGGAACGACATGTGGGTGAGTAATTGATGACATAATTTATATTTTAAGGGTGGATTATCCCTTTAATTACTGAATCTTTAATGACTCTATTTTTGTTGTCTATGCATACCAAAACATACACTTCTTAATAGTTTCGCTAAATGTATCTTGTTTTTAAGCAGAACAAGGTAGTGACTGAATAAGGACATAATTCCCCTTATTTTGTGGCTCAAACATCAGTTAAGTTAGCTGTTGGGTTCTCCAATTTTTAGCCAATTAAATAAAATCTGTAAACCCATCCTCATTAACATTTTAGTTTTTTTTTTCTTTTTTTCTAAAGCAGGCCAAACTGCTCTTAATATCAAATTTGAAATTGTTTCCCCTCTTGCCTCAAGAAGCAACAGCACGTTCCAGGACCACAGCAAAGTCACAAGGTTGAAAAATACATCCCGATATAAGAGTCTCACCTTGATGGAAAGCGTCACAGCAGGAGAGCTTGCGGCATGTGAAAATCAATGGTTGTAAAACTGATGAATGTTCAAAACTTTACTCTCGTATCATCTCGCTGACGACTTTCTGCAAGGTTTTCATTCATCTGCTTTCTACGGCCAATTCCACAACCCCCTTCCCTTTGTCCCTTTGTTTTGAAGAGGTGTTGATATTAAGGAATTCTCTTCATGCCTTGAAAATGTAAAACAAACTGTATGAATCTCTAATCATCAACACAGTATTTTTCCAGAACCTGTAAACCCATATGAAGGAAAAAACATGCACATGTTGTCAGGTTCCTGCCCTTGCAGTCTTGTCTGTTTTGTCTTTGTTTAATGTTATGATGTTTTATTAACAAAGTTTGGGAGGAGCACGTTCAGATAATGAAACTGATTAACACAAGAGGAGCGCATTCAGTCAATCAACTCAATTAACGATAACAGCAGACTTACCTCCGTTTGTTGACAGTTTATTAGCATCCCTCCACTTCCCCATCTCCTCACTGCTAGTCCTAACTATTCTTATCACAACCGGAGGGAGTACACTGGGTTAGGGCCAAAATTCCAAGCTCTGAGCCCTCCCTGGACAGCACAACAAACACGCATAACTCTTACTCTACTTAATTATATGTAAGTGTGAACTCATGAATCTTTGTTTGTCTTGTGCCTGAGCAAGCACATGGCTCAGTCTTTGTTTGTGTTGGCCATGTGCTCCTGTTGTCCCGTCTCCTTGTTTCCGTTACCACGCCTCCTTGTTCAGTCCTTGGTTGAAATCGAAATCGACCCCTAAACCCTCAATCACCATTTCCTACGTTAGTCCACTAATATGGTTAACTTGAAGGAGTGAATGAAAACAAATGAGTGAATTCGGACTACCGTTGAGTGTACAAAGGCTGTACACTCGTTATTGCAGTGCAATGCAGTATAGAATGAGTTGTATCAAATGGCTGTCCTCTCAAATAATGCCCTATTTGAGGATATAGGGGGCGATTTCGGATTCAGCCCTTAGGTGTGTTCAACATTGCTCTGGAGAGGCTGAGCAGAATGAATCAGCCGGCTTCTCTAGAATCGCTCTCGCGGTAATATGCATACGTCAAAGTCACGTGGCGTTGGCGATGGCGCTATCGCAAGTCGGACACAATTTTTTTTAACCAGCATGCACTTTCTTCATGTCAGCCGTGTTCGGTCTGCGCAGCGCTGTATGAAGTCGAACAAGTCTCTTGTCGAGTCCTTGTTTGCTTGATTGTGTTCACCTGATCCAAATGTGCTCTGCTCACCTTATATTGTGCTCCTTTCCCTCACATCTTTGCTGGTTTGTTTAATCAATCAATCAATCAATCAATTTTATTTGTATAGCGCCTTACAACAGCCAAAAGGTGCACAAGGCGCTTTCCAGTAAAAGCATCAATAGACAACAGAAAAAAGGGAAAGAACAAAACAAAACACAAATATCAGCCAGAGTCGGAGATTACATGTTAAAAGCTTGTCTGAACAGATGTGTTTTTAACTGTGATTTAAAAGCACTCAACACGGTGATGCTTCGTAGGAGTGTTGGTAAAGCGTTCCAAAAATTAGGGCCCTGGACAGCAAATGACCGGCCTCCAAACTTTTTATATTTAAATTTGGGAATGACCAGATTGTTGTGTTCAGATGAGCGCAGAGTTCTGGGTGGATGATAGACCGTTACTAAATCGGCTAGGTAGACCGGGGCCAGACCATTGATGGCCTTGAACACGAACAGCAGGACCTTATACTCCACCCTACACCGTATCGGGAGCCAGTGGAGCGAGCGGAGGACGGGGGTGATGTGCGAGCGTTTGGAGGTGTTGGTGAGGAGTCGTGCTGCCGCGTTTTGAACCAATTGAAGCCGATTAAGAGATGATTGATTAAGTCCAGTGTAGAGGGCATTACAGTAGTCTATCCTCGGGACAAGAATGGTTTGACCTTACTGAGAAGCCTTAGCTGGTAAAAGCTCACCTTAACAACAGCACTAATCTGTTTGTCGTACTGCAATTTTTGTCAAAAATAACACCCAAGTTGCGTACAGTGGGTGCAAACTGAGGAGTTAGAGGACCAAAACTGAAAGAACTATTGGGTGAGTCAGGGCTGAACAGAATGTACTCCGTCTTTCCTTCATTCAAATGAAGGAAATTCTGGGAAAGCCACTGCTTAATGTCCCTAAGGCAGTCATAGACGGGGTCCAGCGCAGAACGATTGTTCAGAATCACAGGAAGGTAGATCTGGAGGTCGTCTGCATAGAAATGAAAGTGAACATTATGATTGGAGATGAGTTGTCCAAGTGGCAGCATATAGAGAGAGAACAGAACAGGACCGAGAATGGATCCTTGAGGCACACCGGATGACAGAGGGGCAGATGAGGATGAAAAGTCATCGAGCATTACTGAGAAAGTTCTGTTAGTGAGATATGAAGAGAACCAATTGAGCACTGCGCCCTGCAAACCAATAAAATGTTGAAGACGGGGGATGAGGATGGAATGATCCACGGTGTCAAATGCAGCGGTAAGGTCCAGTAGTACCAAAACCACAGAGCTTTTACTATACAGAGCACCAAGAATGTCATCATGGACCCTCAGTAACGCTGATTCAGTGCTATGTCTGGACCTGAAACCGGACTGAAATTTATCACTAATGACGTACAGTTGTAGGTGAGAGTGAAGCTGGGAGAAAACAAGCTTCTCCATCAACTTAGACAGAAGTGACAGATGAGATATTGGTCGAAAATTGGACAGTATGGTGGGATCTAAGTTGGGTTTTTTGAGCAGCGGTCTAACAATAGCGTGTTTGAGAGCAGTGGGAACAGTCCCCAAACTTGGACAGCTGTTTATGAAGGTGACGAGAAAAGGACCTACGATGTCAATAGCCTCTTTCAAAATCCTGGCAGGAATAGCGTCTAGAGGACAGGTGGTAGGCTTCAACTCATGGACAGCTTTTTTGAGGTCCTCCAGAGTAACTGTATCAAAGTTTCTCCAGCATGCATTGTGTCGCTCGGGAGGAAAAGACAACAGCAGGAGCTTGTGTGATAGTTTGCCTAACAGACGAAACCTTGTCCAAAAAGTGTTTCTGATACATCATTCAAAACAACAGACACCGGATTAATGACAGAATTAACAGTGCTAAACAGGATTCCAGGGCGGTGGCTATTGCTATTGATGAGATTAGAAAGGTATTGTCCTTTAGCTTCCTTAACTGCTCTCTGATAGGTGGCAAGACTGTCTCTAAACATCTCCAGTGACACCTGCAGCCTATCCTTCTTCCATTTTCGCTCAGCCTGTCTACACTGGCGCCTGAGGGCCCAAGTTGAATCATTGAGCCAGGGGACCGATGGACCTTTGGTCGTCTTTACCTTGTACGGCGCAACAGAGTCCATAATCTGGGAGCAGATGGTGTGGAAGGAGGAGAGGAGAAGGTCAGGACATACAGGCGATTTCAGTTCAGCAGTGGAGACGATGTCGGAAACAGAGAAGGCAGCAACAAAGTTATCGACTGTGGATGGAGTAATAATGTGACGGCGATGGGGGGCAGTAGATGAGGGAGCAGGAGGAACAGCACAGATGTCAAACCGTATGATAGAGTGGTCAGAGATGGGAAAATCCAGAGCCTCACAGGTTGACACTATCACCCCACGAGAGATAATAAGGTCAAGAGTATGACCTAAGACCTATGAGTGGGACAGGATATTCAATTCAATTCAATTCAATTCAAGTTTATTTGTATAGTGCTTTTCACAATATACATTGTCTCAAAGCAGCTTTACAGAAAGTGCATTTCAGAAATGTACAAAGAAAAATACAGTTAGTTAATCATGTATAAATTTAGGCATAACATATCGCCGGTGTTTAGTCGTCTCTTCACAGGCGTCCCGGATATGGACTGGGTAAGGTCCAATGAATCTAAAAGTGCCTTAAAATCATTAGCAGGTTTATCAGAGGGGCAACAAACATGAATTTTAAAATCCCCACATATTAAAATATTATCAAACTTTGCCAGAAACTCTGTCAGAAACTCTGAAATCTCATTTACAAAATCCTTATTTAGTTTTGGTGGCCGGTAGATGTACTGCACATAAGATGGGACAGGGTAGTGTGAGCACAAATGCTTGTAACTCAAAGCTGGAATACCCTCTAGTGGACAGCTGGCGGCATATCAAGGACTGTCTGTGTGTAGTAGCTATCCCCCCGCCCCTACCTGTTTGCCGCGGGGTGTTTAGGTAAAGATAGCCAGAGGGGAGGAGTTCCGAAAAGACACTGACGTCACCTGGGGGAAGCCAGGTTTCGGTAAGGAAAAACAAATCCAGCTTGTACGAGGAGATGACATCATTGAGGACAAATGTTTTGTTATTGAGCGATCTAGTATTACATAATGCCATGCGAAACGTGGTCGAGTTGGCAGGCGGCGATGTCACACGAGGAATAGGACGGAGGTTTCTTTGGACGCAGCCCCGGGTAGATGTTTTGACGTGGCGGGGACACGGAAATGGAACGCCAGTGTTGAAATTAACTGGCCGAAGCCATCGGTAGCATTCCCATGATCTTCTAGCACTGCCAAGTCCTGATTGATTTCTAGTCCTCGACGACGGAGAAACCAGGTGAGTCCTCAGCCTGACATGTAACCCCCTTCTCCGACCGCGTCTGCGACATTTACTGCCTGGTAGAAGACAGATAGGGCGTCTCAGGTAAGAAGGAATTAGTGTCAACAGTGGCGGTGGTGGTTTGAAGGATTGGGCATTTAGGAGGTGATTAGTTGTAAAACGCAATTCCAGCAGCGTAGTGCGATCATAAACAATAATCGGCGAAACGGTAGCAAAAACAAACATGAAAAAACAGAGAAGCAAGTGGCAAGCCAAACATAGCGGCGCCATCTTCACACAGCTTCACACATCGATCACACCATTGTTGTGTATGTTCATTGATTCTCTGTTTTGTTTCTCTCTAGTTTTTGTTTTGTTTTGTTTTTTTCTGGTTTCTACTGCAAGGTTGCAGTTTTACTTTTAATTTCCTTTGTTTTTAGGTCCAGTGTTTCTTTCTAGAATTGCTTTTGTTTTTCTCTTGTTTGCAAGATAAGATGTTTATTTTCTATAATTTTTTTTAAAATATTTTTCTTATTTCTTTTGTTTCCTTTTTAAACACCAGTATTATAGTTAGTTTGTATTTTCCCTTGTCACAGTTGTCACAGTTTTGCCATTTTTTATTTATTTTACTCTTGTTTCTGTTTGCTATCTCTTGTTGTCTTGTCTCATGTCTTGTCTTATCTTGTGTGTTGTCTCGTGTTGGGTCCTGCCCTGCATCCTGTTCTACCCCTGGTCATTGACTCTCCCAGCCTGGCAGTTAGTCTGGTGCTACGTCTAGTCTCATCACCAACTGTCAAGCCTCTGGTTCCCTGAGTGGCTGCCTTGTCTCCATCATTGGCCGTCACATCTTTGCTGTCTCAACCCCGACCAGCCAGTTCTTCCATTGTGTCCTGCCCCTTTTGTTTGGACTTTGTTCCCGCCTCACTATTCTTGTGCTGTGTCGTTTATTGTTAATATCACCACCCGCTCATTCTGCATCTGAGTCCTCCATTTCAGAATCGTGACACGTGTATGAAACATGCACATTATGAAAATGCATGCCTGTTTTTACAGTATCTGTTCAAGGTAGACACATTTGTGTTTATATTTCTGCTTCCTTCACAACCAATAGCCCAATGTATATCATAAATCTAAATTCTGTTGTAATGAAGCTGCTTTAAGAAGCTGCTTTAAAGGCGTTATATAAAAATAAAGTTATTATTATTATTAATGATAGTTCTCACATAAAAAAAAAACGTACTGGTCTGTCTTGTTTCAAAAAGGTTCTGTTATTATCTGACCAGAAAACTCTCTTTTAATTGTGATCACTCTGTATATCTCTTGCCTATGAAACAATATTTGTCTACACAGTTCTTAACAGGTAGGATAGGAAAATCTGTTTTGAGAGGGTTATGTTTGAAGGGAAAATGTGCGTCCAATCATCAATCTTGTGTTCATATCCATTCATCACTTCATTAAAATAAGACCGATACATGCCTTCATCCTCAAAAATCATATACAAAACCACAGAAAATGTGACCCAGAAAACACTACAAGCATGTTTGCACGCAACAAAAAGGGTTGTGTCAACCATAAAAATGTGCTTTTAAGAACAGTTTTGGTACAATCTGAGTCCTGAAGCACAACAAGAACCACTAATCTAAAAAAACAAAACATTTATATATCTTTCTTTTATCTTTTTCAGCTGGTAGCATTAAACTTTTTAGCCATTTCTAATTGATTTCCTTCACACAATAAGGCTTAGAGAAAAAAAACCCTCTTTTGAGCAGCAATGGCTTTCTCTCCCCCCACTCCAAATCTCCTTTTCTTTAATAACATTCAGTGTATTCAGAGTACAGTAAACCTGGTGGATATTAATAAATCAGCAACAATGGAAACCCTACCACGTATTTTCACACAAATTAAATGTGTGAATAAAAGTGTTTCATTTCTATACAGAAACACATTAAGAAGATGACATATGTGTGTCTGTAATGTAACACAGCCTTTTGTAAATAACAGCGCCCCTGCTTTGGCCATAGACAGTGTGTGCTCTCGGCGAGGAATGCCTGTGAGAGAGGGTTAACGAATCTTTCTCGCAGATAGATATTGCCATGGAAACAGCTGCGTGACTGCTTGCAGCTTGTATTCAGTACACACTGGCGAGGGTGGAGTGGGGGGTGGTTGGGTTGCTGGAATGAGGCATAGGCAGAACAATAGCGCCAGAAGTATTGTACAATTCTGAAAGCTCTGACGTTCAAAGCACACTTAGCTTGTATTTAAGAATCAAGAAGGGTGGAGTCGAACAAAAAGGAAAACAGAAAAGGTAACTCAGTACCGCCCAATCCCCCTTCCTATACTCAGCATTTCTATGCAGTACAATTCAAAGGAAAACATAACGTGTAAGATTCAATCCAATGCGCGACATTGGATGCATTCATAGTTTGACACTGGACTTCCTGTTGATGCATTTCAGGAAATGCAAGACGAAACCATAAATAAAGAAATTAACTGCCAGAGTGCAATACCTTAGGCAGTGCAGCTGAGCGAATCGAGAGGGAGAAAGAGAGGAGCAAGCGAGAGAAGAAATCCGTGATGACGTAGAAAAGGGGCACACAGAGAATCCCCCTACCCTCCTCTTCTGTTTTCCCCTCCATCTTATTCCTCTCCTTCCCTAGTGAGTGCTGGCTGAGCAGTACTGCGTTTGACTCAATCACTGGAGCGGCGCTCTGGAAACATTTAGAATCCCTTTTCACTGCCCGAGGCAACGGGGAGAATGCATTAAAGACCACTGAAAGGCCTTTATTGTAAACACTGTTGGTACAGCACTCTCTATCTGTCAGACGCTCTATGTGAAAGAACAGCTTTATCCAGAGAGGTTCTATATCACAACAGATCACTGATTGTTCTAGATCCAATTCTAGAATCAGCACAACCAAGTCACTATTTTTTTCTGCAACAACACTGTTTGAAGTATTGATGTGTTTTAAAAATACAACTTTGGTTTTGAGGTATTGTATTATATGTTTGGTTTATACTGGAATCACATTGTTTCAAGCTGGTATTTCATAATGAATAATTTATGATAGTACTTTAACTCTTATGAAATCTCTAGTGTCTTTTCTCCCACAGAACAAGCAATAACAAATGCCTCAAACGCATGCTTTTTTATTCATTTTAATGTAAATGATTTCATGAACAAATTAACACATTTCAGGTCATAGATACTGTATTATGAGGTTCGTTTAAAGGTTTAGTCCAGGGAGACTTGCATTAATGGTACATGTGAAGTATAAACAATAATAATAATAATGAAATGAATAGAAATATCTGATCATCCTCCATAATGCGGCCGCTATTTTCAACTCATACGTTTGTAAACTCTTGTATTACCAAGGCAATGACTGATGCATTTGTATTGCATTCCAACAAGTTCTGTTATCAGCCCCACAGTGAAAAATTAAACCATTTCCCAACAGGCTGGGCCAGATCGGCACAGAATGGAATGGTTAAGCAACAAGAACGGTTTGGCATGATGGTGGAAAAGATGATCATTTTCCATATGTGTTTCCATTCCATTTGACAAATACAATCAACAGAGTTACTGCATTTGATTTAACTTTAGTTTAGTAATGCAAAAAAAAAAAAAAAAAAAAAAAAAATGTTGTCTGTCAGGATAAGACATAAAAGTGCCATACTTTCACATCTTTTTTATAAAATATATATATTTTTTTCATAAGTGCACTGTACTTTCTGTATAACATTTTATGGTGTAACTTTTCTACCTTTAAACAAATATTTGTCAGGCATTGTAAATGATGGAGTGACATCATCATGTTTTTGTCCATATGGTTCAAACAGAGGCAAGTTCTTCTTATAGTCAAGTATTTCATTGTATTTACGCTTATATTGGCTCTGTCAAGTGATCCTTTTTTTTCTTAGCACAAAACAAAGATGGCTGACTATAAATAATTTTGTGTGCTGCAATATTTTCTATTTAATTATGTTATTAACAATGTTGAACTGACCTTCAACGCTTTATTTAAAAGGTTCGGAAATGCTGTTCATACCTTAGTAGTTTCGAACCAAGTTAGAATTTGCTAAAAACAAACAAAATGTAAAATATAGACTCATGTGAGAGTATTTTAACAAGGACACTCAATTGCAGTGCTCATTGCTCTTTCTCATAGCCAAGATTAGGAGAAACTCACTGTCACATAATGTTGATAGATCTATCATCCAGTGGGGGTCTAACAGTTGTTGACTCACCAGTCTAAAGCTAGGGGTGTTCAAATCAATCATGCATCATTGTGTGCCACTTGACAGAGTATTTGCTCCAATGGAACTCCCAATTCCACATCCGCTGCGTGTTTAAGAAACCGTTTTGGATGCAGCCTGATAAGCATCCAATTGTCATGGGGTACTAAGAGAGTCAGTTGAGCGTTGAGCTTTCTTTTTTTTCTGAGAGGTCACCCATATTGATTGCAATCAGCCAAGAAATGTCACCACTTCGCTGAGGATGAGTCCATTCACGAATCCAGAGCCTAGGAGCAAGTGGTCCGTGAAATACCTCCTCCATGTCTATTTTAAGGCCTATCAGCTGAAGCTAATTGGATAGTGTGTGTGTGTGTGTGTGTGTGTGTGTGTGTGTGTGTGTGTGTGTGTGTGTGTGTGTGTGTGTGTGTGTGTGTGTGTGTGTGTGTGTGTGTGTTTGTGTGTGTGTGTGTGTGTGTGTGTGTGTGTGTGTGTGTGTGTGTGTGTGTGTGTGTGTGTTTTGTGTTTGTGTTTGTGTGTGTGTGTGTGTGTGTGTGTGTGTGTAGTACTGACTGATTTATATGCACACTAATGTACAAGTGTACAACTAGTATGATGACAGGCCTGCGGCACCTAAGGGGTTAATCTTGGCTATGCTCACTGTGCAATTACAGTGTTCTTGGGCATATTGTTAATTAGGCAATTGCATCTCTTTTTAGTGATCACATAGTATCGCTCTAATGATGAGAACATAAGGATGAGACCAAAAAGATCACTCCACTGCTCATGTGTCTTTACATACAAGGTAGATGGACTGTAATGTTTTTATTCTCATGTGACACATGGTGAAAAGACATCGAGATCTGATCATAACAAGAAAATTGCAATGTCAGGTGTAAAATTCACATGGGAAATTCCTGTGACATTTAAAGGGATGTTCTGTGTTCAGTATACGCAAGTTAAAGTTCACCCAAAAAATCACGAGTTTGCAAGTACATGCATTCAGATCATACATGATAACGTATGCATATTTGACATGCTGTCCAAGGAAAGGCTCTGAGCTCGGAATCTGGCCCGAACCCAGAGTACTCCCCCCTTCTTTGACTGGATAGGAACCAGACAAAAGTGAGAAGTTGGGGTGGTGGAGGATGGGTTAAGGTTACCTGAACATGTCCCTCTCAAACTTTGTTAAATAAATTTGCACGTAATCAGATAAGATATGATAAAGTGTGCATATTACTTACTGCTGTCAGAGAGGAAGGCTCTGAGTACTCCCCAAAAAAGCTAAATGAACATCGGACAGCAGCCAGCCCAGACAGCAACATAGTGTCGGACCAGATCTGGGCCACATCTAGTACATGTGGATATAACGCGTACCAGTTGTGGGCCGGATCTGGGCCGACACTATGTTGCTGTCTGGGAGGAAAAAAAACAGCAAAATGTGAAATTAAGCATGAGACTGAGGGTATGGAATTAACAGGATTATGTAAATTACCTTATTAGGTTGTAGATGTAACTTGATATGCAACCAGGCAAGACATAATTAGAGAGCTTATTTTCAAACAGGATGTGGTGGAGTGATCAATCGACCTACAGACCGGAGGGATGGATACCATCTCTTTTCAACAGGTCAGGTCTACCCCACAAACTTTTACAATTGTCTATGAATTCCATGTTATTTTGAGATATTTAGAATACCCTATTTGTGGTATTTGAGGCCATGGAATGGATCCCCACCCACACTCCCACCACTGATGGTGAGCTGCTCTGAACTGGCCTCTGACTTTGGATTTGGTAGAGAGTATTCCCCTAAATCTCACTTCACCACTGGTCCCGCCCAGCCCCATGTCGCCTGCACTGCCAGTGATCCCTCCCAGCCTCCCTTTCCCACCTCCTCTACTAAAGCCAGCCAGTTCCCCATCCCTGCCACAGCTGGTTTCTGTCAGTCCTTCAGCTCATCCTCAGTTGGTTTCACATGGTGTGGATCCACCTCAGGCCTTCCAGTCCCAAGTTCCATTTTGGTGTGAGGATCCCCTGTCTCTGCCTCCATCCACCGAGCCCTGGACTCCACCTCGGTCCTCTGACCCATCAGTTCCACCTTGGCTCCATGCTCCCTCGTCTCCACTATGGTTCTTCATCCCACTGGATCCACTTGACTCTGCCATTGTACTCGGTCACACTGGCTACCCCTGGTCTTATGTTTCCTCACCTCTACATTGCTCCCAAGAGCCATCAGCTCTTAGCCCTCCAGACTTGCAGTGTCACCCTAGCTGCGTGTCTCCTTGGCTCAGTCTGGGTCTCCACCACAGCCAGATCTGTCGCAGGAGATTGCATCCCTGGTCCCTCCTCACAGGCCTCCACCATGGCTCCTTCGTCCTGGATCATCTTGCTGGCTATGGCCTTGGCCTGGCTACTCCTGCTCCTGGCTCCCCCAAAGCTCCTCCCAACCTCCACTACCCCATGGACTATTTTACCTGTCTCTATTTGGTTACACCTCTCTCCAGCTCCAAGTCATCCACCAGGGCCTTCTCCCTCCTTCAGATGGTCCTGTGCCTGTTTGCCTGTGTGACCCAGTTTCCTATTGTGTGCCAGTGTGTTCCCTTGATTAATGATTCAGTTAATCTGTTGTCCAATTGATTTACTCTTTAGTTCCTATGTGTATTTAAGTTCTGTGTGGATTTAGTTCTTTGTTCGGTGTCATCTTCGGTTGTAACTTCTGTTTCCTGAGTTTTTCTGTGGATTTTTGGATTAAAGACTGTTTCCTTGAATTATTAATTGTCATGCGCTTCATTGTCACAGCCACACCTGACACACATACACACACACACACACACACACACACACACACACACACACACACACACACACACACACACACACACACACACACACACACACACACACACACATATATATATATATTAGTACTGTCAATCGATTAATACATGTTTTTTGTGATAAATCATAATTAAAAACACTAAGTTTGAAAACATTTTTTAAAATATATTTTATAATGTAATATTTACACAGTTAATCGCGAAATTCATGGAGAAACAACATAAAGGCAGTATATTTTAAATACTTGTTTAATGGCATCTTTTTATGATTCATATTTATGAACATTACTGAAACTAATACAGCTACCCCAATTGTAAACATTGATTATAGCCATTCAACATTACAATGTAATTGAAAGCTATTTTTTATTATTATTTTTTTACGTGTATTAGGCTTCTGAAAATATAAAAAATATAACAACTTTTAATTTAAGTGAACTTAAAACAATCTTCACATAAACCCATAATAAATGTCATATTTACCCTTCCTACCTGTCTAACAGACCCTACTGGCCTTCCGAGCTGGGTCCCTGTCCTTTACCTCGCTGCCCTACCCCGGGTACGTCTGTGGTGCCTCTGGTCCCCCTGGCCTGGTTCATTGAAGCATGGAGAGTGCTTCCCAACCGGTCCAGCTGGCTCCTCCATACCATCAGACTCGGTTACACGATTCAGCTCGGCTGTCGTCCGCCCAAGTTCAGTGGCGTTCGTTACACTTCGGTGTTGAGCGAACGTGCCCCTGTCATGCACGTGGAGATCACAGTCCTGCTGGCGAAGGATGCGATAGAGCCGGTTCCTTCAGCCGATATGAAGACCGGCTTCTACAGCCTGTACTTCATTGTACCCAAGAAAGGTGATGGGTTACGGCCAATCTTGGACCTGCAAGTCTTGAATCGGGCCCTTCACAATCTTCCGTTCAAGATGCTAACGCAGAAACGCATTTTCGAATGCATCCGTCCCCTGAAGGACGCGTACTTTCATGTCTCCATCCTGCCGCGACATAGGCCATTTCTATGGGATCAAAATCCCGCCAAATGTTTTGCGGCCACGTATTAAAATATAATAAGCGTGAATCAAAAAATAACAAGCATGAACAAAAACTTTAAACACATTAAAAAATATTTTTCATAAAACTTAAACTTGTTCATGTTTTCTTTAAAATTATGTTTTCCTTGGTTTTATTACTCTGTAATTTGCGCTCGCTTTCATTTTCTGCTCATATATTTTTTTTTGTACGTTTGTGCTGTTTTTCTCTTCGCTCTTCTTTCCATGTTCTGCGCTTGCTCTTCCAAATGTTGCAGTTCGAGTTTCATGTAAATTAGGGTGGGCTTAAGCGTCACCATTGGTCCACTAGTTCTAGATTGACAGCTCCTCCTCTAGCCAATCAATCAAAGAGGAGAGTTGACGTCACGGACAATAAGCCGGGCTGCCGACAGGCCCTCAGCCTGTGGTCAGACCCTTCGTTTCTCTTGGCCAGAGTACCCCTAGAACAAGTGTCCAGGCATGCTGTGGTCTCCACAGATGCCTCCAACACAGGCTGGGAGGCCAAGGTACAACCGCCATGCAGTAGCGGGGATCTGGACGGTCCCCCAACTGCATATGCACATCAATTGCCTCGAGTTGTTTGCAGTACACCTTGCTTTGAAACTCCTCAAATCACAACTGCTCGGCAAGCATGTACTGGTCCGTACGGACAACACTTCGGCGGTTGTGTACATCAACCATCAAGGTGGTCTATGTTCCCCTCGCATTTCGCAACTCGCCCGTCACCTCCTCCTATGAAGTCAGAAGCATCTGAGGTCACTTCGTGCCACTTATATTCCCGGCCTGCTCAATCGTGCCGCCATTGAGCTCTCTTGACAGCCTGTGGCCCAGTGTGAATGGAGACTCCATCTCCAGCCAGTCCAGCTGATCTGGGATCACTTCGGGGCCACACAGATATATCTGTTTGCCTCTCCAAACTCGTCCCATTGCCAGTTGTATTACTCCCTGACCGAGGGGACCCTCGGCACGGATGCACTGGAACACAACTGGCCCAACGGCCTCCGCAAGTGTGCATTTCCCCCAGTGAGCCTTCTTGCACAGACAATGTGCAAAGTCAGGGAGGCATAGGAGCAGGTCTTGCTAGTTTCCCCTTATTGGCCCAACCGGACCTGGTTCCCCTGAACTTATGCTCCTCTCGACAGCCCCTCCCAGGCCCATTCCTCTGAGGGAGGACCTTCTCTCTCAGGGATGGGGCACCGTATGGCACCCACGTCCAGACCTCTGGAAACTTTCAGATGTTCTAGGTCAGGGGTTCTCAACCTTTTGCAAGCTGCCCCCTCACAGTCTTCGTCTGCACCATTCTGTCATCTTCACTACACTTCCTAGCATCCTCTTGTCTCCACACCTGTATTCACTCCCTCACTTACCAGCCTGTCCCTCATTATCATCATCTGTGTCACCTGTCTTCACCTTGTTATATTTGATTCTTGCTTGTATTTAGTTTGCTTCTGTTCAGCCTGTCCTTGTCGGTCGTTGTTTATGTTACGTTGTGTTTGCTCTGTGAGAAAACCTTCTGCCTGCCTGTATCCGTGCTATATATTTTGTAAGTAAAGTTATATTGTTTGGAATTTGGATCCTGTCTTCTTCTACCTGCACCACACCCGTGACAGCTATTTTTATAATTGGCAGTAGCACCAAACTTCTAATGTGAGCTTGCATGTATTATTATTATTATTATTATTATTATTATTATTATGAGTAGTAGTAGGCCTATCATCATTACTAGGCTATTGCAATATAATTATATGAGGTTACATGCTTTGTTGTTGTTGTTGCTATTATTATTATTATTATTATTATTATTATTATTATTATTATCATCATCAGTAGGCCTATTATCATTACTAGGCTATTGCTATAATTGGGAATTGGCACCAGATCTCTGATATTAATTTATGCTTTATTATTATTATTATTACTAGGCCTAATAGTAGGCATCATCTGCATTTTTTAAAGAAGCTTGCAGGTCGGTGATATCAATGTGAGACCTGAGCCTGCTTTGCCTTGCAAAGATCCTCAATTCTTGGCTCAATGTTTGATAAACATAGCCTCAAATCATCCTCCATTTGTGCACGATTGCGGTATTTCATTTTGAGTGCAGTCATTTTTGAGAATCCTGCCTCACACAAATATGTTGACGCGAAAGGAAGGAGAATCTTCAAGGCGACGTCACAGAGTTCAGTGTATTCCTGCATCAATGCTGCCCAGAATGACGAAAGAGGGCAGGAGCTAAAGTGTTCCTTCAGTGGACTGTCACTCTTCAGCTCAATAAGCTTTTCCTCCATATCAATTGATAGCTCGTTTGCTGTGGACACAAACGGATCTCGAACCCACGCAAAAGAGCGATAATCCTCTTTAAAGTACGTTGCAAATTGTTTTCTCATTGCTGACAGGTCTCAGACGCTGATTGAAATAGGGAGGAGAAATCATGTGCAGTGATGGTAATAACGACGTTATAAATAAACGGTGTTACTAACGGCGTTATTTTTTTCAGTAACGAGTAATCAAACTAATTACTGTTTCCTCCGTTACAACGCCGTTACCGTTACTGACAATAAAATATGCCGTTACTATAATTGAGCTCACTGAAGTGGTTTTCATCCGAGTAGGCTCTCTCTCTCCACCATTGGACCTGCAACGTTTTTTCTCTGGTGGTGTGCGTGTGTTTATGAGGCGCCGGACTGGACTAAAGCGAGGCGAACGCCGCGAGCGCGCTTATAGTGCGCGAGAGAGACCGTGTCCGACAGAGCGCTTGATAGTGCGCGAGAGAGACCGTGTCCGACAGAGCGCTTGATAGTGCGCGAGAGAGACCGTGTCCGAGAGCGCGCTTGATAGTGCGCGAGAGAGACCGTGTCCGACAGCGCGCTTATAGTGCGCGAGAGAGACCGTGTCCGAGAGCGCGCTCGAGAGTGCGCGAGAGAGACCGGGTGTGTCTGAGCTTAATTGTTTATAAATAAAGTAGGCTACACATGTCAGCATTAGACTAATCTCTGTAGCATATTGGTCATCTGCAACGTTTTAATTTGTTTGCATGGCTAGCCTATAAAATAAAACACAAGAATAACAGGGAACGTTCCCAGAAAACATCATTTTTTTGACCGGTTGTGAACACGTGCGGCAGACACGACTAGAATTTGGCTTATAAATAACCTCTGACGATGACGTTCTCTGTAGGTTATAAAAATAAAACCCCAAAATAGGCCTACTATATTTTATTATTATTATTTATGTTGGTACATTGTTCAGTATTATATTGAGAGCTTTTTTTGTTAAACTCTTTACTTTTGTTTGGAAGAAAATACTTCAATAGGCTATACAGTATGTCCTCCAATTGTAAAGGTGTGTGAGTTTTATAATCTTAATTTGCACTACAAAGAGTTTATGTGTATGTATATTTTTTATTACTATTTATTATTTTTTTTGGTAAATTTCTTAAGAATCCTTAGTTAATCCTTTGTTGGCCAGTTGTGGTGTGCAATAATATTAAAAGTTCTAAACCATCTATTATGTTTTGTTGTTCCACTATAGTAATGATACTATTTTAATATTTAAGTTAATAGGTGTTTCTCACATTGTCCCACAGCAACATTAAAATAGTGTAGATTAGTGTACAATGTTTTATAATAGTATTTTTTTCTATTTAGTGTCCATTCATTCATTTAACATATTTAATATTGGGGGTATCCAAGTTATTTTACATAATTATTTTAAAAAATGTTTTATAAAGGAACGCAATAGTTACTTTCCCAGGTAATTAGTTACTTTTGCAATAATGTAACTCAGTTCCTAACTCAGTTACTTTTTGTCAGAAGTAACTAGTAACTATAACTAATTACTTTTTTAAAGTAACTTGCCCAACACTGATCATGTGACACGCCTGCATCGGTAAAAATTCTGCAAGGCTGGGGAACATGTCGCAGTGATGACTGATGCGGCCATGCCAGAGGTCTAGTTTTTGTGTGAAGGCGTGCACTTTGTCTGCAAGGAGCAAAATGTGAGTTCCCTTTCGAGGGAACTCGAACTGCGTCGTCGAAGAACGACTCTTTGGGGACGCTCCCTTAGTGTGCGCCTCTGAAGTAAGAATGAAACTAATCCAATCCTGATTGGTGTTGCGTTATGACGTAACATGTGACGGCACATAAAAGTGACGCCAGGACACACACACATTAGCTTTCGCTCTTCAGCAAGCGCTCTCTGTGAAACTGTCTGTCTTATTTGGTGTTGTTTTGTCTGTGCAAAGCTCTATATTATGGTGTAGACTGTAGAGTTTGAGGGTGAACCAAACACAAATGCATCTTCCATTTGATTCATTCAAACAGAACTCAATCACTAAATTCAGCCATAAAAGATCCCGGCTCCAGCTAGTCTAGGCCAGCCAACCAAGACCCCTTCCAGAGAAGACTTTTATGGCCTCACAAGCTCCCAGAGATAAGCCAAAACAGGAAGAACGTTGTCACTGTTTCATTCTTAAGCAAGACAAATCTCCTCACAAATGGTTAAACAGGCCTGACCACCAAGTGGCCTGACCACCTTTGACCTCCCTCAGCATCACGACTGCTGAACAGGACAGAGTTATAAAACAGACCACGCTTTCATGGAACTGAAAGACTTACACAGACTTTAAATATCAAATCCATTAAAACTCACACAGAACAATGCTCAGTGGACTTATAATCAAACATCATAATGCTTGTTGTTCCTACAATTCATGCATGTTATGCTTAGATTACATGTAAATCTTAGATTACATATAAATCATGAAACTGTAATATAACTGTGTGTATGAATGAAAGAGTATCGTGCTTCCAATCAAAATAATCGTATGCCCTTAATTCAGAAGATGGCTTGAGTGAAATCTGTGTAAAATGTTTTGTATTCTTATAATAGTAATAATGTCTAAACTGTGGCCTCTTGTTCTCTCTGCTTGGATAGTGCTGGAAAGCAAGGAGATCACAGATAACGCATGATTTACGATAAGAAGAAAATAGAGCCACCTCCTAAATTAAGCCAGTGTCCAATTGGCCAGAACTCATCCTGGAGGTTGGACAAACTTTGAGTTTAAAATCTTGAACCCTCTCTTTTTATCGCTCTCTAACTCTCTCTCGAAAAAAAAAAAACTCTCTTTCTCAAAAAAGTCTCGGCAGAACAAGTCGGGTGGAGCAGACGATGGTTATAGTAACCATGTAGACGCATAGAGACAAATGACCCAAATCAAGATCAGGGTTTAAAACAGCTTCATTCAAGCCATCTATCTCGTCTCACTTCCCTTTCTTTTCCTGTGTTTTCTTTTCCGTTTAAAGTCTCGGTTCTAAGTTAAGTTTTGCTGTAAAGTTTCGTTTGACGTTTCGACTGCAAAACCCGCTTCCAACTTCAAAGGCTTTCATCCATCCGCCAACACATCACGTGACCGGCGGTTCAGAAACTTCCATCCAGGCACTTCCAAGACAACCACACGGACCCGGCCGGGAAACCCTTCAGACCCGAGGACGGGGAACCCCCAAAAGCAACGCAAAGGACAAGCAAGTAGCCTCCAGACTTAGCTGAACTGGTGTTTTAAATGTAAATTGAATAACCTGTCTAAGAAACGAAGGTTTAAATTAATGCTTGATGGTTCGTTCAGGTCATGTCTTACAAAGTGCATCTCACTCTGAAAACTCACTCTTTCTCTCTCTTCCTCTGCGCCTTGGATGAATGTGTGTGTGATTGTGTTTAGACCTTAGTTTTATGTGTTTAGAATAGTTAATAAAGTCATCCATATATTTGAAAAGATATTTGCCTTGTGTTGTGCTTGCACATTTAATGTCTTGTACTGTCGATCTAAAGTTACCTTGCTAATACAATCTGTCACAGGTCGGGGGGGCCAAGCCAGACTGCACCCACCCCTCGAACCCAGGACCACCTCGAGGAGCGTACCAGAGACCAAACAGACAAGGAGAATTTCTAAAAAGTAACAATCTTTATTGAGTAAAAGCAAAAGTTAAAAAGTCTTAATACGAGCTTCGTCTCTCTTTCCAGGGAGGAGGGGACCGAGGGGTTCACCGCAGGAGCCCGGGTTCCTGGCAGCCACAGAGGAGAGGGGAGTCGAACGCCCGTCTGGCGTGCAGGTACGTAATGCGGTAAGGAGGCTCTTTCGACGTAATACAGGCGGACGACGGTTCGGACAGGCCAGAGCCGGGACCACGGACCAGAAGGGGGCTCTCTCCACAGGACAGGTGGGTAGCAGGTAAGTAGTAGGGTAAGCAATTCTCCTCCGTGACGTTACTGCACAGCAGGTGAAGGGTCTTCCGGGTGCCTCTCCGCCCTTGACTGCTCCGGCCAAAGACAAGGATATCCTCTAATTTGAGACAGAAACAAGTTGGCAGGTTCAATTCTATTTCGGCGAAATAGGGACTTACGGCTGGATGACGGTTCAGGCAGGCCAGAGCCGGGACCACGGGCCAGAAGGGAACTCTCTCCACAGGACAGGTGGGTAGCAGGTAGGTGTCTCCCAAGCGTCCGTTATTCGGCAGGTGATCGGGACAGGGGGCGACGGAGTCCAGGAGAGGGACTCGCTGCCGGTCAGGTAAGTAGTAGGGTAAGCAAGTCTCCTCCGTGACGTTACTGCACAGCAGGTGAAGGGTCTCCCGGGTGCCTCTCCGCCCTTGACGGCTCCAGCCAGAGACAAGGATATCCTCTAATTTGAGACAGAGACAAGTTGGCAGGTTCAATTCTATTTCAGTGAAATAGGGACTCACGGCTGGGGCGGGTGTTTCTGAACCAGCGGTGTAGTTGCTGGGATGTGTCTCTCCTCTGGGACGACAGCACCCAAGACGGCCAAGGCGGACGAATCTTCTATTTAAATAGACAAAGCCTTTGATGCAAGAATGAACATAATCCCTTCATAACGTGGAGGATCGGCTTACGGCTGGACTGGGCGGTTCCCACGGCAACACTCAGACTGGGGTGTGTCTCTCCTCCGATCAGGCAGTACACGAGACGGCGGTGGCAGAGGAACGTTCTATTTGGATAAACAGGACAAGTTAAACAAGACATCACACTCCTCTCTTTATCATGGTGGAACATACACAAGAAGTGGAACATACACATCCAACCTGAGGGCTCGTTCTGCGAACACCGGTGAGAATGTGAACTGGAGGGCACTGGCGGTTAAATAACATGAATATCCACACACTGCAACTTCACGTCAAGCCCGATACTGTGTAACACTTCAATTCAGATACTGTGTAACACTTCAATTCAGATACCGCAATCCACTCTCAAATATTAGTGCAATAAGGCCAGCACTCACCCAGCGTTTAATCTCTCCGCTGTTCCGCCGTATCAACACTCAGAAGCGGATGAGATGCAGAGAATTTCACATCGCCTGGGACACAGCGTAGTCAACACTCTTTCACACTCCGAAGAAGATATCAGGGTTTCAAGATGAATCAGTGCACACTCTTAGTGGTAATTGTATTTGTGGTCAACACACTTCTCAATTCCTCATCCAATCCAGTGTAAGACATGCATGCACACGGATACAGTGTTTCCTTACTTATCTTTCTCTCTCTCAAATGATGGCATCCTCCAATCCCGACTCGATCTCCCCAAGGCACTCACTTCACATCCAATTCCCGTTCCAGCTTGCACTTCCCCAATCACCGTTGCACCCCTTTACAGACAGATCCTCACAGCTGCTCCAAAAGATCCCAGCAAATCCAAACCACTGCCAAAGTAATCGACTTTCTCCCGGGAGAGTACCACACTCAAATGCCTCTTCCTTCTCCTTTTAACTGCTTCTCAAAGCCGTGTTCCCCAATCACACATCCCCACACCAAACACCCGCACCTGGTACTGCTTAGCTAATCAGCTGCCACTGTCATGGCAACTGACAACAAGCAAACCAGTGCGGTGTGTCAGTGAAATCGTCCCGGGGGGAACGCACTCCTAGCGGAAATTAGTTCCGCTGGATTTGTCACCTTGTAACAATAGTGTTTCACTATAGATTGGATATTTATATCTGTTGCCAAGGTTAAAATTACGGCCCGTTCAAATGAACTCTAAACGAGTCATTTGCTCGGTTCCATAGTGATTCGGTCAAGGTTCATTGCAAATCGATGAATCATTCCCTTTGAGCTAAATTGGCCTTCCGGCCCCCTTCAATACATTTTATGTATATTATTATTGTGTGATTCGTTACAAAGGCGAGTGAACAATACACTAAGTGTGTGCACCCCTGCCCCAGATATGCCACGGGTGGGGACATGCATCAGGTGTGTGTGTGTGTGTGTGTGTGTGTGTGTATTGTTTAGGGGCGCAGCACGCACAGTCAGCGCTCGAGAGGGCTGCCTGTGAACACTGTGAAGCACTTCCTATTAGAGTGCTGCGCTCCCGCTTGGCTATATTATTTCCTGATCATGGCCAAGCTCGCGATCCCCGCGATTCGGGTCCCGCGTCCGTTGAGGTGGCACAGCGACTTAGATCGTGGAGATTGCAGAAGGATCTTGCGGATGAGAACGAGACTGCTGAGGCACCTTTTCGTTCATCATCCGGCATCCGCAGATTCTATGACACTCGTTCACGATGCAGAAGCTCGGGATGCGGCTTCTTCTGCCCGTGACGAGTGCCCAGTGCTCGAGCAATCTGTTTCTGAGGAAATTGATGTGCTCAGCATCGGGAACGAGCAACATGAGTCACACTCGCCGGCTCATGTTTCTGCTGCTTGTATAGAGCTCGTGGAGGTTGTGACGCGTGCTGTGGCCAGACTAAATAATATATATATATATATATATATATATATATATATATATATATATATATATATATATATATATATATATATATAATATATATATATATCAGCTGGCCACAAAATAAGCAGGATGATCCCCGTCAAAATAAACTAGACGAGAGATTCCTGCAGCACCATTCACAACCTCAGCGCCGGCTTACTGATTTCCCAGATCTTTATAAAAAATATATATATATATATGTAGATCCTGGGAAAAACTCCACTCTTTACGTATCTCATGACATTCATCATATGATTATTCGAATGTGGTGGGTGCGAGAGAGGCGGGTTATGGCAAGATGCAGCAGATGGAGGAAGCTTTAGCGAGCTATCGTTCTCCTGATGCGGCATCTACGCTTTAAGCCCCGGCGCTGCCCAACAAACCGTGCAGGGACACACTGCACTGGTTGGCCTGGCTTATATGGCGGCTGGTCAGACTGGTGCGTGCCTGCACTCACACACAATTTTGCAAGCGTACAAGTCCGATCTTCTTAAAGATCTAAATGAGGCCCAGTTAACTGCCCAATGGCTTCAGTTCTGGAGTTTCTTCAAGATCGTTTCTCTGTGAATCTCTCCCCATCCACACGTAGGGTGTACGTGGCTGCCATTGCGGCGTTCCATGCACCACTAAATGTTAGGCCTCTGGGGAGGCACCAACTGGTCATACTATTTCTCCATGGTATTGGAGGATGAGACCGACAGTCAGGTCCAGGGTTCCTTCCTGGGACATGGCGATGGTTCTCGAAGGGCTATCCCTGGCTCCCTTTGAATACCTCCAGTCGGCTTCTCCTAGGACCTCACGATCAAGATAGTCTTTCTCTTAGCTTTTTCTTTAAAGAGACTGGGAGATCTCCAAGCCCTGGCATTATTGCCTGCTTGCTTGGGGTGGGCCCCCGGCAGAGTTAAGGCCATCCTGCATCCGAGACCCAGCTATGTGCCTTATTAGCTAAGTGCAATATATCATGGCTAGGTCCATGATCCTGCAAGTATTTTCATCCTCCACCTCACGTGTCGGCAGAAAAGGAGAGGTTCCTTGCTCTGCCAGTCAGAGTTCCGAGTATTTACCTTGAGAGGTCCTCTTCTTGGAGGAGGTCGGACCTACTGTAGTGTGTTTTGGATCACCTATTAGGGGCTCCCGGCTATACAAACCATAAGTAGGCCTACAAGGTGCGCAATTTGCCTTCACCTTTGGCCGCAAGGGCTTATTCTACTAGAGGCATGGCGTCCTCTAGGGCCCTCCTTTCGGGAGTGCCCCCTCCAGGAGATCTGTGAGGCAGCCGGTTGGGCTACTTCACACACTTTTATCAGGTTTTTAGTCTGCACCTCCCTAGTACGCCTGGCGCACATGTGCTCTCGTCCTAGCTAGTGCCTGAGATCATTCTAGGGCAGGCCTGTTTTCGGTGTGTGGCCTAGTGGGCATTCGTTCCCCAAAGAGTCGTTCTTCGACGACGCAGTTCTAGTTCCCTTTGAAAGGGAACGTCTCGGGTTATGACTATAACCCTTGTTCCCTGAGAAGGGAACGAGACACTGCGTCGTCCTGCCACGCCCCTCGAGGCCTGAGAGCGTCTTGCTTCATCGCTAGGCTAATGTGTGTGTGTGCTGGCATCACTTTTATGTGCCGTCACATGTTACGTCATGACGCAACACCAATCCGGATTGGATTAGTTTCATTCTTCAGAGACGCACGCTAAGGGAGCGACCCCAAAGAGTCGTGCTTCGACGACGCAGTGTCTCGTTCCCTTCTCAGGGAACAAGGGCTATAGTCATAACCCGAGATATTTTGCGGCCTTGCAAAGACATGTTGAGGCCATTCAAGCGGTCAAATGTATCGACCAAATAGGACAGAGACGCAAGCCACATAGTGTCATCCAGATGCTTCGCCAGATCTGATTTGATTTCTGTCAAAAACCACTTCACCTCCTCTCGCAGCTCATACAACCGCTGTAACACCCGCCCCCTGGAGAGCCAGCAAACTTCAGTGTGCAGAAGCAGCTGTTCGTGCCCTGACCCCATCTCCTGGCAGAGGACCCCAAACAAGCGAGAGTTTAGCGGCCGTGATTTGATTAGATTTATTATTTTCACGGATTGGTTCAGCACGGAGTCAAAGAGAACCGGCATTTTTTTAGTAGCTAGTGTTTCGCGATGGACCATGCAATGTGTCCATTTCACAAGTGGAGCTACTTGCTGAACGCGAGCAGATAGGCCACGCTCACGCCCCGTCATTGCCTGCGCACCATCCATGCATAGGCCAACGCATCGGTCCCAAGCCAACCCATTTTCACAGATAAAAATATCAAGGACATTGAAAATGGCTTCTCCTGTAGTGTGCGACTGAAGAGGCCGGCAAAACAGGACATCCTCCTCAATCGCCTTGTCCCGCAGATACCTGACATAGGTGAGGAGCTGTGCCTGCCCAGCAATATCAGTGGATTCGTCCAGCTGCAGCGCGTAGTAAGGACTCTTTTTTACGAACTCTATCAGTTGCTCTCTGATATCATTGGACATGTCTACAATTCTCCTAGCGACTGTGTCATTGGACAGTGGTACTGCACCGAGTTTGGCTGCTGCACTATCGCCTATCATTATTCTGCACATGTCTTGCGCTGCCGGCAAAATGAGAGTCTCGGCGATTGTATGCGGTTTACCCAGTTTACCGATCCTTTTGGCCACTACATACAATGCCTCCAAACACTGTTTAGACACAGTGCTATGCACTGAAATGGTTGCCTGTTGCTGATGGAGACCATCAAGCTTTTTTTTTAAATATTCAGCCGGTTTATTTTTAATGCCAGCATGCTTTTTTCCGAGGTGCCTTTTTAATTTTCAGGGCTTCATATTGTCGTTTGCCAGCACCTCGGCACACACGACACGCCTCAGATCAGCCGTGACTGTAAACCCAAACTGCAGTTATGCTTCATCATACCTTCAAAGCTTTTTTTGCAGCTGGTGGTGCGTCGGTTGGCTTGTTGGTCCTCACAAGAAATTTCTCCATTTTTGTTACGTGTTTTCAATAAAGTTTTGGCACAATGTAACTGTGTGTGTGGTTATGTTGAGAGACGTATAATCAGTGCTAATCCGGGCTAATCAGTCGGGACTTAGGCATGATCTTTAATTTTATTTTAATACTTAACGCTTGTAGTCCTCGTCAGTGTGTGTGTGTGTGTGTGTGTGTGTGTGTGTGTGTGTGTGTGTGTGTGTGTGTGTGTGTTTGTGTGTGTGTGTAGTGATTTATTTTTGTGTGAGAGTGAGTGAACATTTACAGCCCGCTCTGAAAGTCAGGGCGGCGGCCATGCGCATGCGTGATTCATTTGCAGCTTGGACGCGGAGGGGTGTGTGTCTTCTCTCTGCTCTGACTGCAGGCTGGGCCTGCTGCGTGAGGCTACTGCTGACTGTGAGTGCTTTTGGATGGGAGAGGGGCTCACGGCAGCTCTCGTGGTTGAGCACAGTAGGCCTAACTTCAGAGTGATTCGTGCTTTCGATTCTCCAAACACCACAAAAGTCTCCAAAAACACCAGTAAAAGTCTCTGGATTTGTCGCTTTTGACAAAAAAAAGTCGCCAGGATGATGATTTGTTTGTGTTATAATCAGTGCTTGAAGTAGGGGAAGTGGGGGAAAAAAAAGAATGTCCTTCAAGAAAGGACATTCTACCGAGACTGCATTACTGTCGGTCACAGAAGCCCTGCGGATCGCAAAAGCTGCTTCCAAATCATCAGTTCTCATTCTCCTGGACCTGTCTGCTGCCTTCGACACTGTGAATCATCAAATCCTCTTGTCCGCCCTCTCATCACTGGGCATCACTGGAACCTCCCTCAACTGGTTTGAGTCCTATCTCACAGGTAGGTCCTTCAGGGTCACGTGGAGAGGCGAGGTATCCAAAGCTCATCAACTGACCACAGGGGTTCCTCAGGGTTCAGTTCTTGAACCGCTCCTCTTCTCTATCTACACCACATCACTGGGACCCATCATACAGGCACATGGTTTCTCTTACCATTGCTATGCTGATGACACCCAGCTCTACCTCTTATTTCAACCAGACGATCCCACAGTAACGGCACGGATCTCAAGCTGTCTGGCGGACATCTCGGCATGGATGAAGGAACATCACCTCCAGCTCAACCTGGCAAAGACTGAGCTTCTCGTCCTCCCTGCCAATTCGTCTCTACAACACGACTTCACTATCCAGCTAGACTCTTCCTCAATCACCCCATCAAGGTCAGCTAGAAATCTTGGAGTAATCTTTGATGATCAGCTGACCTTCACCGACTACATTACAAAGACAGCTCGATCATGCAGGTTTGCTATGCACAACATCAGGAAAATCAGGCCTTTCCTAACCGAGCATGCAACACAACTTCTCGTCTAGGCCCTGGTCATTTCTAGGCTTGATTACTGTAATGCCCTTCTGGCTGGACTTCCATCATGTGCAACAAAACCTCTACAAATTATCCAGAATGCTGCAGCTCGTCTTGTCTTCAACGAGCCCAAAAGGGCCCACGTCACTCCTCTGTTCATCTCTCTGCACTGGCTACCACTCGCTGCTCGCATCAAGTTCAAGGTGTTGACGCTTGCTTACAGATTGACCACAGGTTCAGCTCCCTCCTACTTTCACTCACTCCTACGAGTCTACATCCCTACCAGAAGCCTACGATCGGTCAATGAGCGGCGGCTCGTGGTACCATCACAGCGAGCCACAAAATCACTCTCCAGAACTTTCTCATTCACGGGTCCATGCTGGTGGAATGATCTCCCCACCGTCATCCGGAATGCAGAATCCCTGACAGCATTCAAAAGACAACTGAAAACTCATCTCTTCAGGGAGCACTTAACATAACAAAAAAAAAAAAAATACCTTTCCCTTTCCTTTACATCCTCGCTTGCCTGGCTTATACTACTCCGAGCTATGTGTGAACTTTGTATTTTGAGCAATTCTTGCGTTGTATTTGCCTTTTCACGATGACTTGCTTGGTTTTGTCCTCAGTTGTAAGTCGCTTTGGATAAAAGCGTCTGCTAAATGACTAAATGTAAATATAAAAAGGTGGCGGTACTCTCTTTGCATTGGCAAATCATGAGATTTTTATAGTGAAAAACAAAACTGGGAGATTGCGGCTACAACAATTTATTGTTATTTATTTTTTTATTTTTTTATTAACAACATAAATGTATTTAAAAACATGTTTGTCTGTGCGTGGCTGCGTGCGCGCGTGTGAGCATTTCACAAAAACTAAAGGAAAGCTTGTAGTACTGTAGCCTATATTCTAACTAGTTTATTTGTTTATATATATGTATATATAAACTAAATACGACCTCACGTTTTATACGTTTGCAGCCTCTGAAACTTCTGTCCGTCATAAAGATTAATTCGGATGGTTCGATTTTCTGCATTTTTCGCATCCATAGCAAATATTTTGAGGGGTTTTGACAATTGAGAGCCACCAAATGACGAATATGAAAAAACAAATACGACAGTTTCGGACTTAAAATTTTGAGGCTTGCGCAGAAATCAAACAAAAAATGAGCGCCGATTTCTTAAGTCTGTGAGCGCACAGAACACACAAATAAACTAAATTGACATACTGCAGTTAAATTTCAAAATGTGGTGTTTTTATATTTATAACATTTGAATACGGTTCAGCAACATACATCACACGACCTGACGACCAAGAGAGCTGACAACCATCACTTAATTTACCATCACCTCACGATTGAAAATGTGACACTGATTTCATATGACAGTTCAACAAACAAGTTAATAATATTAAGTCACTTTTTAGACGAAATAATTACTGTTTTGGTCTATTTTAGCAGCGAAAATAGATCCGATGAATCCAAACAAAGATCACATCATAGCGCATCTAACAGCAACACTGAATCGTGTATTGAATGATTCAGTGTTTTGAACGAATCGGTTGAGTCAAAGATTCAATGACCCATTCACAAACATCTGTCTCAATCTTGATGAATCGGCCGTTTAAACGAATCGTTTTAATGAACGACTCAATGACTCGCTTAATAAAACCGCTTATCACCTGCATTTGCGCTCACTATCGACAAATCAATCAAATTTGTTCATAACTTTTTTTTTTTAAATCAGTCCAAACACATTTTATTTTGTATTCAGGAGTTATGTATAAACAACCTATAACTTTTTATGACAGTAGTTTAGTGATAAAAAAATGTGATGATTTTTTTCAGTTTTTTTCCCCTCCTATCCTGTAGTCCAGAGGTCTTCACTCCTGCTCCTGGAGAGCCACTGTCCTGCAAAGTTTAGTTCCAACCCTAATCAAACACACCTGAATCAGCTCATCAAGCACTTCAGAATCGCTTGAGTATTCAAAGGCAGGTGTGGTGAAGCAGGTTGGAACTAAACTCTGCAGGACAGTGGCTCTCCAGGAGCTGGAGTGAAGACCTCTGCTGTAGTCTAATCGCGAGAGTCACCGGTTGAGAACCACTGTTCTAGGTGATCTACCACAATCAGTCATAGACACCATCACTTATGCAAGAACATCTTCTACGAGGCATGCTTATGCCCTGAAGTAGAATCTGTTCATTGAGTGGTGTTCTTCTCACCGAGAAGACCCCTGAAGGTGTTCGATCAGTTCCATGCTTTCTTTCCTGCAAGATGGGCTGGAGCGAGGGCTGTCTCCCTCCACCCTCATAGTGTATGTTGCCTTTTGTGGCGAGCAGGACGAGGTTTGATTACTGATGAGCACCACCTGCGCGACGCACCGGTCGCGTATCTCTCACGTAGGAGCGGAAGCACAAAAGGAGGAGCGAAAACAGTGGAGATCGAGAGAGGCCAGGCCTGGACTTGTGTTGTGTTTGTTTTGTTATATAATTTTACTTTCATTTTGTATTTGTTTTATTTTGTTTGAATGTTGAATGTTGAATGTTCCACGGTTCCCACCTCCTTCTTCCAGTAACATCTAACCTTGTTACACCTCTATTGCCGCACATCACGATGCAGTGGATGGGAGATCCGTGGGAAAGCACGACCTGATAGTCAGGTTCCTGAGGTGAGAGAGGAGACTGAATCCACCTCGCACCCCCTCTATACCCTCTTGGGACTTATCTCTAGTGCTGACCGCAGCTGAGTTGAAAGTCCTGTCTTTAAAAACAGTTCTCCTGCTTGCTTTGTCCTCCATAAAGAGAATAAGGGACCTGCACGCATTTTAGCTCGACGAATCCTGCCTGGAATTCCAGCCGGCTAACTCTCACGTTATTCTGAGACCCCGGCCTGGATATGTGCCCAACGTTTCTACCACTCCCTTTCGGGACCAGGTGGTGAACCTGCAAGCACTGCCCCCTGAGGAGGCAGACCCAGCCCTGGCTTTTCTCTGTCCCGTCCGCTCCTTACAGTTATATGTGGACAGAACGCAAATCCTCAGGACCTCAGACCAGCTCTTTGTCGGTTACGGAAGCCAGCAGAAGGGAAAGGCTGTCTCCAAGCAAAGGCTGATCCACTGGATAGTGGATGCCATTATCTTGGTATATCAATCCCAAGATGCACCATGCCCCCATTGATTGAGAGCCCACTCCAATCGGAGTGTAGCTTCTTCCTGGGCTTTGGCACAGGGTGCCTCGCTGACAGATGTTTGTAGAGCTGCAGGCTGGGCGACACCATACACGTTCTATAGATTCTATAGCTGCGTGTCGACCCAGTTGCTTACCATGTGCTCTCTTCATATAGAAGCCAGTTAACACCGTAAGCCCTGCTCGAAGTGTTGGCTTGCTGCAACATTCCACTCTTATGGACCAGATACCTGCGCCATTCTTGCTCCAGTAGATTTCCTCTTTAGCCGAACCCTGAGTTCCTCCACACTCCTCGGCAACGGACGTGGCTGAGCGTCCAATGCCAGGCCTAACACTCATATGCACTGGTTGAACCTGTGCTAGGCTGGGTCCATATGTTGTGATCCCTAAGGCGATCATATATGTGTATTCTTCCACAGTACAACTCCCTGCAGCCAGCCTGTGTCTTTCCCTTGGCAGAGCCCGCTATGCCGTCACTGACCGGATGAGTCTCCCCCCCGTTATAGGCTGGAGCCACCTCAGTGACATTCCATATGTCCATATGTCCATATGCCCACACCCAGTCCACATGTGTATCCTCCACGTGAATACCTCCCTATGAGCAGGATTTGGCTTCCGCAGCAACTTCCTTTCCTTGAAAGGGCACGCTTTCCCAGTGTTATCCAAATCTGGCTAAGTGGGTCTTGAGGAACAGCAGTGACTTCCCTGGCCTAAGCCTTGTCATATCTCCACCTCAATAATGTGGGAGGATCAGGAGGCTTTTGTCTAGGCACTGAAAGGTGGCAGCACTAGTGGCGTTTTAATTGGGATCCCAATCAGTGGACACGTCGACTATGTCTTTTATCAATACTCGAAAATGACAGGCTCCCTAAGCCTGATCCCATTCAGTCGATACGTCGACTACGTTTCTGTTTCCTCCTTCAGGGAACGAGGGTTACATACGTAACCGAGACGTTTCACAACACATGTGTGCTCCAAATACTCACAACACAATTAAATACAGAAACATGCTGCAAGAGTTCGCAACACAACCAAATACAGAAACACACTGCAAAAGTTCACAACACAACCAAATACAGAAATGCGCTGCAAATAACACAGACCAGAATAGAAATGTGTCCAGGGGACTCCAATAAGTGACGAACCCGGCTGGGATGTGCTTATTGCTCTTGAGCATCCCTATTCCCTACTCCCTTCGAAGGGTAGACGGCAGAGCCCTTGAAGTGGTACTTTGGAGTGAGCAGGGCACTAGTGTGCCATTATGTAGTAGCCGTTTGGCTACATAATGAAAGACAACGAAAGACAACGTAATTTCCTCGTTATTTTTTACCTGGGATCTTCCCATGACAACTCAGCACGGTGTCCATCAGCTGAATAGCTGTTCTTACGACAGAAATATCTTATTAATGCTGTTAACATGACGGTTGCAAATATATATATATATATATATATATATATATATATATATATATATATATATATATATATATATATATATATATATATATATATATATATATATATAGCTTTTAAAAAATATATATATATATATATATTATAAATAATTAGGTGAGCCCGCCACACCCCCAGCGCTTTTGACATGGTAAATCTATGCATCAGACGCGGCACGCCCCCCGATCAATGCCAAACACAGATTCTTCATCAGAGATTCACAGATAGTTCATCGCGTTTTAGGGATGGAAGCACGCTAACGTTACTCCTTCAGAGGATTATGGACAAATGGGAATAATTCACCTTTTTGAACGAATTGACCCCGAGGATTCAAGTTCGGAGTAGGCTACCGGTAAGTTGTTTAGTGTTTTATAATTCCTTTTCTGATCATAGAGCTCAAATGCATTTTCAGACTATAGTTTGCCTAGTAATTACCTCAACACAACATTCGTGTAGCAGGCCTATATGCTCGTGTAAACTTTTTAAATAACTGCTTAGGTTATAATGATTTAGTGAAATATATCGATCTGCAAGTTTTGTTTGAGTTCTTCTGTGGTCTAGTGGTTTGATCGGTTGCCAAGCGTGTCAGAGGTTACGGGTTTGAATCTGCCCCCGGCATATTTTTTTCTCTCATCAAAACCGAATGATGTTCATCAGTGGTTACAGTCTATATCAAGCACACACGTATATAAGACACCCGTTTGTGTGCATTTTATTTTGTGATTTCACCGGAATGAATAGTGTCCGCAATGGCAATAGATTGAAGAGCACGTCCTAAGAGCGAGTGAAGACTGCGCGAGCGCCGCCACAAGAGACTGTATCCATGACACTGATAGCAGGACACGAGCGCTCAGCTTGAGTTCAAAAACAAAACATTTTAGCTCTAGATCTCTTATTTAAGAGCGGACTAAATGAATGCTCTGCTAGTTAACTGGGGATGTTTTATTTGTATTAGGTACAGCCGTTTATTGAGTGTATCAGTAAATGCGTGCGGTGTATATGGGCCATAAACAGATACTCGCGGTTACGCGGTATACCCATCAATAGATGTTTCTCTGTCCATCAACAAATACATTATGCATCTATAATCATAATTGTCCATCAGTTTACTTTGGATAATGTGCTAAGAGTTTTTTGCTTTTGTTTTGTTGTGTTTACATCGTCACCATCAGTCTTCAGAAATCATTCTGATATACTTTTGTTTTTATATAAAAAAAAACACGTTTGGTCTTTTTATGTTTTTTTTTTTTTTTTTGAAAGGAAGTGTTAAGTGATATGAATGACTTTAAGTCTTTATGTTCTTACGAAAGATTTCTATTTTGAATAAATGCTGTTCTTTTTAACTTTTTATTCATCAGTGAATCATTCTTACTTCAGGCTGCCTCACAGCACCTTGATGGGGCATTAGCACATTGGGGGAGTGTCTTTAGCATTAACACTCCCACGCATACAGCAGTAATGACCCAAAAACTGATGTAAGAAATTCAAATCGTTATATTGATCTTTCTGAAAGAGTGGTCAGAATGATTTTCACTTCATTTTGAAGTAAAAATTCTAGCCTACAAGAATAGTAACTCAAAAGTATTGTTTACAACTATTCAGTATGTGTTAAATGGCCTTATTGCGGTGACATTTTTTTTTCCCAAAACTTACTAACCACGCATATTATTTTTTTTTCCTATAAAATGCAAACATGTACATCCATTTTGCTCACATATTATTGTAGCAGAGTTTGTGCTGAATACAGCAAATTTATATGTTGGCAAATGGTATGTTTTAAGTAGCTGAAATAAGCACAAATGTCAGGGCATATCAAAACACCGAAAGAGCCCCCAAACAGCTCAGACCCCTAAGGGTTAAAGAGCACGATAGATTATAGGGCGATAGAAGATCCGTTAAATAGACTGGAGCTAAACCATTTAGGGCTCAGGGCCCATTTAAGTCAGTAGCAATACCTTGTAATTAACACCTAACTTTATGTGTAACAATGGTCTGGGTAGTGATGATAAAATCTGTGTTATATGATCACATTATTTTCTTGATCTAGTAAGAACTCTAGCGGCTGCATTTTGGACTAACTGTAGCTTGTTTATTGAGGATGCAGGACAACCAGCTAATAAAGCATTACAGTAATCTAGTCTCGAGGTCATGAATGCATGAACTAACTTTTCTGCATCAGAGACATATAGCATATTACATAGCTTAGCAATGTTTCTAAGGTGGAAAAGGGCTGTTTTTGTAACATGAAATTTGTTTTTCAAAAGACAGGTTGCAGTCTAATATAACACCGAGGTCTTATACTGTAGAGGATAAAATAACAGGGCATCCTACTATGTTAAAGTTGTGTTGTGAGAGGTTTTGTGGATGGTTTTTCAAACCGATAAATAGTGCCTCTGTCTTGACTGAATTTAATAAAATAAAATTACAGTTCTTCATCACAAAAGATTTCATCTAATCTTTTATATCAGGTGTGCCCAACCCTGCTCCTGGCGATCGACTGTCCTGCACAGTTTATCTCTAACCCTGATCAAACACACCTGCCTTTAATTTTCAAGTAATCCTGAAGACCTTAATTGGTTGTTAAGACCTTAATTGAAGACCTTCAGGTGTGTTTGATTAGGGTTGGAGATGAACTGTGCAGGACAGTCGATCGCCAGAAGCAGGGTTGGGCACACCTGTTTTATATCTTTAAAACAATCTGTCAATTTGGATAATTTAGCGTATTCATCCGGCCGTGATGAAATATATATTTGAGTATCATCAGCATAACAATGAAAACTAATTCCATGTTTCCTTATAATATTTCCAAGTGGCATCATATATATTGAGTATAATACAGGGCCTAACACAGATCCCTGCGGCACTCCATAGTTTACTGAAGTTATGATCGATTTTTCTCCATTTAAATAGACAAAATGGTAGCGGTCAGATAAGTATGATCTGAACCAGCTTAATGCTTGTACTTGAACACCAGTAAAATTTTGTAGTCGATCTAAGAGTATTGTGTAATCTATAGTATCGAACGCAGCACTAAGATCAAGTAAAACTAGTATTGAGATACAACTTTGGTCAAAAGCTAAAAGTAAATCATTTGTAATTTTAACTAGCGCAGTTTCAGTGCTATGATGTGACCTGAATCCAGACTGAAACTTTTCATAGATGTCATTTTCTTGCAAGAAAGAGCCCAGCTGAGCGGACACAACTTTTTCTAGTATTTTAGACATAAATGGAAGATTTGAAATGGGTCTGTAATTTGCTAGGTTATTTGGATCTAATTGTGGTTTCTTAATGAGAGGTTTTATTACTGCCAGCTTGAATGTTCTTGGAACATGACCTAAAGATAACGAGTTCATAATATTGAGAAGAGGCTCTTCCACTATAGGTAACACTTCTTTCAGTAGTTTAGTTGGTATAGGATCTAATAAACATGTTGTTGTTTTAGATGAAGTGATAAGTTTATTTAACTCTTTTTGTTCTATAGTTGTAAAACATTGGAATTGTTCTTGCGGGGTGATAATTGAGGCTGAATTATAAGGCGCGAGCAAAGATTGAACGTTAACAATTGTGGTTCTGATGCTTTCAATTTTCTCCGTGAAGAAGTTCATGAAATCATTACTACTAAACTGTAACAAGGTATTTTGTTCAGATGATGTCTGTTTATATGTTAGTCTAGCCACTGTGTTAAATAAAAACCTTGGATTGTTTTGGTTGTTTTCTATTAATTTGTGCTCAGCCCTGGCTGTTTTTAGAGCCTTTTTAAAATGTGACATACTGTCTTTCCACGCGATTCTAAAGACCTCTAAATTAGTTTTTTTCCATTTACGCTCTAAATTACGGGTTTCTCTCTTTAGAACATGCGTAGTATTGTTGTTCCATGGTGCAATCTAATGGGTGCAACAATATAATAATAATAATAATACTACTAATAATAATAATACATTTTATTTGTAATGCAAATAAATGCAAAATAATGCAAATTTTATTTGTAATACACATGAAGGACATATCTCAAAGTGCTACAAGTGCACAGGTAAAAACAATAAAATAGATTAAAAAAAACACTCAATGACAAAATTAAGAACAGTTGGTGACAACAAGAACAAGGTGTATTTTAAGAAAAAGCAGTTAAAAATAAGTGGGTCTTTAATTTATTTTTAAAAACCTCTATAGACTGTGGCGCCCTCAGGTGATTAGGGAGAGCATTCCACATTCGAGGCGCAGCTGGAAGGCCCTATCTCCCATAGTACGGAGTTTGGACTTAGGGACCTGGAGTTTGTGGCTGTCAGAAGAGCGGAGATGTCGGGGTGAATTATGCATATTAATGAGTTCTTTGAGGTACACTGGTGCGCTACCGTAGACACACTGATAGGTCAGGAGACAGATCTTGTAGTCAATCCTGAATCTAACAGGGAGCCAGTGAAGTTTTTGGAGGATCGTGTGATGTGCTCAAATTTGCAAACCCCCATCAGGACCCTGGCAGCGCAGTTTTGAATGTACTGCAATCTTTGCATGCTCCTGCCAGGGATCCCAACAAGGAGTGAATTGCAGTAGTCAAGCCTGGAGGATTCAAAGGCATGCACCAGCATCTCTGCATCAGAAAAAGAGAGGGAGGGGCGGAGTTTGGAAATGTTCCGGAGATGAAAAAGTGCAGTTTTACAGGTGTGTTGGATGTGAGTGTTAAATGATAGGTGGGCGTCAAATCGAACCCCCAAGTTTGTTATAGAGGATGTCACAGAAATATCATGGCCAGCAAATAAGTAGACAGTCAGGGGGAAGATCGGAGTTGGTGTGGGGTCCCAATGAGGAGACCTTCAGTTTTGGTGCTGTTTAACTGTAGGAAGGTATCCGTCATCCATGCCCTTGTCTCCTCCAGGCAGGCATTTAGAGTGGAGAGTGAAGGTGTAGATGATGTGGGGTCCAGCCTGACATAGAGCTGAGTATCATCAGCATAGCAATGGAAAGCAACGCCATGCCTGCTGATGATGTGGCCCAATGGGAGCATATAGATGGAAAAAAAAGAGTAGGGCCGAGAACGGAACCCTGGGGCACTCCACATGTAACTGTGTAGGGCCTCGACCTGGCTCCCCCCAGGGCCACATACTCAACTCAGGTAGGATCGAAACCATTGAAGTGCTGTGTGTGAGATGCCAATGAAGTGTTGCAGACGATGGAGTAAGATGGTATGGTCAACAGTGTCGAAGGCGGCTGTGAGGTTCAAGAGAATGAGGAGAGATGGAGAGCCCTGGTCAGCAGCCACAAGAAGATCATTTGTGACTCTGACCAGGGCTGACTCTACACTGTGGCCGGAGCGGAAACCAGACTGAAATTTTTCGTAAAGACTATGTGAGTGAAGATGATTATGAATTTGAGTTGAAACAACTTTTTCAATGACTTTGGAGAGAAATGGAAGGTTGGAAATGGGCCGATAATTTTAGAAGATATCTGGATCAAGGGATGGTTTCTTAAGGCGAGGGTTGATAAGCGCAGTTTTTAGCGAGATTGGGAAATGACCCGATTGCAGGGAAGAGGGAAGATTTGATCATGGCAGTGGGAAAAGGGTCCAGTGAGCACATTGAGGGTCTCATACTGTGTATGAGAGTCTCAACCTGTCTATGTGTAGAAAGAGTGAAATGAGAGAGTATTGGTGCAGAGGTTGGAGTGATGGATGGAATGACATTGCTTGATATTAGGTTAGCACGGATGGTAGTTATTTTTGTGGTGAAAAATCGAGGAATTTATTACACTGGTCGTCAGTATTGTTTTTATGCGTCAGGGCAGGTGGACTGAGAAGATAATTTATTGTTTTAAAGAGCTGTTTTGGATTTCTTGGATTATTGTTAATGATATTGGAATAGTATTGTGACTGTGCCTGACTGAGTAATTTTGAATATGATCTTTGGTGCTCTCTATAAGCGATTTTAGGGACAGTGAGCCCAGTGGCAACATAGCGCCTCTCAAGGACCCTCCCAGCCGCCTTCTGTCTACGAAGCGCATCAGTGTACCACGGAGTGGAGTGTGTAAATGTTACAGTCCGTGTCTTGAGAGGCGCATGGGCATCAAGTATCCCTTTTAATCCAATATTGTAATGATCGACAAGCGTGTCAGTAGTAGAGTGATCGGCAGATATGTTTCGTTTTTGTAAATCATGTGACAGATGTTCAAGGTTAATTTCTTTTGTTCTGCGAAAGCAGATTTTGTGTTTAGGTTTATTGAGTGAGTTCAACAATGAAAAGTCAAATGATATGGCATTGTGATCAGATATACCTATATCATGTACATGAACATTGTTAACTGGAAAGTTTGTTACAATGAGATCCAATGTATGCCCTTTGGTATGTGTAGGGACTGTCACGAGTTGCCTGAGATTGAGTGAATCAAAAAGTTGTAATAATTCTTTGGTATATAGGGCTGACTTCTAATAGTCAAGGATTCGACGATTCGATTCGGAGAGGTCTGATTCGACTATGAACCTCATAGTCGAATAGTAGGGAAGTGTTAGGGTCTGTTCACATATCGCGTCTTTTGCGCGCTCAAGTTCGTTATTTCAAAATAGGCGCGCGGTATGCAGCGAATGAGCAGCAGCACACTACAAGCCTGTAACGTCTGGACCACATTTGTTAGCATTTACGGATTTATTGACTCACAATGGCTTCTAAAAAATCATCAAAAGTGTGGGAGTATTTCGAGAAGGTTAAAGATGACTCAAAGAAAGTTTGAGCAGCTTCTTATATCACACGACGACCAACATGGCTCATTTGAAACGGGTAAGGCTTGTTACCCTTACAAACAAAAAACAAACAAACAGTTCTACCACTCTTTTGTCACGCGTGCGTATTTAATGAGTAGCCTACTCTAGCACACACACGCAAAGTCTCTCGCATTCTCCGTCTGCCCTGCGCGCATGTAATTAATGCGGACTCTAGCACACACACGCAAGGTCTCTCGCGCTCTCTCCCTCCCTCTGTCTTGCGTGTATTCAACGAAACCTATAATATATAAAAATACATATATGTTAACGATGAAATACGGGACAAATCATGATTTTTTTCATAATAGCCTAAGTCGGGACACTAAAATTAGAGTTGAAATATGTCCCGGGAAAAACGGGACGTCTGGTGACCCTACCTATGTGTGATATGTTTTGTTCATCTGGCTTTAAATGAATAAAAGGTATTTGTTACACACCATGTTTTTCTTTTAATTTTTTTAGCTCTTTTGTTTGAAATGGAAAAAATCTAGCTGCTATCTAAAAAAAAAAAAAAAAAAAAAAAAAAAAGGTTCGACTATCAGTCGACTATGGCAAAATCTAACGAATCAGATTCGACTATGAAAATCCTTAGTCGATAACAGCCCTAGTACTATATAAACTTGTTGGAGATTCAACATGAATGTTAAAATCTCCAAGAATTTCCACATTGTTTGATGTGGTGCAAACTGGCAAAAGTAACTCAGTTAATTCTGCAATAAAACACGGGTGTGATGGATTGGGTAATTCACATCTAAAAGCCAGACATTCAAATGACGACAGCTTTGGCAAGGTCACCAAGCATAGGTGAAAATCAGAGCGATAAATGACCGCCAAACCCCCTCCACGACCATTGCCCCTAGCTTTTTCCAGATAAGTATAGCCAGTTAGGCAAGCATCATTAAGTGCAGAATACACTTCTGATTTATGCCAGGTCTCAGTGAGGCACATAAAATTAACCCTTAGGGGTCGAAAACCGCGTCCCCGCGTTTTGCTGGATTTTTTCCTTATCAGTGCAAAAGAGAATCAAATTACTCTGTTAATTTTGATCTTAAATATAAGTGTTGTACATCATTAGATCCTGTTAAGTGTGTATTTTTTTTGTGGATACTCACAATAAAAACAAAGTGTTGTGCTTTTCGTCAAACAAAGAAAAATAAACATGATGCGCGTTTTCCCTTCTCTCTGTCTTTGAGGTCCATTCTGAAACGCGTCCGAAACATTCACTTTAACTCTGTCAATACTTGTCACAGAGATACGAGAGATGTCTCTTTATGAAGCTGAGATTCTCTTCTTTTAAATGAAGTAATTTATGTTTTTAAAAAATATTTCCAGTTTATGTAATCCGTTTGAAACCAAGGAGAGTTACAGTTTTTTCGCTCTCTCTTCATTATAGATAATTAGGTGAGCCCGCCACACCCCCAGCACTTTTGACATGGTAAATAGGCGATATGCATCCCACACGCGGCACGCCCCCGATCACTGCATAACAACATGAAGATTCTTCATCAGAGATTCACTGATAGTTCATTGCGTTTTAGGGATGGAAGCACGCTAACGTTACTCCTTCAGAGGATTATGGACAGCTGGGAATAATTCACCTTTTCCTCAGTGGAATTTGAAACTCAGACGAACGGTTGCATTTTGAAGAACGGATTGACCCCCGAGGATACATGTTCGGAGTAAGTTTAGTGTTTTATAATTCCTTTTCTGATCATAGAGCTCAAATGCATTTTCAGACTATAGTAAATATTAACTCACAACGTTCGTGTAGGCCTATACGCTCGTGTAAACTTTTTAAATAACTGCTTAGTTTGTAATGATTTAGTGAAATATATTGATCTGCAAGTGTTGTTTGAGTTCTCCTGTTGTCTAGTGGTTAGATCGATTGCCAAGCGTGTCAGAGGTTTATGGGTTCGAATCCACCACTAGCATATTTTTTTTTCTCTCATCAAAACCGAATATGTTCATCAGTGGTTACAGTCTATATCAAACACACACATATATAGGACACACGTTTGTATGCATTTTATTTTGTGATTTCACCGGAATGAATAGTGTCCGCAATGGCAATAGATTGAAGAGCACGTTCTGTGAGCGCGCCGCCACAAGAGACTCACTGTATCCATGACACTGATAGCAGGACACGAGCGCTCAGCTTGAGTTCAAAAACAAAACATTTTAGCTCTAGATCTCTTATTTAAGAGCGGACTAAATGAATGCTCTACTAGTTAACTAGAGATGTTTTATTTGTATAAGGTACAGCCGTTCATTGAGTGTATCAGTAAATGCGTGCGGTCGATGAGCCATAAACAGATACTCTACCAATCAATAGATGTTTCTCTGTCCATCAACAGATACATTGTGCATCTATAATCATAATAGTCCATCAATTTACTTTGGATAATGTGCTAACAGTTTTTTGCTTTTGTTTTGTTGTGTTTACATCGTCACCATCAGCCTTCAGAAATCATTCTGATATAATTTTTTTTTTGTAAACAGTTATGCTGCTTAATTTTTTTTTAACCTGTGATAGTTTTTTTAGGATTCTTTGAATGCACTTTTTTTTATTTATATAAGCACTATATAAGCAATATTTTATATATTTTTTTACATAAAAAAAACAAGTTTGGTCTTTTTATGTTTTTTTTTTTTTTTTTGAAAGGAAGTGTTAAGTGATATGAATGACTTTAAGTCTTTATGTTCTTAGGAAAGATTTCTATTTTGAATAAATGCTGTTCTTTTTAACTTTTTATACATCGAATCATTCTTAGTTCAGGCTGCCTCACAGCACCTTGATGGGGCATTAGCACATTGGGGGAGTGTCTTTAGTCTCCCCAGGTGTAAATCACATTAATATTCATGGGCATTAACACTCCCACGCATACAGCAGTAATGACCCAAAAACTGATGTAAGAAATTCAAATCGTTATATTGATCTTTCTGAAAGAGTGGTCAGAATGATTTTCACTTCATTTTGAAGTAAAAATTCTAGCCTACAAGAATAGTAACTGAAAAGTATTGTTTACAACTATTCAGTATGTGTTAAATGGCCTTATTGCGGTGACATTTTTTTTTCCAAAACGTACTAACCACGCATATTATTTTTTTTCTATAAAATGCAAACATGTACATCCATTTTGCTCACATATTATTGTAGCAGAGTTTGTGCTGAATACAGCAAATTTATATGTTGGCAAATGGTATGTTTTAAGTAGCTGAAATAAGCACAAATGTCAGGGCATATCAAAACACCGAAAGAGCCCCCAAACAGCTCAGACCCCTAAGGGTTAAGCTTCTGATCAAATATATAGTTGTAAATAAAAGATACCTTATTGGTAAGTGATTGACAGTTTAACAGTTCCATTCTGTTTCCAGTTCCTGTTTCCAGTTCTGTTTCCAGTTCCATTCTGTTTTCATTCTGTTTCCATTCCATTTCATTCGACAGTTCAGGGCCCTCCACCCCGAGAAAGCTGGTAGGAACGTCAGGAGCCGTTCCTAGAGGGGGGATTCTGTCAGCATTCGTCCAGGATTTTTCCGGTTTTGGCCACTAGAGGTCCCCATAATGACTTTTGTCTGATCCAGTTATTATTTGCATCTGTGCCTCGTTTCCCTTGTATGTATTTAAACCCTTAGTTTTCCTTACTTCTTTGCTCTGTGTTTGAATGTTAGCACCCAGCCTAAGTGAAGCTGTGAACGTTTGTGGCTCCAGTTGGATTCTCTTGTGGTACTCATTTATTTTTTGGATTATCTTTTGAGGCCTTTTTCTGCATTACCTTATTACGTTGTGGATTACCTGTTTTTTTTTCTTGGAATGACTTTTGACATTGTGGATTTAAATTTTTTGCCTGAAGATCTTTATTTTTTACATTATTAAAACACCGTCTCTAGTACAGCTGTGTCTGCCTCATCTTCTGGGTTCTGCCAGCTACTAGTGGCTCAGTTTGCTAAGCGACTGTTTCTCACACCAGAGATCTGAGTTCGAGACCAGGTCCTGACAAATGGTGCCCATAGTGCTAGTTAGTTCGTCTAGTTCATCTGTTTGTTTGGGTTCAGGCAGCAGCTGAGACATATCAGATAAGCTATTTGAGAAATTATCTATGGTGGATGGGAGGATTGTTCTGCCTGGTCGATAGCGTGGCGCAGCATGACATATTACAGCAGTACGTAATTTGCAAATTACCATGTAATGGTCAGTGACATCATCACTTTGTGGAATGATATCTATATCGGTTGGATCGGTTCCATATGATATAATTAAATTGAGTGTATGATTAAGACTATGAGTGGGACCACTGACGTTTTGCTTCACCCCAAAGGAGTTTAGTAAATCTGTAAACACAGCCCCTTACGCATCATTTGAATTATCTACATGTATGTTAAAATCTCCAACATTTAATGCTTTATCGACGTTGACCAATAGATCTGAGAGAAAGTCTGCAAACTTTTTTAGGAAATCAGCATAAGGCCCTGGCGGTCTATATACAGTAGCCAAGGCTAGAGAGAATAGCGATTTCTTTCTTACATCTGAGAGCGTAACATTTAGCACAAGTACTTCAAACGAGTTAAACCTGTGACCTGTTTTCTGAGTAACATTAAGGATATCTCTGTAGATTGTTGTAACACCACCGCCACGACCGATCAGACGGGACTCATGCTTATAACAGTATCCTGGCGGAGTAGACTCATTTACAGTAGGTAGCCAACCAGAATGCCTATTGCCGCCGCGGCGTCTGCCGCGGTGAATCCACCGCGGCAAAAAAAACCCAGTCGCATTTCTAAGTTATTCGCGAAATGACCGCCAGGTGGCGCAAAGGGACATTTAGCGAAAGCAAAACGTATGTAAAAGTAGCCTACATTTTAAATAGAATATAGCAAACTTTTAGAGCAGAACATTTTATGAATCAAAATTTAAAAGAGGCCTATCTCGCAGTCAGTGAAAATAAATTAGGTGCAATCAATGATGCTAAACTATTGAGGAATGAGAAGATTGAAGAGTGCATCAGTCGTTTGTGGGCACACTGACGCTTAAACAGCCAAACTTGTGGTCGAGTGGTAGAGCTGAAGGTTTAAGCAGTACAAAGACACGGGTTCGAAACCCGAATAAATATGTTTTTTATATAATTACCATGCATTTCCATTTTACACTAAGGAACAAATCTCATCCAACAGATTGACTAAATTTACGTCTTCAAAAACAGTTCTGTTAAAAAATAAACAAACAAACAAACAAACAAACAAACAAAAAACTTCACGGACAGGACAGCAGACAGCAGGACTGGAATTCTTTCAGAAATAATTTTAAAAAACATGGTTAAGCAAGGTGCGATTTGCCGGTGGGTGATTTCCCCCCTCCACAGTAGGCTATAGCGAATAGGTCTACCCTAAATAGACCTTATCAAATATAGTATATATATTTTTAAATATAGCCTAAAACACGCACGTTTAAACAACAAACAATAAAATCTGAACCAGCGCTTCTGCTCCTGTATTGAGAGATAACATGCAGCGCATTTCAGTTACGATCCTGGTTCCAGTGGCATTAATACATTCACGGCTTTTTAAAATGTCACAAAGCGTTTTGATGTGGTTTTGAACGAAATATTGAAGTTTATAATTAAGTATTTTGACACACCACGCCTAGTGCGTATTCTAAAATGGGGTTTTCTTCTGCCACTGAATTAAGTTCGACAAACGCAGCAGCGCGTTCACTTGAATTTATTTTTCTGCTAAAATAACAGGCTATAGCCTACTTCGTTATTTTTGGTCATACAGATAGGATATCATATTTTAAAACTGTAAAAGGTCTATTTTATTCATGTAAAGTAGGCTACACTCACAGTAGGCTAACAACAAAACGTTCTCACTCATTTGAGCGAACACACACTGGTGAAATAAATGTTTGGGCTTTTCTCAGTGAGCTTCGACATGGCCGAGTGGTAGAGCTGACGGTTCATCAATCGGCAGACCTGCGTTCAAATCCCGAACAAACATGGACTTCTGTAAAAAATCTATATATTTTTAGGCTATTAATGCAGATTTGTTTAGTTCTAAAACTCTGTTACACCACATATTTTTTTGCTTATATTTATAAAATAATATTACCATGCATTTCCATTTTACACTAAGGAACAAATAGGCTATCCAACAGAACGACTTTAGATCTGTAGCTAATAATACCAATTGTTCAAAAGCAGTTTTGTATAAAAAAAGATATATAGGCCTATATATATCTATATTTGTTTTATTCCCTATAACCTACATAGAGTTTTTAAAAACATGGTTTTAAGTAAAGTTTTCGACAAACGAGGCAGCGCGTTCATTTGATTTATTTTTCTCATAACAGCTAAAATAACTTAATAGGCTATAGGCCTACGTGATTTTTTTTGGTCATACAGATAAGAGTACAGTAGCCTACATCGTTCAAAACTGTAAACTTTTTTTAGGCTAATGACAAAAGTTTATATGTCGTCTCTCTCGGTCTCCGGGAACTGCGCGTCACAAAAATTAACCGAAAGCCACTTGCCTCAGCTCAGTCAAGATAGGAAATCGGCTATGTCTAAAGCCTTTAAATGTCTAAATATTTAGGTTAATAAATGTTATCTGATTATGTAATCCATATGAAAACGAGAGGTACAGAGAATCTGCTCAAATATGTTTATGATGTGATTGTGAGCGCCTCGCAATGAGAAAATGACACGGTGAAAATCTCGTTTAATTAAATGTAGAGACTAAATCGCCCTGAATTAAAATGTAAAAACAGATCAAATCATTTATTCGTCGAAGTGTTGCTATATTGTTTCATTTAAAGTTCATAATTATTATCTAAATGTTATTTAGTTTATCAGCAGTAGGCTACCACGAAGCACCGATATTTATTTGAATAATAATAATTTAAAAAATAACTAATTCACATTTTGCATGCCTGGACCCAAAGATCCCTGTAGAATTTAATATTGAGTTGAGCATTTTGTTCATGACAACAAAATGAACATGCGTTTGAAGATTAGGCTATATTTAGTTTTGCTTGGAAAAAGCTGGCCCAAACCAGTTTTATTTCTTAAATTATTTAAATAATGAAATATTTAGTAATAAACTTTTATGACAGAAATACCACATGTAGCTTAAATCATTTAATTCTTTCATTATCAACACTTTAATAGCCTAATGCTAGAAGAGCGATTTAAGTGTGAATTGCGACTTCCCTTTATTTTAAGTCAGACTCAGACTCAGAGAGCCTGTGGGGGGTTTGGAGGGACAGACAATAGGTGTTAATGTTCCTCATTCATATGGAGAGTGTCGGATAGCCAGCCCGATGGCAAAGGCAAAATTATTTTAAGGATAGGCTACATCTCTCGATGTGTCCCCATATTTGATTAAATTATAAATATTGTTGTTTATTTATTGTAGATTATTTAAAGTGTTTTCACACACAAATTTAAATTGAAGTGTTCAATCCAGTTGTTTCAACTGGTTCTGTAGAGTTTAAGAATGTTTGAGCAAGGGAGTGTAAGGGGGTTTACAGTCAAAGACCCAGAACCAGATATGAAGAATGAAGACCCGGAGTCAGAATTATAAAAAAATTAAAGAAAAGTTTTACTGAAGATAGTTTGCAGTTTCATCAGCAGAAGTCAGCTTCAAGACTCCCACAGGAGTTCGTAGGCCGCCCCGCTTACAGTTACAAAGATCACAGCAGTTATACCATTTTCAAGGTCTAAGCTACGTCATTGCTTACAGGTTGAATGGTTCTCATTGGCTTAGAAATAGATAAACTCAGTAATTTTCCACACATATACAGATAGACGGAAGCATATCTCCATCGATTATGCATCTGACACATTCGGACCCACGTCATGACCTTCCAGGTCGCAGATTTGGGTTGTTGAGCGCCAGCATGTCTTGAACAACAATTCACTCAATCTCCAATAATGCCAGTGATTCCTTAACCTGTAACCAAGAAGACTAACACACACACACAGACACACAGCTTTTCCAAGGTTGGATTTAGCCAGGCTCAAACTATAAACATGAGAGTCATCTCAAAACATCAAGATAATGCGTTCTTTCTCTTATTTTTAGTCTAACTGGAAAGTAAGGCTTTAACAAAGAAATGGTCCCTTAAACTATAGGTTTTAACACGTTGAAGACCTTTCTCAAACACAAAACAAGTCCCTATTTCTTTTCTGGAAGCTGGGATAAATAAGCAAGCACTTTTACTGCATTCAGATATCAAATACATACATTAAAGAATACATGAAAAGAATATTTCAGTGATTATACTGGTAACTTCTATAACAAAGTAAAATCTCACAAGCCTAGAGAAATCATTCAACTCATTTAATATTTAGAAAGAAAAATATTGATTAATAATTTGATTATAATTACTCATCATTACATATACATTGAAGCAGCAGTGGATTTCAATCCACCCCCATCAGTCCCCCGTTTTAGACCAATGTGGGGTCCAATACCACCACATCTGGTCTATCAATAAAGGCTGCTTCATAATGTTAAGTTTCTGACCCATGCTGCTCTTGTCAGGTTAATTTTTTAGGTAAATAATTTTTAATTTTTTTAACAGACAATATCTTTTTCCTTCAAGGACTTAACATGAACAAAATATCCCTCAAATTATCCCTCATATCCAAGATAGTATATTATTCTCCAGAACCTTTGGACATAGCTGTCTTTACATTTTACTAATTTGGTATTATCATCAACAACACTGATTACAGAACAAGTGCATATCTAACATCCAAAAAGCCGGGCTGAATAAGAAGACACTGCTCCTGTACTCTCGACCTTGATCGAACCCTCAGTCACTCCTCAGATATTAAAGACAGACATTGTCTACAATCATAAATACACGAATATATGAACCAGTTTTTATAAAACTATAATTTTCAAATCCTTTTATTATAAACAAAGTTGGATGGTTAATCCATTATTTTCACTAACCCTTTTATAGACCCGTTAGGTTCAAAACACAATGGTTGTCAAATAAAATAAAATAAATAAACAACAAAGAATAAAATATTAATAATTAAGAGCACTTTAAGTCTTTACTGAAATTATTCTTAAGTTGACGGTCACATAGCATGTACCATGTTAATTGTATAACATCTTATACCCTTTTTTGTTTGTTTCAAAAATAGAAATAAAATAAAACAAATTCACATCATCATTTCAATCATTATTTCACCACTAAAATATAGTATTGTTCCCCCATTCTGCTTAATAAAGCTTTTGTTAATTCCTTATCTTTATATCACGTTAATCCCTGTTAATCATATAATGGCTCATTTTTATTCTGAAACTCACTTTTCATACCATTTAAACTTAATTTGACTTCCATAATTTCTATCAGAAATTCTATTTTCATAACATACATTTTTCTATATTTCTTCCATCTTTCCCATGAGTCTCTCACCCATGTCTTAAACTAAAAGTTAAACAACACTTAAGTTCCCTCATTAGGGAAGTCCTGGTATTTTAATAATTCTTCAATACCCTTGTTTTCTTATCATTAATTTTAACTTTATTTTTTTTCATTATAACTACTTCTCACAGTATTTCTCTATCAAATGGTTAGTCTAAAGATGCAAAATAAATATTATCAGTATTGTCTCAGTCCCGCTTATCTTTACAGTTGTGCAGAAACCAAAATATTACGTTACTCAGCTCTCAACCCCTAAGACAGCCATATAGCTGCTTTCTCATTTAACCTTTATTAACTAAATTGTAGTTTTCTTGGACATCTAATGTCATACATCCTTTTAATGGAGTTAGAAATTATTATTTTTTTTTTAGAAGTATTATTCACTCCTCCTTTGTTCGCCCACCGGCCTGTCATAAAAACGAGGGAGCTCACTCTGGATAATTTGGATAGTGACTTAGCCAATGTGTCACTTTGTCTCTCTGCCGTCAAATCTATTATTTTTACATTTACCATTATGATCCCACCTAGTTGTCTATTTAAATTTAGACCCTCAGTTGAATTTAGACAAGAGTTTTTACCCCATAATGGACGGCAATCTTCAACTTCACAATTCCAATTTAAATACTAATCCAGAGAGTAATTCAAATCAACATCACACATGACAAAAAAAGTCATAATTACCAATAGCAGACAGAGCTGGAAAACCAATCCAATTAAAGCTCGTCCCATGTTCTGCATTGTCTTTTCATCAGATTGACTCAGAATTATCAGCTTCTTTAAAGTGTGTCGTTTCACTTAACCCATCTGTAATGATAAAACACTCATTCCAGAGGTTAATGACACAATATCACAAAATAATAGTATTAACACATACACGACATAAAGTGCAGTCACCATCACACACACTCATACTGGACACGCATGTTAACTGCTCATTTTCAATGTTCGCTTTTTAATATTAACTCTTTCTTTTATATATTATTGCTAAAAAGATTTAAATTTTAAATAAGATTTTAAACTTCACATTTTTCCTGTAGCTTTTACCTTACTTTACGTAGTCTCTTAACCAGTTGCAAAGCATTTCTGTTCATTATTCATTAGATTTTTAGACAAGTCAGCTGGGTTGCTTTGTTTAATTTTCCTTATCATTATTTTGCTTCAGCTTGCTCTAGCAGGCCGACAACAGAAAGACAGACACAGTTTACCATCCCTTCCTCCACTCAAACAGTCTCTCTCTCTTATTAACAAATAATAATTACATTAAATTAATCACTATCCTTTTACCATTAAATTTTGTTATCCAGACTTTTCTCAAATCAAAAACTGTCTTCGTCTTTAGCCACCCACCATGTCAAACGACCTCCAGGAGTTAAAACATATTAGTTCAAAATCAACACTTCTATAAGTTTTCTTATTCTTGCCCATGAGGCAGCCAATACATAAAAAGTTTTGTTCCTGTCTCCACAACAAACAATGGCAATCCCCTCATTTCTCAGCTGTCTCTTGAAAGCCCATTCCCGTTAGCTCTTTATCTTTAATTTTCCTCTTCAGGGTGTTGTCCCCTGGCATAATTCCATATACTTGTCACAACCATTAATGCGGTTTCTTCTGGTGAGTGGTATGGAGGAGCTCACATTCTCTTGGGTCAGACATGCCGTAACTCCTCACAGCGCATCTCACCTCTCAATGCTATAAGGACGCTGCTGGCCTCACAGCTCCTGCTCAACTCTCATACCTTTTCTCACATATAACACCTCCTTCTGGAGATGCCCAGTGACTTTACGATAATCCCCTGGCTTAGGTTGCCCTCTGTCTGGCCAAAGAGAATCTTACCCGTCGTGGGGTGATTATCTCGTGCCCACTGGTGACCGCTTACAAACTGGTAACCGCTCTCTCCCATCACACAATCAGTTTCCTTTAACAGAACTCAGCTGCTTTCTGGAGCTTAGGAAAGGCACGTTCAAGAGTCACCAGAGCCATTCTGATTGCCTAATAGTGTTTGAACAAGCTAGCAGTCACTCTGTGAGAACGGCAAGAGCGCGTGAGTTGTTTATTTCTTAATACCTAGTTCTCCTGTTGCTCTGTTTACTATTTGTCAAACAGGTAGGGCTATTTTCGAATCTTGGCTTATTTATAATTTTTGTCTCCACTAAATATCTGTATTTTAATTAGACGCAACCTATTTTGAATATTTGCCGTGCGTCTTGAAGGGTTGTAGTCTGTATTTTATTGTAGCACTTAAGTAGCGCTGTTCAACAGCTAGTTTCGATTCGGCCCATTATCAGGATACTTGCTTTTGCTGTGCTAATAGCAAGGGCTATTTAAGCAGATATAAAACCAGAGTAAATTCAGAAAGAGAGCCAGAACAAGCTAGCAGTCACTCTGTGAGAACGGCAAGAGCGCGTGAGTTGTTTATTTCTTAATACCTAGTTCTCCTGTTGCTCTGTTTACTATTTGTCAAACAGGTAGGGCTATTTTCGAATCTTGGCTTATTTATAATTTTTGTCTCCACTAAATATCTGTATTTTAATTAGACGCAACCTATTTTGAATATTTGCCGTGCGTCTTGAAGGGTTGTAGTCTGTATTTTATTGTAGCACTTAAGTAGCGCTGTTCAACAGCTAGTTTCGATTCGGCCCATTATCAGGATACTTGCTTTTGCTGTGCTAATAGCAAGGGCTATTTAAGCAGATATAAAACCAGAGTAAATTCAGAAAGAGAGCCAGAACAAGCTAGCAGTCACTCTGTGAGAACGGCAAGAGCGCGTGAGTTGTTTATTTCTTAATACCTAGTTCTCCTGTTGCTCTGTTTACTATTTGTCAAACAGGTAGGGCTATTTTCGAATCTTGGCTTATTTATAATTTTTGTCTCCACTAAATATCTGTATTTTAATTAGACGCAACCTATTTTGAATATTTGCCGTGCGTCTTGAAGGGTTGTAGTCTGTATTTTATTGTAGCACTTAAGTAGCGCTGTTCAACAGCTAGTTTCGATTCGGCCCATTATCAGGATACTTGCTTTTGCTGTGCTAATAGCAAGGGCTATTTAAGCAGATATAAAACCAGAGTAAATTCAGAAAGAGAGCCAGAACAAGCTAGCAGTCACTCTGTGAGAACGGCAAGAGCGCGTGAGTTGTTTATTTCTTAATACCTAGTTCTCCTGTTGCTCTGTTTACTATTTGTCAAACAGGTAGGGCTATTTTCGAATCTTGGCTTATTTATAATTTTTGTCTCCACTAAATATCTGTATTTTAATTAGACGCAACCTATTTTGAATATTTGCCGTGCGTCTTGAAGGGTTGTAGTCTGTATTTTATTGTAGCACTTAAGTAGCGCTGTTCAACAGCTAGTTTCGATTCGGCCCATTATCAGGATACTTGCTTTTGCTGTGCTAATAGCAAGGGCTATTTAAGCAGATATAAAACCAGAGTAAATTCAGAAAGAGAGCCAGAACAAGCTAGCAGTCACTCTGTGAGAACGGCAAGAGCGCGTGAGTTGTTTATTTCTTAATACCTAGTTCTCCTGTTGCTCTGTTTACTATTTGTCAAACAGGTAGGGCTATTTTCGAATCTTGGCTTATTTATAATTTTTGTCTCCACTAAATATCTGTATTTTAATTAGACGCAACCTATTTTGAATATTTGCCGTGCGTCTTGAAGGGTTGTAGTCTGTATTTTATTGTAGCACTTAAGTAGCGCTGTTCAACAGCTAGTTTCGATTCGGCCCATTATCAGGATACTTGCTTTTGCTGTGCTAATAGCAAGGGCTATTTAAGCAGATATAAAACCAGAGTAAATTCAGAAAGAGAGCCAGAACAAGCTAGCAGTCACTCTGTGAGAACGGCAAGAGCGCGTGAGTTGTTTATTTCTTAATACCTAGTTCTCCTGTTGCTCTGTTTACTATTTGTCAAACAGGTAGGGCTATTTTCGAATCTTGGCTTATTTATAATTTTTGTCTCCACTAAATATCTGTATTTTAATTAGACGCAACCTATTTTGAATATTTGCCGTGCGTCTTGAAGGGTTGTAGTCTGTATTTTATTGTAGCACTTAAGTAGCGCTGTTCAACAGCTAGTTTCGATTCGGCCCATTATCAGGATACTTGCTTTTGCTGTGCTAATAGCAAGGGCTATTTAAGCAGATATAAAACCAGAGTAAATTCAGAAAGAGAGCCAGAACAAGCTAGCAGTCACTCTGTGAGAACGGCAAGAGCGCGTGAGTTGTTTATTTCTTAATACCTAGTTCTCCTGTTGCTCTGTTTACTATTTGTCAAACAGGTAGGGCTATTTTCGAATCTTGGCTTATTTATAATTTTTGTCTCCACTAAATATCTGTATTTTAATTAGACGCAACCTATTTTGAATATTTGCCGTGCGTCTTGAAGGGTTGTAGTCTGTATTTTATTGTAGCACTTAAGTAGCGCTGTTCAACAGCTAGTTTCGATTCGGCCCATTATCAGGATACTTGCTTTTGCTGTGCTAATAGCAAGGGCTATTTAAGCAGATATAAAACCAGAGTAAATTCAGAAAGAGAGCCAGAACAAGCTAGCAGTCACTCTGTGAGAACGGCAAGAGCGCGTGAGTTGTTTATTTCTTAATACCTAGTTCTCCTGTTGCTCTGTTTACTATTTGTCAAACAGGTAGGGCTATTTTCGAATCTTGGCTTATTTATAATTTTTGTCTCCACTAAATATCTGTATTTTAATTAGACGCAACCTATTTTGAATATTTGCCGTGCGTCTTGAAGGGTTGTAGTCTGTATTTTATTGTAGCACTTAAGTAGCGCTGTTCAACAGCTAGTTTCGATTCGGCCCATTATCAGGATACTTGCTTTTGCTGTGCTAATAGCAAGGGCTATTTAAGCAGATATAAAACCAGAGTAAATTCAGAAAGAGAGCCAGAACAAGCTAGCAGTCACTCTGTGAGAACGGCAAGAGCGCGTGAGTTGTTTATTTCTTAATACCTAGTTCTCCTGTTGCTCTGTTTACTATTTGTCAAACAGGTAGGGCTATTTTCGAATCTTGGCTTATTTATAATTTTGTCTCCACTAAATATCTGTATTTTAATTAGACGCAACCTATTTTGAATATTTGCCGTGCGTCTTGAAGGGTTGTAGTCTGTATTTTATTGTAGCACTTAAGTAGCGCTGTTCAACAGCTAGTTTCGATTCGGCCCATTATCAGGATACTTGCTTTTGCTGTGCTAATAGCAAGGGCTATTTAAGCAGATATAAAACCAGAGTAAATTCAGAAAGAGAGCCAGAACAAGCTAGCAGTCACTCTGTGAGAACGGCAAGAGCGCGTGAGTTGTTTATTTCTTAATACCTAGTTCTCCTGTTGCTCTGTTTACTATTTGTCAAACAGGTAGGGCTATTTTCGAATCTTGGCTTATTTATAATTTTTGTCTCCACTAAATATCTGTATTTTAATTAGACGCAACCTATTTTGAATATTTGCCGTGCGTCTTGAAGGGTTGTAGTCTGTATTTTATTGTAGCACTTAAGTAGCGCTGTTCAACAGCTAGTTTCGATTCGGCCCATTATCAGGATACTTGCTTTTGCTGTGCTAATAGCAAGGGCTATTTAAGCAGATATAAAACCAGAGTAAATTCAGAAAGAGAGCCAGAACAAGCTAGCAGTCACTCTGTGAGAACGGCAAGAGCGCGTGAGTTGTTTATTTCTTAATACCTAGTTCTCCTGTTGCTCTGTTTACTATTTGTCAAACAGGTAGGGCTATTTTCGAATCTTGGCTTATTTATAATTTTTGTCTCCACTAAATATCTGTATTTTAATTAGACGCAACCTATTTTGAATATTTGCCGTGCGTCTTGAAGGGTTGTAGTCTGTATTTTATTGTAGCACTTAAGTAGCGCTGTTCAACAGCTAGTTTCGATTCGGCCCATTATCAGGATACTTGCTTTTGCTGTGCTAATAGCAAGGGCTATTTAAGCAGATATAAAACCAGAGTAAATTCAGAAAGAGAGCCAGAACAAGCTAGCAGTCACTCTGTGAGAACGGCAAGAGCGCGTGAGTTGTTTATTTCTTAATACCTAGTTCTCCTGTTGCTCTGTTTACTATTTGTCAAACAGGTAGGGCTATTTTCGAATCTTGGCTTATTTATAATTTTTGTCTCCACTAAATATCTGTATTTTAATTAGACGCAACCTATTTTGAATATTTGCCGTGCGTCTTGAAGGGTTGTAGTCTGTATTTTATTGTAGCACTTAAGTAGCGCTGTTCAACAGCTAGTTTCGATTCGGCCCATTATCAGGATACTTGCTTTTGCTGTGCTAATAGCAAGGGCTATTTAAGCAGATATAAAACCAGAGTAAATTCAGAAAGAGAGCCAGAACAAGCTAGCAGTCACTCTGTGAGAACGGCAAGAGCGCGTGAGTTGTTTATTTCTTAATACCTAGTTCTCCTGTTGCTCTGTTTACTATTTGTCAAACAGTAGGGCTATTTTCGAATCTTGGCTTATTTATAATTTTTGTCTCACTAAATATCTGTATTTTAATTAGACGCAACTATTTGAATATTTGCCGTGCGTCTTGAAGGTTGTAGTCTGTATTTTATTGTAGCACTTAAGTAGCGCTGTTCAACAGCTAGTTTCGATTCGGCCCATTATCAGGATACTTGCTTTTGCTGTGCTATAGCAAGGGCTATTTAAGCAGATATAAAACCATAATTAGAAGAGAGCCGACAAGCTAGCAGTCACTCTGTGGAAGGCAGACTCGTGAGATGTTTATTTCTAAACCAGTCCCTGTTGCTGTTACTATTTTCAAACGTACTATTCAATCTTGGCTTATTTAATTTTTGTCTCCACAAATACGTTTTTATTAGACCAACCAGAATATTTGCCTCGTCTTAAGTTTAGTCTTATTTTATTGTAGCACTTAATAGCGCTTCACAGCTAGTTCGATCGCATTATCAGATACTTGCTTGCTGGCTAATAGAAGGGCTATTTAACAGATAAAACCAGAGTAATTCAGAAAAACAGAAAACTAATCCTCTGTGAACGGCAAGACGCGTATTGTTTTTTCTTAATCCTAGTTCCCTTTGTTTTTACATTTGTCAAACAGGTAGGGCTACGATCTTGGTTATTTTATTTTGTCTCCACTATATCTGATTTAATTAACGCAACCATTGAATATTTCCTGCTCTTGAAGGTTGTATCTGTATTTATGTAGCACTAATGCCTGTTCAACACTGTTTCATTGCCATTTGGAACTCTTTTGCTGTCTAATACATATTAGATTAAAACAGGTTCCAGGACGAAAAGCTAAGCACTCGTAGAACAGAGCCGTGAGTTTATTTCTATACTAGTTTCCTGTTGCTCTGACTTTGCAAAAGTGGTTTTAATCTTTTTATTTGTCTCCAAAAACTGATTATTAGGCACCTTTTTAATATTTGCTGTCTGAAGTGAGCTGATTTTCACTATCTTCAACCAGTTGTCGCCCATTCAGGATACTCTTCTTGCAATAGCAAGGGCTATTTAAGCAGATATAAAACCAGAGTAAATTCAGAAAGAGAGCCAGAACAAGCTAGCAGTCACTCTGTGAGAACGGCAAGAGCGCGTGAGTTGTTTATTTCTTAATACCTAGTTCTCCTGTTGCTCTGTTTACTATTTGTCAAACAGGTAGGGCTATTTTCGAATCTTGGCTTATTTATAATTTTTGTCTCCACTAAATATCTGTATTTTAATTAGACGCAACCTATTTTGAATATTTGCCGTGCGTCTTGAAGGGTTGTAGTCTGTATTTTATTGTAGCACTTAAGTAGCGCTGTTCAACAGCTAGTTTCGATTCGGCCCATTATCAGGATACTTGCTTTTGCTGTGCTAATAGCAAGGGCTGACACAGCTGCCCTCACTTAGGTGATTATAAGCATTATATCTATGTAGTGTGTGCGCTGTCGCGGAAGCGTCAGCGGAAGCATTCAGCCTCCTCGTGTGAAGACCGACTCGGGTAAAGACATCGACTCTACCTGCGCGACTCCACCGAGCAAGGACACCTGTAAGGCAACTAAAGTATCTTCTTCACCCTTTCTCTCCTACCCTTATCTTATTCCCCATTATCATTATGTGCTTTCAATACATTCCTGTTGTCTCTCGACAACGCTCTCTCACTGCACACAGAAGGCAGCGGAATACTGCTAACCTGCGCCCTTTTCTCTCATCCTCACACTCTCCTCTCACTCTTTCTATGGGTCTATGGAATTGTCAATCAGCAGTCAATAAAGCTGACTTCATTCCAGCCTTTGCATCTCATTCTACTCTTAATATCTTGGGCTTGACTGAGACCTGGATCCGTCCAGAAGACTCAGCAACCCCTGCTACTCTCTCTAACAACTACTCTTTCTCTCACACCCCTCGCCAGTCGGGGAGGGGTGGGGGCACTGGTCTTCTCATTACTAACAATTGGAAATACTCAACTCTCTCTTCTCTATGCAATAACACCTCATTTGAATATCATGCTATTACACTTACAACTCCCACTAAGATCCATATTGTAGTTATTTACCGCCCCCCTGGTCAACTGGGAAGCTTTGTAGAGGAGCTAGATGTGCTGCTGTCCTCTTTCCCTGATGATAGCACTCCACTTGTAGTCTTTGGCGATTTCAACATTCACCTAGCAAAACCATATGCAACTGACTTCAGCTCTCTCCTAGCTTCTTTCGATCTCACACGGCTCATCACCTCCGGTACTCACAAGTCAGGCAACCAACTGGACCTGGTTTACACACGCAACTGTACCACTGACAACATTTTGGTGAAACCTCTCCACGTTTCAGATCATTTCCTCATTACTTTCAATCTACAACTCACTACCCATGCTCCAGCAACCTCCCCAGCATTTACTTTCAGACGAAACTTGCGCTCACTTTCTCCGTCCCATCTTTCCTCTGCTGTGTCATCCTCTCTTCCCTCACCCTCGCATTTCTCATCACTGGATGTGAACACTGCGACAGATACTTTATGCTCCATCCTAACCTCTTCTTTAGACAATATCTGCCCTCTCTCCTCTAGGCCAGCACGCGCCACTCCCTCTAACCCCTGGTTATCTGAGGTTCTTCGTGAACACCGGACCAAGCTCAGGGCAGCGGAGAGGAAATGGCGCAAATCAAAAGACACTTCTGACCTCAGTAGGTATCAATCTCTGCTCTCTGCCTTTTCTGTTGATGTTCACACCGCAAAATCTTCATATTTCCACAACAAGATCAACAGTGCCTCTAACACACGAACACTGTTCAAGACATTCAACTCTCTCCTCTGTCCACCTCCACCACCACCCACCTCCTCACTAACTGCTGATGATTTTTCTAACTTCTTCACTGACAAAACTACAACTATCAGCAGTCAGTTTTCAGATTCACACACACAGGAACCCAGACTAACCTCTCCCACAGCCAATAACCTTCTCTCCTCCTTCTCTCCACTAACCGAGGAAGAAGTATCCAAACTTCTCCTCTCCAGTCATCCTACCACCTGCCCTCTTGATCCCATCCCCTCACACCTTCTACAAGCCATCTCTCCCACACTTCTACCAGCTCTTACACACATTATAAACTCATCCCTCCACACTGGCATTTTCCCTACAGCATTTAAGCAGGCTCGGGTAACTCCACTGCTTAAAAAACCAACATCAAACACATCACTTCTAGAGAATTACAGACCTGTCTCTCTCCTACCATTCATTGCGAAAATACTTGAACGAGTTGCTTTTAACCAAGTATCATCCTTCCTGTCTCTGAACAGCCAGCTGGATGTCAACCAATCTGGCTTCAAGAAAGGACATTCTACCGAGACTGCATTACTGTCGGTCACAGAAGCCCTGCGGATCGCAAAAGCTGCTTCCAAATCATCAGTTCTCATTCTCCTGGACCTGTCTGCTGCCTTCGACACTGTGAATCATCAAATCCTCTTGTCCGCCCTCTCATCACTGGGCATCACTGGAACTGCCCTCCACTGGTTTGAGTCCTATCTCACAGGTAGGTCCTTCAGGGTCGCATGGAGAGGCGAGGTATCCAAAGCACATCAACTGACCACAGGGGTTCCTCAGGGTTCAGTTCTTGGACCGCTCCTCTTCTCTATCTACACCACATCATTGGGACCCATCATACAGGCACATGGTTTCTCTTACCATTGCTATGCTGATGACACCCAGCTCTACCTCTCATTTCAACCAGATGATCCCACAGTAACGGCACGGATCTCAAGCTGTCTGGCGGACATCTCGGCATGGATGAAGGAACATCACCTGCAGCTCAACCTGGCAAAGACTGAGCTTCTCGTCCTCCCTGCCAATCCGTCTCTACAACACGACTTCACTATCCAGCTAGACTCTTCCTCAATCACCCCATCAAGGTCAGTCAGAAATCTTGGAGTAATCTTTGATGATCAGCTGACCTTCACCGACCACATTACAAAGACCGCTCGATCATGCAGGTTTGCTATGCACAACATCAGGAAAATCAGGCCTTTTCTAACTGAGCATGCAACACAACTTCTCGTCCAGGCCCTGGTCATTTCTAGGCTTGATTACTGCAATGCTCTTATTGCTGGACTTCCATCATGTGCAACTAAACCTCTACAAATGATCCAGAATGCTGCAGCTCGTCTTGTCTTCAACGAGCCCAAAAGGGCCCACGTCACTCCTCTGTTCATCTCTCTGCACTGGCTACCACTCGCTGCTCGCATTAAGTTCAAGGTGTTGACGCTTGCTTACAGATTGACCACAGGTTCAGCTCCCTCCTACTTTCACTCGCTATTACAAGTCTACATCCCTACCAGAAGCCTACGATCGGTCAATGAGCGACGGCTCGTGGTACCATCACAGCGAGCCACAAAATCACTCTCCAGAACTTTCTCATTCACAGTTCCATGCTGGTGGAATGATCTGCCCAGCCTCATTCGGAATGCAGAATCCCTGACAGCATTCAAAAGACAACTGAAAACTCATCTATTCAGGGAGCACTTAACATAAAAAAAAAAAAAAAAAAAAAAAAAAAAAAAAAAAAAAAAAAAAAAAAAAAACCTTCCCCTTCCCTTAAATCCTCCCTTGCTTGGCTTATACTACTCCGAGCTATGTGTGAACTTTGTACTTTGAGCACTTCTTGCGTTGTTTTTGCCTTTTCACGATGACTCGCTTGGTTTTGTCCTCAGTTGTAAGTCGCTTTGGATAAAAGCGTCTGCTAAATGACTAAATGTAAATGTAAATGTACACAGGGAGACAGGTTAATAACAGCAGTATTTAATCACTTAAATCCATTAACCATCTTAAAATCATCAACCTAGCTTCTTAGATTATACTCAATGAATTTAGATCACAACCATACATTCAGTGTACTGTTACTGTACATCTTTAGCCGTAGCCATCGGGCCTGTTTCAATGGTGGAGACTTAAGATAAGACAAAGAAGTTACTGGTCCTAAAATAAAATAATCAAAAATGTTATTTCTATCATTTAAGATCTGTATTATTATTTTAAAGACTTCTTTAAAGTCATTCAGTTTTACATTTAAAACATACACAAATACAAATTGCTCTATGAATGGCAATGATTTCTTTTAACATCTCTGTGTCTGATTTTTCAACTGAAACACTGTGCTTTTACTATAAATAGCTTATTATTACTTATGACACAGGGTCAGATAACAGCCTGTTAGCTGAGATTGACTGAGAGAGACTCTGAGGCACTCAGGATTGGTACACTGTTCTCTCATAAACTTCTAACTTCAACAAAATCATTAAACTTTATCTATCATCTTTTAACTATCCCAGCTTAAGGCATCTTTGCCAGAAATGACATTTGTTTCCAAATAAACATAATTTTATAGTTGTCTTTTGCCCATACAGGGAATTTAGACATTACAGATTTCCACTCAGATCGAGTCTCTGTCGTACTGGCCGTTTACAGCCACAGCAGACATCCGATTCAGATAAGCGAGCTGTTTCATTACAGCCAATAACAAACTTATCTTTTGAAAGCAAAACATCAGCTTCTAGTTCTTTCATGGTCAACAGTTTTCAAGCTGTTTGTTTGATCAGATGCCTTTCTACACATTTTACATTTATCAACTGTTAATTCAGTAACAAGCTGCTTCTGCTTATTTGATCTTAAATAATGATTCTAGTTCTCAATAACCATAGTTTAATATCTGTCTTCAAAGTTTTTCTAGGAGTTTATCAATCTCCAATTAGGATTCACACTAACTTTGACGAGGCTAGTACTCTCTGCTTGTGATACATCTTTTGTAGTTATTATAAATCATCTGTGAGATTAGTCTCTCTATATAATCTAAACCCTTTTTAAAATGTTTAATTAAAACACAATCATCTTTTTAGTTACTTTTATATATTTTGCAATTCACATTTGTTGGAGTCATTATCCATAATTTTACATCAAACTGTATTCACTTATAAAAATTACTATTATAGATCTTTTCAAAAGGATTCACTTTAAGACTTTAATCTTTTGACCTTGTTTTTATCTCTTATTCTCTCTCAGACGAAAATGTTAATATCGTCTTCACTTAAACACTGATCTACTTTCAAACCTGCATTATTACCAGAAATGTGTCACTGTCACATTTTCAAACACCTTCTCAGTGGGCATTTACATGTTAAATGGTCCTGCTGACCACAATTAATAGTAAAACTCCATCTGCTCTAACTTACTGCACACCCTGCATACCCAGTGTGTTCCATTTAGGAATGCAAACAGAGCCACTGATAAGCAGTGCTCCATATTCTTTTACAGTCCACCAGTGGCAGATACAACAATAGACGAATCATAATCTTCATCATTATTATTGGCACAACATTAATTTTCATAAGCTGCATCGAAATGCTCAAAATATTCGAAGTTGTTTTCTCAAAGTTTCTGTTTAACTTTAGTCACTTGTCCAGGGAAATTATCCCTGACCCAGAATTTCTTTCACTTGCTTTTATAATCATCGTAAGCAATACGAGGCTAAACATTTAAAATTTTCAGTTTCTTTGTTTGTTTGTAGCCAGTCAAGTTGTTGTTTAAATTTCCAATCAGAATCAAAACCCTGACTACCATTTAACTTCATAATTTCTGCAAATTTCTTTGAAGTGAGGGCTTCAGAGCACAGCTGCTTACAGCGTTTGCTTTGCTGTCTCACTATTTGTTTCAGGACTTTTCAGGTTACTGATCATGTTAGACTATTACATTTTTCTGCCATATCTTAATCATGGTTCATACTCACCTGAAGTTATTGCAGAAATGGAGGCGGCGATCTTTGAACAACACAGCTTGGCTTCGGCGTGATGAAACTGCAAAGTATACTCCAAAATCACAGTTACATATACTGGTCCACGCCAATTTGGATCACAACTTTTTTAATTTTTCTCTCGGAATCATTCCTGATGCATCCCTGGCAAACAACCCTATTATTGTTAGTATCCCTAACTGCCTGATTCACTTCACTAAGTTCGGGGATCCCCTATCTGAGATGGAAGAGATTGAGCAGGTTTACGGTGCCACTGGACCTCCAGCCCAGGGACGTACTCTGCTGGGGTGGTGCTACACCAGTAATGCCCAGTGGGGCCCCCACAGAGCACGCTTCGCTTGCACTGTCTGCTGCCGTTACCCTTAACGACGCTCTCAGCGACTTATACTTATACTGTCAGCAGTATAATTAACTTACTCCTTCACTCGCCTCATCGGAGTGAAGGCTCTCCCGCTCTCCTTCAAAATCTCTTCCAGTCAGACAGCCCTAACAAATAATAAAAAGCTTACTACCTTGTTTGTTGATTTGCCAGGGGTGTCACCGAGAATAATTGCCTGCGCATCCTCCACCATAACTGTAAGGGGGTTTACAGTCAAAGACCCAGAACCAGATATGTGACCCTGGACCACAAAAGCAGTCTTATGTGTCCATTTTCTAAAATTGAGATTTATACATCGCCTGAAAGCTGAATAAATAAGCTTTCCATTGGTGTATGGTATGTTAGGATAGGACAATCTTTGGCCGAGATACAACTATTTGAAATTGAGAATCTGAGGGTGCAAAAAAATCTAAATATTGAGAAAATCGCCTTTAAAAGTTTCCATTTCTGTTGGTTATTGTGCTGCATCCACTTACAAAAATACAATTTAGATATATTTAAGGTAGGAAATGTACTAAATATCTTCATGGATCATGATCTTTACTTAATATCCTAACGATTTTTGGCATAAAAGAAAAATCGATAATTTTGACCCATACAGTGTTTTGTTGACTTTTCCCACAAATATACCCGTGCTACTTAAGACTGGTTTTGTGATCCAGGGTCACATATGAAGAATGAAGACCCGGAGTCAGAATTATAAAAAAATTAAAGAAAAGTTTTACTGAAGATAGTTTGCAGTTTCATCAGCAGAAGTCAGCTTCAAGACTCCCACAGGAGTTCGTAGGCCGCCCCGCTTACAGTTACAAAGATCACAGCAGTTATACCATTTTCAAGGTCTAAGCTACGTCATTGCTTACAGGTTGAATGGTTCTCATTGGCTTAGAAATAGATAAACTCAGTAATTTTCCACACATATACAGATAGACGGAAGCATATCTCCATCGATTATGCATCTGACACATTCGGACCCACGTCATGACCTTCCAGGTCGCAGATTTGGGTTGTTGAGCGCCAGCATGTCTTGAACAACAATTCACTCAATCTCCAATAATGCCAGTGATTCCTTAACCTGTAACCAAGAAGACTAACACACACACACAGACACACAGCTTTTCCAAGGTTGGATTTAGCCAGGCTCAAACTATAAACATGAGAGTCATCTCAAAACATCAAGATAATGCGTTCTTTCTCTTATTTTTAGTCTAACTGGAAAGTAAGGCTTTAACAAAGAAATGGTCCCTTAAACTATAGGTTTTAACACGTTGAAGACCTTTCTCAAACACAAAACAAGTCCCTATTTCTTTTCTGGAAGCTGGGATAAATAAGCAAGCACTTTTACTGCATTCAGATATCAAATACATACATTAAAGAATACATGAAAAGAATATTTCAGTGATTATACTGGTAACTTCTATAACAAAGTAAAATCTCACAAGCCTAGAGAAATCATTCAACTCATTTAATATTTAGAAAGAAAAATATTGATTAATAATTTGATTATAATTACTCATCATTACATATACATTGAAGCAGCAGTGGATTTCAATCCACCCCCATCAGGAGACTAAATAAACTTGCTGAGATCCAGCGCGAGAGAGGCAAAACTCATGTCTTTAATTTACGTTGCTTTGGACTATTTTCGATTTGTACCGTTTCGTTTAATTTAGCTGCAATTTCTTTGGCAAAACAAATTTAAAATGTAGCAAGAATAAGATTGTGTGTTTCTTTTTTGCATGAAATAAAGTCTAAATGCAAGTTAGGTTGCCACCGGTCCCGGTTTTACCGGGATTGTCCTTCTTTTTAATAACCTGTCCCGGGAAATTTAAGCACTCTCCCGGGACAATGAATGTCCCTGTTTTCGAAAGGCTACGTGAATATGTAAGTTCAAACCATAGACTGTAGGTTCAAACTGTGTAGCGCGCGGCCGCTTGCACGGCAGAGAGAGGGAGAGACAGAACACCGGCTAGATCCCCCCTAACTACAGATGGTATAGTTGCCGCTCAAAGTGTGGGGCGCGCCCCTCTATGGGTGGGAAATAGCCTAGAGAAGTGACAGGTTGGGCGCGCCAACGGGAGGAACTTTTCCTTTTTATGCCTTTATATCTTTATTCGTTCATGGCGAGTCTACATCGCATCTTCATCTTTGCAGCGACGCAGAAAACACCAGTTTATTAATAAACAATTAAATGTCTCCTTGCTATTTTTGTCTCCGGCTCGTGCGCTTGAGTGCAGCTAAACACTCACTCATTACCCTGTATAGCCTATTTAAGTTATTAAATCAATATAAAGGGGTGATTTGTCCACTGATGGCTTAAATAAACAACTAGGCTACTAGTTGACTAGAAAAAAACTAGTCGGAGACAGCCTGAGCGCGCGACCCTGAGCGGAATGAGCGAGCTGAGGAATATCCAGAAATGCTCTGATCGGAACAAAGGAATTTTGACATAATTAATCATTAGTTTATATCTCATGCACTGCCCATAATTTTAATCCCATATCAAACACATTAGCCTATGTTATGTCTGTTTGAATTTTTTAATTTTTTTGTCTTGCCAAATGGATTTCTCTTCTTTTCTTTTTTAACATTTTGACACAGCAGCACTTTTATTTTCTCTATTTTTGTTTTTGTTTGTTTAGTTTGTATTTAGATACTAGCCTACTTGTTACTTCAATAAATTGGAACATTTTAAGCTTGTTGCGTATTTCATTAGCATTGCGTTGGGGCGATGGGGGCAGTGGGGCTTGAAAATTATGAGTCTATCCATCGGGTGCAGAAAAAAGATAGCATGTGTGTGCTAGTGTGCCTGTGTTTATAAAGCGAATGTAAGAAGCCCCCCCTTACAACCCCCCAGCTCTACTGTAGCAATGTTGTAATATGCCATTGATTATTAAAAAAAAACGCTTGACTTTAAATAAATAAACTCGCAAATAAACAGTCAACTATTTAAGCATCAAGAACGGTTAAAGATTAATGCTGTCGGCCAACATGTTGTTATATTGAGATTCGATCTCGGGTCTCTTGGATTTCCGTGTCGTTGCGTTAACCACAGAGCCACCGCCTGAACGTTTACGTCAACGTCTTATACTCTTCCAAAGCCTTGATGTAGCCTAATATGTTTCTATTGCAATGTTTTATATTGAAATGTTTTCATTATTTATTCAATTTAATTTAAGTATTGTGATGAATTATTTTAACTACATTTCACTTAAATTCATCTGCTACCAGCTTTCAATCGCTCTGAATGAGCCGCGACGCAGCGGCAGATTACGCAATAGAGAGAATAAACGGACACTTTTCAAAGTCTGTGATTGTAGCGCCTCTTAGCGGTTAAAGGCAGCAAACACACCCCGAATTTCACCGCCGCGGCAAAGCGGCGGCGTTGAAAGTATTATTCTGGTTGGTAACCTACTGTAGACTAAAATAATCATTTGGTTTAAGTCAGGTTTCAGTAAGGCAAAATACATCGAAGTTATTATCTGTGATTGTTTCATTTACAATAACTGCCTTAGTTGTGAGTGATCTAATGTTTAGAAGACCTAGCTTTAGAAATTGTTTTTGTTTTTGTTCACTAATAGCAAGATTTTCTGTTTTAATAACAATTAATTTTTTTCTAGATCCTGCAGTAGATTTATTATTTGATCTCAGTAAACGAGGAGTAGACACAGATTCTATGCAATGTTCTACACTAGTATTAATATCAATTAAATTGTGTGTGAGTGTGTCTTAGTTGATTATGCATGGTTGATTTAATACTTAACTTGAGATTTGTGACTATTAGGCTGTTATTATAGGAAGTTGGCTTATAGCATGCTGTGTTCACGGAACAATGCAGACCAAGGCTATAACTGTAACATGATATCTTCAGTAGCCGAAATATGATTGGGCAATAGGCTAATTGTAGTTAGGATATTGAAATCGCTGTGAAACTGTTGTAGCTGGGGTTGCCACCCGTCCCGGTTTTTCCAAGATTGTTCTTCTTTTTAACAACCTGTCTCGGGAAATTTATAAACTCTCCCGGGACACTGAATGTCCCGGTTTTCAAAAGGCTATGTGAATATGTCCCGGTTTTCGAAAGTCTACGTGAACATGAATGTTCAAACAGCGCGCACAGAGGAGAGGTAGAGAGTGCGAGACCTTGCGTGCATGTGCTAGTGTGTCTCATGAAGCGCATGTAAGCACGATTGACATCAGGTTCAAGTACGCCCACAAGCCGTGCGAGTTATTCGTGTATTGCAGTTTGGCTGGTGGTTATGTTGCCCGCATACCGCCTCCCATGGCCGAAACTGGTATTATGACACCTGTTGGGCCGTGGCTAGTAATTTAGCATGCTAATTCAGGTTGATATCTCTGCAGCACTATAACTTGTCATTTTATATGACATCATCGCCCTTTTTTCTTCTCATTCTTTTGATGCGTGTAGCTCATTTTTTTGATATTTTTACCTCAATTCTTACACATGGCACCTTTAAGGTCACAGGATCTGCCAAAACAAAATCCCAGATGAAGAGCTATGTAAATGTTTTTACATCTGAACTAGACTGGGACACTGTAATTAGGTCGAAACAGGATATAAAGGGGCAACTTTCTGTACCATAAATTTAAATGGACTTTAAATGCCCTGTGGTTGCTATTTATGATAACGGTTGAGTTCAGGTGATCTCCAGCTGAATTTACAGATAAGTGTGGCCACCTCCGTAGTAAAACACACAGAATAAGACTTAATCAATCCTATAGAGCAAGGGTTTTCCAACTGGGGTCGGCAGATTCCTTGTAATCTGTGCAAGTAGCAAACACCACTAATGGACATACATAATAAATGTAATATGAATATCATTACATTTTAATGGTGGCAACCCATCCATCTGTATTCTTTTCAGACGGTTATGATAACCTAAGAAAATGTAACATTGAAAATCCTCACATTTACCCGACCTCTATCTTGGCGACATTTGAGGTATTGTATGAAGCTTAATGTGGATATTATCACCTGAATTTAACTCTGAAAAATCATCCCTCACATTGAATCACTTTGGAGACCCAAGTTAAACAGATGGGCTATAAATAATCCTTGTACACTTTGTGCACAGTCATGCGATTACAAATGCAGTTGTATCCACAGCTGGAGGATATTGCATCATCTGTTGACCAAGGATCCTGGACATTTCAACAGACTGGAAATACGTCACAGAGTGAAAGTGTGTTTTGTTCCTGCATTATAAATCATGGTCAACATTTTATGTGATGTCACACAAATGAGCATGCAGGCCCTCCCATATCTCCTGCTGCATCTGTCTGTAGTGTGAGCTTGGTTATATTTGGAGACATTGCTCAGTGATGACATGTTTTTCACATTTCTCCGCAGGCGTTATGAAGCGGGGGGTGGGGGTGTTGCGAGACAGGAATGGGAGGCCATGGGCCCAGAGAGACAGATAAAAGCTGGCAAAGAGGAATTATTTGGGCATTTGGATTGTATTTATTTGTTTGTGCTTGCAAATACTGTAGAGAAAAAAATGTCCCTAAACCCTCACTGAAAAGGGTCATACCTAGATGGTGGACTCTTTAGACTTAGACCAGTAAGAAACCATTTATTGACTTAAAACTAGCCTGGCAATGTCCTAACAACCACTGAGAATACAAAAATACCACTAGCAATGCCCTAACAACATCCGACCGTGACGCAACAGGTTATTAGCCACCTAACAAGCAATGTGCCCTCAGCCATATCTTGACAATATAATATAACAGAGACATAAGGGTAGGCTCTTTTGGTTGAGTACATGTATGCAGTTCCAAGTAGGGCTGCAACGATTCGTCGACGTTGTCGACAAAAATCGATAATAGAAATAGTCGACAATGAATTTCATTGTCGAAGTTGTCGCCAGACATGTTTTTTTTCCGACCGGGAGGTATCTCTCTTCAGTACAATCTCTGCCGAGAGTCGCGCATGCGCATTAGCTTCTCTGCTGAGCTATAACATAAACATACAGAAATGGCGGCGTCCAACGCAGCAGCTGCGCGTACTAAAACCTCTAAAGTTTGGGAGCATTTTAGCCTGGATAAGGCGAATAAAAAGATTACCTGCATGGTTTGCAAAGCAGTCCTTGCTTATCACGGCAGCACCTCGGTGATGCACGAACATTTGAAGAGAAAGCACGTCGGACAGCTGAATGAAACGGAGTTTGACTCGCCTCGGTAAGATTTAAATAACATGGAAGCCAATACGTTTTGTTTTGTATGTACATTGTATATTTTATAAGCGTATTTTCGGTAAAAAAAGAAAAAGAAAATAAGAAGGATTTAACGTTATGCCCGACTGTGCCTGACAAAAGTATTTTAAATTAAATGCATGCAGTCTGAAGAAGAGAGCCACCATGGACCCCTTTCTGCAAAAGAAACAGACGTGCACCCCACAACAGGCGAATGCCCTCACTGAGTCAGTATTGCAGATGCTGATCTATGATATGAGGCCGCTCTCCATGGTCGATGGTGCTGGGTTTCAACAAATGATAGCCCAGTTCAATCCAGACTACATCCTGCCATCCAGAACCCATTTCACCCACTTGATGGAGCAGAAATACAGTACAACGTTTCTGAAGGTAATTGTTATATATATATATATATATATATATATATATATATGTATGTGTGTGTGTGTGTGTGTGTGTGTGTGTGTGTGTTGTTAAAATAGCTGAAATACATAACTTCGTTTTAGTAAAAATCATAGTAGCTGCAATTATTAAAAATGTAAAACTTGTATGTTGAATAGTTTCTGTTGACATGTAGGTTTTTGCATGTTAAATATTTTCAAAAATCTAATTTTGTGTTTAAAGGTAAAGCAGATCCTAAAAGAGGTAAACAGCTCCATCACACTGACAAGTGATGTTTGGACCAGCCGTGCCACAGAGGCATATCTTGGAGTTTCGTGTCATTTCATCACCAAAGATTGGCAAATGAAGACTTTTAACCTTGCCACTCTACCCCTGGAGGAGAGGCATACTGCTGCGAACATCATGATATGGATTGAAGAGGTGATAGAGAAATTTGACATCTTGCCTAGCAAAATTAAAGCAATAGTACATGATAACGGGTCTAACATGGTGGCAGCAGCTCGACTCCTGGAAGAAAAACACGGTTGGTCTTCAGTCCGCTGTGCTGGCCACACCCTCCAACTTATCATAAACAGTGCCCTCAAAGAGCCCAGCATCAACAAAGCTACTGGTGCTGCAAGAAACCTAGTTGAGCACTTTAGGAGAAGTGAGCTGGCAAATTCAAAACTGAAGAAGAAGCAGCAGCAAATGAACACCACAGAGCACAAGCTGATCCAGGACGTCAGTACTCGATGGAATAGTACCTATTACATGGTAGCAAGACTCCTGGAGCAGCGCTGGCCAGTCACTGCAACTCTCTCAGACCCTGAGGTAACACCAAGAGGCAAGCACTACTTTGACCTGAAACCAGAGCAGTGGGTACTACTTGAAGAGCTGGTGCAAGGGTTAGGGCCTTTTGAATGTGCTACCGTTTTCCTCAGTGGGCAGGAGTATGCTACTGCTTCATGTCTTCCACAGCTGGTCAAAGGGCTGCAACGGTCCATACAGCAAACCCAGTTTGAGACAAGCTCAGGAAAAGCCTTTCAAGCCATTGCAGGAAAAGGAATAAGTGAGAGATGGGAGAATCTTAACACTGTGTCTGCAGAGAGAGACAACCCACTTGTTCTTGCAGCTGCCATCGACCCAAGATTCAGAAAGTTGAAGTTTATCTCACTTGAAGATGGCACAAGGGTGCAAAGTACAGTTGAAGTTCTTGCTATCAAAGAAGCAAAGGCCAAGACTGGGCTACATGATGACCCTGAGGAGCTACAGCAGAAGAAGAGGGGTCATATCCCAGGGGGAAAGTCAGCGCTGGATAACCTGCTTCAGTCTGATTTTGACAGTCTCAGTGAGGAAGAGGAGGAAACCCAGGAGGACAAAAAAATCCAAATGGTGAGGAGGGAAGTTCAGATGTTTTTCACAGAGCCTCCAATAGCCAAAAAAGAAGACCCTCTCAGCTGGTGGAGCGAAAATGAGGGTCGTTTTCCCACACTGTCAAACCTAGCAAGATCTCTTCTGTGCATTCCTGCAACATCCACCCCTGCAGAGCGAATCTTCTCAGCAGCAGGAAATATCTGCTCCCAGAAGAGAGCAAGTCTCACACGAGACCATGTGGATATGCTGACTTTCCTCAATATGAATAAACTAAACGACATAGCCTGAGCCTCATGTTGATTTTAAACTTGGTCTGTCCACCATGACAGGTTTGTGTCCAGGTAGTATCACACAGTCCATGTTTACAACTTAAATTCAGACGACTCTGAAAGCTTATTTTAAAACCGTTAGATTTCATAATGTTGAGACGAGTTGTAAAGTTCTTTTGCAACAGATTGACCACTGAATGTATTTCACAAAATGCACTTAATATTTTTGTTTACTGTTTTATTGCTGCTAATGTGCCTGCCCCTGGTTTACAGGAAGAAAATGTTTACATGATTTTAATTTATTTTTTCTTATGAAACAAATGTGCCTGTCCTTTATAAAAATTATAGTTTCTTTATTTATGTATTTATGTCTATACTGACCGAGCACTGTGCCTAAATGGTTTTAGACAGGGCATTTTTATTTACTTTAGTATGAATCGGCCTATCAGCAGCAAAGTTCAATAAAATATGCATTTTTCATTGAAGTACGCCCTTCTTTCTTGTTTACTATCATTTTCCACAGAATTAAAGCAATCTCATGCTAAATTTTAGAACAATTTAATAATTATTCGATTAGTCGACTAATCGTTTCAATAGTCGGTGACTAGTCGACTATTAAAATAGTCGTTAGTTGCAGCCCTAGTTCCAAGACATATCTGGGCACCAGCATACAATAGAAAGTAGGCTAATTGTTATCATCAATGGTTAGCATTGACATGTCCATGTCCAGGTCCCAAGCTGGGACTGATGAAATGGATGGATGGATTAATGGAACAGTGCATAAAGGAGGAGGGTACATACACTGGAGGCCTTCTCAATCCTTAATACCTGGTGACTGATGATTCATTAATTTGACAAGCAATGCAGAGCAGGGATGGATTACACAAAGCAGTCACCGGCCGGCCATCCCTGCAAGCATACAGATGAGGAGAGCAGAAGAGAGTGACAGATAGGAAAAAGAGGTACAGAGGACAGGACAGAATTGTTTCTGAACATATCTGTACTTGGATAGGCCTATGGTGACCTAACTAGCCACATGTTTAGTGACATTTAAGCTTGACATGGTCACAGATAGGAAGGGGAGGGTTTAACAGAGAGGATGAGATCAAGCAGGACAGATAAAATACGATTACACAATGCATTTAAAACACGTGATATCTACAGTAATTTACTGTGTTTGTGCACATGAAATTACTGTATACAAGTTCACAGTAGAATACTGTGTATTCAGTAAAAAATGTCAGTAATGAAAGAAGTACTGTTATGAGTACTATGAATTCCGACATACTTCTTTTGTCACTGTTTTTCGCCTACTAAATAGTAGGGAAGTATGCGATTCCGGCTGCAGCCAAAGACTACGAATAATAAGAGGGCTAATAGGAACAGAACCAAACCAAAACAGAATATCCATATTACAATTATATTGTATGACATCTGAACGATGGTTTGTTGTCATTTTATCAATTCAGTTTTTTTTTTTACAATTCAGTGTTGTTTAACCGTAAAATTTGTTCTAATTTTGATGTTGTAGAACATGGATAGTACCAGCCAAAAGTTTGAACCAACCCTCACATGCACTTGAATGAGAAAGTGTGTCCAACTTTTGACTGGTACATTATGTCTCCACTATAGTGGAGGTCATGTTTTGATTATTTATGTTCATGGAAATCAATAACTGTCTAAGATCATAGCACCATGATTCAAAGTGTTATCAAGAAAAGACTTAACACCTTTAGTGACTATCTTCAGTATTGCTGTAAATCTGCAATACTGCATTGTTTAGGGTGACCATATTTTGTCCTGAAAAAACAGGACACTCGGCCCGGCAAACAGATAGGCCTACTCAAATGATACTTGAAGTTTACTCAAAGAAACCTTATTAATTTCAATACATTCATACCTTCTTTTTAATTTGTATATGCGTCCATTGGGTGATATTATTCGGAAACACAATATATCATTTCATTTTTATGCAGACGATTCACAGCTGTACCTGCCGTTGAAAGCTGGTGATTCAATTCAACCTTTGTTGGAATGCATTGGTGACATTAAGAAGTGGCTAGCGCTTAACTTTCTCCAAATTAATGAGGACAAAACAGAAACAATTGTTTTTGGTTCCCCAAAATTGAGGAGCAGTACTATTATGGAGCTAAGCAATCATTTCCCCTCTGTTTCCTCCCAGGTTAGGAACCTTGGCATCATCATGGACTCAGAATTGTGCTTAACTAAACAAATTTATTCTGTTGTTAGGAATAGTTTTTATCAATTGCGGATTATCTCAAATATTAAATCGTTTCTGTCAGCACAAGACTTGGAGAAGGTTATTCATGCTTTTATTACCTCACGCTTAGATTATTGTAATTCTTTGTATCTGGGTCTTCCTCAGTCATCTCTTGCTCGACTCCAGTTGGTACAAAATGCAGCTGCAAGGCTGCTGACCGGGACAAAGAAATTTGATCATGTCACCCCAATTTTAGCGTCCCTTCATTGGCTCCCGATCCATTTTAGAATTCAGTTTAAAATCTTGTTGTTTGTTTTTAAAGCTCTTAATAATCATGCTCCTGTCAGGGTTGCTGTGCAGGTGACCGAAGACGAGGACACAGAATCTCCAATATAAGAGTTTTAATAACAAAATTGAGATTTTCCAAAATGAAACAAGAACAAAAACTCCAGGGCTTCAGGGAAAACACACAACCATACGTAGACGACGATCGACAAACACTCAGGGAAAACACAGGGCTTAAATACACTAGGAATGATTGGATAATTAACAGAACACAGGTGATAAAACTGAACACAAACGAGGAGCGGGAAAACTTAACAGGACTAAACCAAAAACCACAAAGACAGGGGAAACCAAGATCACAAAACAGAACTTAAACACATTGACTCGTTACAGTACCTCCCCCCTCCCCGAAGGCGCGTCCTCGCGCCGTATAACATCCAAAGGGGTGGGAGGGTGGGCGCCCTGGAGGCTGACGAGGGCATGGTGCAGGTCCAGGAAGCCTCCAGGGCGGAGCAGGCTGTGGGCGTGGCCACGGCGGAGCAGGCTGTGGGCGTGGCCACGACGGTGCAGGCTGTGGGCGTGGCCACGATGGTGCAGGCTGTGGGCGTGGCCAAGGCGGTGCAGGCTGTGGGTGTGGCCACGATGGTGCAGGCTGTGGGCGTGGCCAGGGCGGTGCAGGCTGTGGGCGTGGCCACGACGGTGCAGGCTGTGGGCGTGGCCACGGTGGAGCAGGCTGTGGGCGTGGCCATGGTGGAGCAGGCTGTGGGCGTGGCCATGGTGGAGCTGTGGGACCCTCGGGCGTCCAGGGCGGAGCTGTGGGACCCTTGGGCGTCCAGGGCGGAGCTGTGGGACCCTCGGGCGTCCAGGGCAGAGCTGTGGGACCCTTGGGCGTCCGGGGCGGAGCTGTGGGACCCTCGGGCGTCCAGGGCGGAGCTGTGGGACCCTCGGGCGTCCAGGGCGGTGCTGTGGGACCCTCGGGTGGCCATGGCGGTGAGGACCCTTCGGGTGGCCATGGCGGTGGGGGACCCTTTAGGTGGCCGTGGTGGTGAAGACCCTTCGGGTGGCCATGGCGGTGAGGACCCTTCGGGTGGCCATGGCGGTGGAGGACCCTTCGGGTGGCCACGGCGGTGAAGACCCTTCGGGCGGCCGTGGTGGTAAAGACCCTTCGGGTGGCCATGGCGGTGAGGACCCTTCGGGTGGCCATGGCGGCGTTATTTTTTCAGGCCTCCGTGGATCTTTGGCCGGCCACGGCGAAGGCGTATATAGCGCCCCCCCAAAATTTTCTTGGGGAGGACAGGCTCATGATCGGGAACTGACTTGACATCAACGGGCGCTGGGTCAACGGGTTCTGGGTCAACGGGCTCTGGGTCTGGGTCAACGGGCTCTGGGTCTGGCGCTGGGTCAACGGGCTCTGGCTCTGGCGCTGGGTCAACGGGCTCTGGCGCTGGGTCAACGGGCTCTGGCTCTGGCTCTGGGTCAACGGGCTCTGGCTCTGGCGCTGGGTCAACGGGCTCTGGCTCTGGCGCTGGGTCAACGGGCTCTGGCTCTGGCTCTGGGTCAACGGGCTCTGGCTCTGGCTCTGGGTCAACGGGCTCTGGCTCTGGCTCTGGGTCAACGGGCTCTGGCTCTGGGTCAATGGGCTCTGGCTCTGGCGCTGGGTCAACGGGCTCTGGCACATCATGGGATTCGGAACTGGACGGGGCCAGCACATCGGGGGACTCGGAACTGGACGGGGCCAGCACATCGGGGGACTCGGAACTGGACGGGGCCAGCACATCGGGGGACTCGGAACTGGACGGGACGGGGCCAGCACATCAGGGGACTCGGAACTGGACGGGGCCAGCACATCAGGGGGCTTGGGGCTGGGCTCAGGCTCTGGCGGGCAGGCGACGGTCTCTGGCTGGACGGTCTCTGGCTGGACGGTCTCTGGCTGGACGGTCTCTGGCTGGACGGTCTCTGGCTGGACGGTCTCTGGCTGGACGGTCTCTGGCTGGACGGTCTCTGGCTGGACGGTCTCTGGCTGGACGGTCTCTGGCTGGACGGTCTCTGGTGTGAGCGTGCAGGTGATGGGCTCAGGCGTTGGCGTGCTTGGAGCTGGTTGGAGTGGTAGCTCTTCCAAGTGGTAGTTGGATCCACAGGCCCACAGCGTGTGATCCAAAAACTCCTAGACACTAGATCGAGGTCCTTCACCAAAACTATCTGGGCGAGAGGGTCCCTTAGTCCACCCCAGAAACTTTTTTTCAGCTCCTCTTCCTCCAGCGTCACATCATCGTAGAGACCCAGGTAACGCCCCGCATACTCCTCAAGAGAGAGCTCCCCTTGAAAGAGGATTGTTATTTCAAAGGGGCTCACCACCTTGCTTTTCCTCCTTCGGCCCATTTTTCGCTTTAAGGTCGATCGTTCTGTCAGGGTTGCTGTGCAGGTGACCGAAGACGAGGACACGGAATCTCCAATATAAGAGTTTTAATAACAAAATTGAGATTTTCCAAAATGAAACAAGAACAAAAACTCCAGGGCTTCAGGGAAAACACACAACCATACGTAGACGACGATCGACAAACACTCAGGGAAAACACAGGGCTTAAATACACTAGGAATGATTGGATAATTAACAGAACACAGGTGATAAAACTGAACACAAACGAGGAGCGGGAAAACTTAACAGGACTAAACCAAAAACCACAAAGACAGGGGAAACCAAGATCACAAAACAGAACTTAAACACATTGACTCGTTACAGCTCCATTTTATATTACTGATCTTCTTACTCCTCTGCCACCATCCAGATTAAGATCTGCAGACAAGGCGCTATTATCAATTCCCCGCTCCCGTTTAAAAACTAAGGGAGACAGAGCTTTCTCAGTTGCCGCCCCCCGTCTATGGAATCAATTGCCTCTGGACATCCGCCTTGCACCTTCCATTTGTACTTTTAAATCAAAATTGAAAACATATTTTTATTGCCTGGCGTTTGATACTTAATATCCTGTTTCAATGTTTTATTTTTGTTTGATGTTATGCCTTTGTGTTTTTATTTTTTATTTTACATTACTTTGTTCAGCACTTTGGATAGCTTCGCTATGGTTAAATGTGCTTTATAAATAAAATTTACTTACTTACTTACTTACATTTAAAGTAGGTTATGCCTCATCTGTATGGATAGAAATTTGTTATATTGTTATATGAAAACAGGACATGTCCTGGGAAAACAGGACAGTTGGTCACCCTAGCATTGTTTGAGGCAAATTGACCTATACTTATGCAAATTGTTTGTCAAAATTAATACACCATCCTACTTGACAAGCAATATGATTAATCAGTCAGTATTTATGCCTTCTTGCCCACTCAAACCAACTCAGAACGGAGTATTATGTCTCTGGCGGAGAGTCAGAACATAGCTTGCCATGTTGTTTATCAGGCTTGCTAATGCTAATGCTACCAGCAGCTCTGTGTGACAGGAACAAGCTGATGCGACAGTTAGAAAGCGCTCTGATAGTTTTACTTGGCCTGTTAACTAATAGGAACTATTCCTCTGAGTTTTGCCTATCCACCTTATTCCTACACCCCATGACGCTTTGCGTGAATTATGGATGTAACTTCCGTTAAGCTGTAAACAATCAGTTGCCAAATTCTCTGCCCCTCCCTATTTGTGATGTTATCCACCTTATTCTCGATGACCTTACTGCATTTTGAATTATGGGTGGCACTTCCGTTTGGGGAACTTCCATTCAAAAAGGCTGAAACAAATCATTTCAAACCATAAGGTTGCCCTACAAATAAAGCTGATCCGTCAGTTTGACCTATAGAACAGCTTAACACTAAACATGTAAGCTTATCGTTAAACTTTTTTTTTTTAAAGAAACGTTTTATAATAATTTACTCTTTTAGAACTTGCCAAGAAGCTACGTAACAATTCAGTCATTATTTACAATATTATCAGTGTTGGGAGTAACGCGTTACAAAAGTAATGCATTACAGTAACATATTACTTTTTGCTGTAACGCAGTAGTGTAAGGCATTACTAATCAATTTTCAGTAATATTTTACTCGGTACATGTTCAGTAAGGCTTGCGTTACAAGTTACAACAGACTTTTAGTTTTTCGTGGTCAGTCAATAGCCGCGTGTGGTGTCCAAGTCTGTTAATAAAAACCATATGGCAGCGTCTGATATATTTGTATAGCGATTTATTTTTTACAGGAGTGCCGTGAGGTAGGCTATGATTTCGGCCTCTGTGCTCGTGCTGGCCAGTGGAGAAGCGGCTAATGGTGAAGATGGCATGAAGAAGACTGTCCATTCGCGAGATGGACGTATGCGCATTATAGGCTATTTGTTCTGTGTTTTCTTTCTAAACAGTTAGGCTATGTTTATGTGGTATTTTTCATGTTTTCATCACGCAATCATGTTTTTGATGCGGTGGTGACGCGTTCATTTAAGGACGGCGGTGCTGCCGATAAAGCACCTAAAAGCTGTCACAAAGAACCGGCAAAAGCAATGATTATGAATATGTCAAATATAGCAAGGAGACATTTTAATTGTTTATCAATAAAGTCAAGATGAATTTGACGATGCTGACTCGCGATCTTCGCAGTAGGCTAATGCACCAGAGAGAAATGCACATTTCTTTTCATAAGCAGAGAGCAGTCTATTTTCTTTCGTTTTGAATTGTTCTGTTTTACACGTAGACATTTCAATATAGATAGGCTATATTTTTCAGGTCCGTGAATAGGCTACCTTATACTCTGAGTTTCGGTTCATTTATGAGTGAATTGTCCTCCGTGTCGTGATTATTTATAATTGTCTATATTTAGCCTACTTCTTATTTATAAAATCCAGGCAATTGGTTGATCAAACATTGATTAAAATTAAGATAAAATTAATACAAAACGAAATTCACTTTGAAGAAAGGCTTTGTGTCTTCTGTGTAAGGTCTCTGTGAAAGTTTTAAAGCAGTCTTTTAGTGCCGCTTCAGAGCGCTCGCGTCCGTAACGGAGAACTGTCACGTCTGTAACATTGTTTTTTCCTCATAAATGCGAACACGAAAAATAAAATAAAATGAATATTTTATGTTCTGTGGAGAGCCAACCCTTCTTCATCCGATTTGCGCAGTGTAATTCACAAAATTACAACAACAAAAATCGTTGCAGCCTCTTAAAAGTTAAAGATTTTTGCTATTTCCCTAATATTAAATATAAAATGCATGTGTAGACTGATATTTTTCTAATGTCTGGACTCCTTTCAGGGAGGAGCCTATGGATAAACAGACGTTTCAATATTTTGGTATTAATACATTTTCTGAGAATTTATTTTTCAAGTTTTGACAGCAAATGTCATGTCCATAACGCTGGAATTCCTAAATTTTAAATAATTTATCCTCAACTTGTTTTGTGGTGGAAGTCTACGTATTTTATTAAGTTAACTTCAAATAATACTAATAGTAATTTCAAGATGTGGTAGCTTTGGATCTGGACGGATAACTCTTGGAGTTGGAAGGGGTGTGTCGCGATTCTGCAGGTTCGTGGATCTGAGTGTCGCGATTTCGGTTTCATATCGCATATCGTTAAAGCCCTAGTCATTTTAGAATGTGAAGTTCTACTTCTGTATAGTTATTTTGGTGAAAGTAACTCAAAAGTAATACAGGGGTAATGTAACGCATTACAATTCTGAGACAGTAATATTGTAAGGTAATGAATTACTTTTAAATAACAGTAACATGTAATATATAATGTATTCCAGTTTGGAAGTAACTTGCACAACACTGAATATTATACTACAAAAAAATTAGTCACTTCTTTCCTTTGGCCATTTCTGTTTATCTCAAATTTTCATTGTTCAGTGTTTGAGAACAGTCTTTGATCAAAAGAAGTTAATTGCATCTGAGTGGCCTATTTACCTATGCAGCTTGAAAGTTTCCTTCATAATTTATGTTCAGACATCATAAGAATAACATTATACTTGGTATTTAAACGTGGCGTTATAACAAGAATATCTATGGAAACAGCTATTTTCAGTCACTGCTTTCTTTTCCTCATGTTTGTTTTATTTTTAGGGCCCAAGCCTTGAAAAGGCGAAGGCCCTATTGTTTTCCTTAGGATTATTTATTATTAGGGCCCAAGCCTTGAAAAGGCGAAGGCCCTATTGTTTTCCTTAGGATTATTTGGGCCCAAGCCTTGAAAAGGCGACGGCCCTATTGTTTTCCTAAGGATTATTTTTAGGGCCCAAGCCTTGAAAAGGCGAAGGCCCTATTGTTTTCCTAAGGATTATTCTTTATTATTAGGGCCCAAGCCTTGAAAATGCGAAGGCCCTATTGTTTTCCTAAGGATTTTTAGGGCCCAAGCCTTGAAAAGGCGAAGGCCCTATTGTTTTCCTAAGGATTATTAGGGCCCAAGCCTTGAAAAGGCGAAGGCCCTATTGTTTTTCTTAGGATTATTATTATTATTTTTTTCTCTATTATTTTTCTGTTTTTTCTCTACTATTTTTCGGGATGAAGCTGGTTCCCGGGCGTAGCTGGAGGGCTCGACAGCTCCCCCTGCAACGGGGTCCGAAAACTTGGTCCATAAATCAAACACAATTCAACCAATCGTCACGAAACTCGGTCAGCATGAAGTCAAGACATTGAGGATGAAAAATAGCCAGGGGATTTTTGATATCTGGAACGGTTTGGCCGTGGCGAGGAAACGAATTTATGGCGAATAATGGAAACAGGAAGTGTGTTATAACTTCTGCATACATTAATTGATCTTGATGAAACTTCAGCAGTGTGTTCGCTGTAAGAGTCCGATCACAAGGATGTGACTATTGTGAGTCAAAGTTATAGCGCCACTAACTGGCAGCAGGAAGTGTGTCACTTCCTAAATGCTTTGAAATCATCCTCTTATTTTTACCCGATTTGCTTCAAACTTCATCTGTATAATGTAAAGTCACGCCAGATGTAGACCTGTGAAAGGATTATTGATATCTTAGATACTGTTGCCGTGACAACGCATCAAACTTTAATATTCTTGTTTGATGCTATTGAGACTCTCTGCATGCTTGAAATTGCAAGAGACTTGATAGACACATCACATTTATTAGCCAGTAGATATGTGCAAAGTTTCAGAAACAGGCGTGGTGCAGGGGCTCAGTAGCGCCACCTTTTGACAAAAAGTGTGGGTGTTTTATAGTTTTACCTAGAATCATAAAACTCGGTACGCATATTGTTCAGATCAAGCCGGACAACTTTCTAATTAACTGTCATTAGCTCACATTAAGAGTAAGTCTGATATTTTTTGAATGTGGAAGTGTCTGAGAATTATCTCTCCCTCTCTCTCCGTCTCTGTGTGTGAGGGATTTGTCTATTGCTTTAATGGATTTCAAGGTTTCAGGGGCTTTTGGGGCTCTTAACTTGCTCAAAAACTCTTGAAATTTTGCACACAGGTCAGAACCCACGGCCATCAGGGCTGGGCTGAAGCTGGTACCCGGGCGTGGCAGGGGGGCTCAACAGCGCCCCCTTGAACGGGGTCCGACAATTTGGTCCATATATCCAACACGCTTGCATGAACTAATATGAAACTCAGTACACATATAGATTTCATCGGGCCGAACATCTTTCCCCAGTTTTACGCCAGCCCAACAGGAAATCGGCTAATATGGGTTGTTTGGAAAACGCTTGCTGTGGAATTTGAAGTACTACTCCTAGGCAATTCATTCAATCATCGCCAAACTCGGTGTGCATGAAGTCAAGACATTGAGGATGCTAAATTGCAGACAGATTTTTGATATCTCGAACGGTTTGGCTGCAGCGAGGAAATCAATTTTCATGACTAAAAAAGGACATATAAAGTGTGTTATAACTTAGTTAGTTTTACCTACAGTTACAAAACTCAGCGTTTATATTCTTCTCCTAAAGCCGAACAACTTTCTAATTTATAGTCATTACCTCCGACCCTCAGAAAGTCAGATATTGTGGTTTGAATATGGTCATTTTCTCTCTCTCTCTCTCTCTCTCTCTCTCTCTGAGCCAATATGGCAAGCCGTTTTAACATTTAATCATTTTAACCTACTAGTCTCTATTTTCATGCTACTAGTACTTATTTTTTAGAGACTAGTATCTCTTCAATTAAGTACTAGTACTTATTCATTAGCGACTAGTGCTTGTTCTTTAGTATTAGTGCCTATTTTTAGATACTAGTGCTTATTCTTTAGATATTCTTTTGAGTACGTATTAGTAGCTAATGAATAAGTACTGGTATCTATTTAATAGGTACTAGTATCTAATGACTTAGTACTAGTATTTATTGAATAAATACTAGTATCTATTAATAGGTACTAGTATCTAAAATATAATTTTCTCTCTTTCTCTCTCTAAGCCAATATGGCGAGCCGTTTTAACATTTAATCATTTTAACCTACTAGTCTCTATTTTCATGCTACAAGTACTTATTTTTTTAGATACTAGTATCTATTACATTAAGTACTAGTACTTATTCATTAGCGACTACTGCTTATTCTGTTTAGAATATTCAAATTGCTTAATCAATTTTTATGCTTATTTATATTTTCAGAGCAGAAAATCTGATTTTTCTGCTTATTCAATATTGCATCTAAAATGTAAGTGACTTGACGTGTGTGTGTGTGTGTGTGTGTGTGTGTGTGTGTGTGTGTGTGTGTGTGTGTGTGTGTGTGTGTGTGTGTGTGTGTGTGTGTGTGTGTGTGTGTGTGTGTGTGTGTGAGAGATTGTGTCTGTTACAGTGACAAGAGTTTAACCCTTTAAGGTCTTGTCTTTTTGGATATATATCTTTTTTTTATTAAAAAAAAAGTGCATACAACCCATATATTTTAAATGCATTGTTTGCTTTAAATTAAATTAAGATTGTGTGTTTGGTAATGTTGGTAATGGTGTTTGGTAAAATTTAAAATTAATGTGCTATATTTCAGATCAATATATTTGTTTTCCTTCATTTTAATCAACACTAACTTTATTCTCATCTGAATTATAAATAACTTAAAATAAAAAATCCCGAATAATCCAGACCAACCAGAGCGCACTATTTCTACAACATCATCAGTGCTGAAGCGGAACTACCGTTCGGCAGATAGCGAGCAGATATTTTGAAATTTTGTGTCACGTCGTGCACAATAACCCTAAAGGCACCAGGGTGGCGATGCCACCGGCTTATATATATATATATATATATATATATATATATATATATATATATATATATATATATATATATATATATATATATATATATATATAAATATAGCTGCGAGCAGCGATGAAGGGCCAAAGCCGGCGGCACCGGGGTGGCGGTGCCACCGGCTTGGGCCCGTAATCGCTGCTCGCAGCTATATATATATTTTTTTCTCTTTTTATTATTATTTTTTTTACGACTATTCGGGCACTTTTGGGGCCCTTAACGTGCTTGAAAACTCTTGAAACTTTGCACACGGGTCAGAACCCGCGGCCATCAGGGCCGGGCTGAAGCTGGTACCCGGGCATGGCAGGTGGGCTCGACAGCGCCCCCTTGAACGGGGTCCGACAATTTGGTCCATATATCCAACATTTTATATATATATATATATATAACATATATATATATAAAGCCGGTGGCACCGCCACCCTGGTGCTTTGAAGATCACTACAAAACCAGGAACCCTGTTGCACTCAAGGTTGGTTTGTTCTGGGTACAGATTGCCTAGGGCGTGGTGCTGAAGATGAGGACGGCCCAGAGTATGACTGGCTGAAGAGAGTGAAGCCTATGTAATCCCTGCAATTTCTTCTGTAAAGTCTTGCCTTTTTCCTGTCTTATCTTTACTTTTGAAGGTGGTATAGGTTTGGTTTAGGCATGTGGAAGGTAACTGCCATCTAAACCCCAGACCAGGAAAAACCTCAGATCTAGACTTCCTTCTCAAGTCTTTTGTCAAAATTAAATATTTTTGTTTATCATATTCCACCATCTCTCGTGGTCTTGTTTTGAGGCAGCTTTAAAACTCTCTTTGCCTTGGAGGCGTGTCACAGTGTCACTCCTATCCCTATACTGATACATACCATACCCATTTCCTATCCGGAAAGCGCCGGAAGTGATCTCTCGCACGTGTACGTTACGACGGTTTAAACATCCCTGATAAGCGCAAATTAGTACCATTTTAAATTAGTCGTCTTACCTACAATCTCTGTTCTGTGTAAAGAATGAGTGACGTACACGCGCGAGAGATCCTTTCCGGAAAAGACTGAAGCGCCCTCAGATCACTTGGACGTGGCTGTGTTTACAAGAGGTAAAAACGATATAAATACTGTTCGTTTTCTCACACAAACCGCTCGTTTCGTGTATTAGGCCATCAATGTGTACTTACATTTACGAGTCATTAAATCATGTTTAATTTGGACTTCTCTGTGCATGCTCTTTGAGGTGGTAACCATAGACCTGCATTATATGACTGACAGACAATAATGGTTTGACCTAAAAATATCAAAATTTAAACTACTGCGGAAACAATAGTTAAGGAAAGTTAGGCATTTTTATTGCCAATCTGCAAAAAAAAATTCTTACCAGTAGTTTTGTTTACCATGTGTTCCTATAGGTGTCTAGTAAGACCTCCCAATTTATCAACGGCCAAATCCTTGGGGAAACGCCTGGAGAGGCTACCAAAGTTGGGGTGTTCAGAGGGCCTGGGTAAAAATAATGATTTTTTTTTTTTTTTAAATTAGCTTTTGAGATGTCTAACTAGGGGTTTTTAGGGGTGCTGAATCTATCCCATGCATTAGTTTTGAGAAAAAACTGACTCCTTAATCTAGAGCTGCACGATTATGAAACAAATCATAATAGCCCATTATTCCCTTGAAAGTGCATATGTCCATCATAAAAGGGGATCTGTCCATCATAAAAGTGCATCTATCCATCATAAAAGTGCATCTATCCATCATAAAAGTGCATCTTTCCATCATAATAGTGGATCTGTCCATCATAAAAGTGCATCTGTCCATCATAAAAGTGGATCTGTCCATCATAAAAGTGGATCTGTCCATGATAAAAGTGCATCTGTCCATCATAAAAGTACATCTGTCCATCATATAAGTACATCTGTCCATCATAAAAATGCATCTATCCATCATAAAAGTGCATCTATCCATCATAAAAGTGCATCCATCCATCATAAAAGTGGATCAGTCCCTCATAAAAGTGGATCTGTCCATCATAAAAGTGCATCTATCCATCATAAAAGTGCTTCTATCTGTCATAAAAGTGCATCTATCCATCATAAAAGTGGATATGTCCATCATACAAGTGCATCTGTCCATCAAAAAAGTGCATCTGTCCATCATAAAAATGCATCTATCCATCATAAAAGTGCATCTATCCATCATAAAAGTGCATCCATCCATCATAAAAGTGCATCTGTCCATCATAAAAATGCATCTGTCTATCATAAAAGTGCATCTGTCCATCATAAAAGTGCATCTGTCCATCATAAAATGCATCTGTCCATGATAAAAGTGCATCTGTCCATCATAAAAATTTATCTGTCCATCATAAAAGTTCATCTATCCATCATAAAAGTGCATCTGTCCATCATAAAAGTGCATCTATCCATCATAAAAGTGCATCTGTCCATCATCGTGTTACTAGACACCTATAGGAACACATGGTAAAAAAGCTATTGGTAAGATTTTTTTTTGCAGAAATGCCTAACTTTCCCTAACTAAATTCAGATGCATTTTATATGATGGACAGATGCACTTTTATGATGGACAGATGCACTTTCAAGGGAATAATGGGCAATTATGATTTTTGTTATAATCGTGCAGCTCTAGATTAAGGAGTCATTTTTACTCAAAACTAATGGCTGGGATAGATTCTGCACCCCTAAAAACACCTAATTAAACATCTCAAAAGCTAATTTTGTTAAAAAAAAAAAAATCATTATTTTTACCCAGGCCCTCTGGGCACCCCAACTTTGATAGCCTCTCCAGGCGTTTCCCCGAAGATTTGGCCGTGGAGAAATTGGGAGGGTGTTACTAGACACCTATAGGAACACATGGTAAAAAAAAAGCTATTGGTAAGAATTCTTTTTTGCAGATTGGCAATAAAAATGCCTAACTTTCCCTAACTACAAAGACACCTACATCTTGGATGCCCTTGAGGTAAGCTAAAACATACCAAAAAATAATTTCAAAGTGAACTATCCCTTTAAGGACAAGAAAAATGGTGATGCTTATTACTGTTCATCAATTAAGAATAAATAGTATTTTTTTTGTTGTCTTTCTGCAGTTATTGTTGAACCCTAAAACTGTTTAAGAAAATACATTTGTAGTTTTGTGTATATTATATTACTAGCACTGTAACTTATAAATACAGAATTAAAACAGAAATTACTGTATTTTATATTAAAGTTAAAACCACTACTTCTGTAACCAAAAAATACACTATTTGGAAATTACTTTTATTTTACAGTGAAAACCCTAATACAGCTTAAAAAGCAGTTAGTTTGCTAATTAGTGTGTTTTGCAATACAGTAATATGGTTGCTAGTGTAAATGACAGCAGAAACATGGTTATTTCTTCTACAGTAAGTTACTTGTCACTTGCTTCCAGGTAATTACTGTGTTTTTATTTTACAGTAAGTCAGTTGTAATTGCTGCCAGTTAATTACTGTCAATTTCACTGTCAATTTCTTACAGTGCAGGTTTTATTGAAACAATGTGGTTCTAAAGACGGATGTGTAACGCGTATTTACGTGTGTAACAAAGTAATGGGAAACAGTTGTGACTAGCTTAATTTTTCCATCAATGCACTGTACTATGGTAATTAAGCAGTGAGTTATGTTGTTGAATAGAAAGGCACCCTAGACTAAAACAGCAACAGTGGTTCAAGCAATAACATGATTTTGTCAGACCAGTGCAATACTGATAAGTGTTCTGGAATTGTGATTATTTTAAGTGAAGACATTACACACTTTAGCTTTACACATTCTTCCGGTAAAGTACAAAATAAAACAATTAAAGAGAAATAGTTTCTCTAGTCAACTTCACTAATCTATAATTGCTTTATAGATTAAATGAACTTATTGAATAATTTATTGAATACAACAGAACTGAAACAACACCGAACTGACTTCAGCTGAACAATGACACTACTGAACAACCGTAATGATGTTTGTATCATTAAATAATTTTCCTGCACTATGAAGCTGTGAGCTTGGTTATATTTGGAGACATTGCTCAGTGATGACATGTTTTTACATTTCTCCGCAGGCGTCAAGTCATAAAAAACCTTGCAGCATTGTTATTGTGGGTCTTAGACAGCACAGAAGCTCAAAAATTGCTTTAAAAAACGTGCTTCCTACTGATCACGGTGAAAAGCTAATCTGTGCAAGCTTCAGAACAACAATGGAGTCCCCAAACACTAGCATGCGCTCCAGACAAAGATACACTGACAGGCTCTTCAACGTCCGACATGTAATTAAACCAAAACAAAAGAATGGACGCAAGAGGTAATGTCAACACTGACAATGACAAAAGCTGCACGGACTGTCCCTCTGATAAGACGCCCCTGCAGTCGGGAGCTTGGGATACAGGGCCTCCGACCAGAGCAACAGGGGCAGGGACGTCCACCTTCACTAAAGAGCTTGTGAGGCGAGTCCCAGCATTGCATAGACTCAGCATGCACAGTCCTCTGAGAGACCTCCACGCCAGCCCATTGAACACTCTGCTGCATTAATCTTACTGCCGCTTTGTCCTGGGGTGCCAGCGCCCCTGTAAGGTCAATTAAACTCCGCAAGATGAAGCACTTGTCATGGTATTAGGATATAAATAGCCACAGCAGGGGGAAGGGGGAATGGAGACAGTTATTTAGAGTCACGCCTATGTCATGCAGACGTAGAAACTACAGTAAATAGTGTCCCTTCCGTCAATATACTGGAAGTGCTTCAGGGAAGTTCTCTAGGAAGGGCCATTGCACATCACCCAATTTCTCAAAGAGTCTAAAACGACTTTTTGAAGCTTCTGTCTCTCTAGACCTCTCCTTTTTGCGACCCATACTCTGCTCTGATTGGTCATTGGACTACCGCTTACAGCGCATGACAGAAACAAAACGCCCATTACCATACCTGAATTTCATCTACGGAGGCTTCTTCAACCCTCAACAATTGAACACACACTGTAGGGACAGTACATCGGCGTTGATTTTGAAGTTGGACATTACTGGGTGTGTTTACAGAGAGAGTACTTGAGCAAGTAAGCGAGGACAACTGTGGTCGGTGCTTGTATCTTTGCATCCAAATATATTAATACACTCTGTTCTAATAATAATGACTCAGACAAAGAACACTTTGTGTTACAATTATGTGAGCATACTGGACCCACAGCTATATAGTACTTACCTAAACAATAATAGTAAATAAGTTGTCAGAGCACAAATGTGATTGAATGATGTAACATTACAGTTTGAAAACCTAAATCTTGCTTCATCCTTTATCATTACTCAATACCCAGCCCACTGCTGATTTGCAGAACTATTTCAAAACAGTAATGTGAGTTAGCTGGTTAGTAGAAACCTACAGCTGTGCAATGGGTGCATACTCTACACAACACTATGCATTTTAAACGCTTGGTAGAAAATATAAACGATAAAATATCAATAATTAATCATACTTATAGGTTGTGATTCAGGAGGACAAGTTGGTCTCAATAAAAGTCTGTACTGCCCCATCTGTAATGGATAAGCACAGACTGCTGTGGTATCAATGTAAAAATGAATCTTAACATCTGACTCTTTAAATCCTTATCCTTTAGAAGTTTCCTTTTGGACATGTCAAAAAGGAAACTTCTTCTGACATGTGTTTGAGGATAGGTCAAAGTACCCATTGTTCGCAGGCAGCCACTGAAGACCATAGGCGGGCATTATGCAAATTTGTTACAAACCTATGTAGATATGTTACCGAAGTGAGACTGGAATTGCTGACAACTCATTTCTGCTGTTCAGAATCTATTCTTTCTTTTAGAAGACAATAATTTATTTCTGATTTGTAAAATATATATACAGTATACAAAAATGTTACTCATTCAATCTAGATAATACACTAACATCTAAATTAACTGTTTTTATTTGAGTAGAAACATTGCTAACACTTTAGTTTACAGTGTCATTTTTACATGTTACATGTACTTATGATAGTAATAACAGTAAATTATGCATAATTATATGCATAACTAACCCTAAACCAAAACCTAATCCTAACCCTATTTTAAGTACATGTAGTTAATTAATATAACTCAGTACTTAACTGTATAATTACACTGGAACTAGGACACCTTAAAATTAAAGTGATTTAAATAATATACTCACCCTAATGTTGTTCCAAATTAATATGCTCTCATTTTTGGGTTACACTTTTTAACTACATGTAATTACTATTGGGTTAGGGTTAGGGTTAGTTGCATGTAGTGTGCATAATTAGGGCCCGAGCACCGATGGTGTGAGGACCCTCTTGGAATTGCTCTGTTTATTAGGGCCCAAGCCCTAAGGGCGAAGGCCCTATTGTTTTCCTAAGGATTATTTATTATTATTATTCTTCTAATTATTTTTTTACTACCTTTTGGACACTTTTGGAGGCCTTAACATGCTCAAAAACTCCTGAAACTTTGCACACATGTCAGAACCCGCGGCCATCAGGGCCGGGCTGAAGATGGTACCCGGGCGTGGCAGGGGGGCTCGACAGCGCCCCCTGGAACGGGGTCCGAAAACATGGTCCATAAATCAAACACGCTTGCATGTAATAATATGAAACTCGGTACACATGTAGATCTCATCGTTTCATATATACTTCGCACTCTAACTTTTTACCCCAGCCCAACAGGAAGTCGACTATTTAGGCTTGTTTGGAAAACGCATGAAATGGAATGTGAAACACTCCTCCTAGAGAATTCAAACACACGGCACGAAAGTCAAGACATTGAGGATGAAAGTTTGCGAGGGGATTTTTGATATCTCGAACGGTTTGGCCGTGGCGAGGAAACGAAATTATGGCGAGAAACGTGAAACAGGAAGTGTGTCATAACTACTGCATACATTAACTAATCTTGATGAAACTTCAGCAGTGTGTTCGTTGTAAGAGCCCGATCACATGGATGTGACTATTGTATATAGCGTTATAGTTATAGCGCCACCAACTGGCAGCAGGAAGTGTGTCACTTTCAAAATGCTTTTAAATCACCCTCTTATTTTTACCCGATTTGCTTCAAACTTCATGTGCATAATGTAGACACATGCCAGATGTAGACCTGTGAAAGGATTATTGATATCTTAGACACTGTTGCCATGGCAATGCATCAAACATTAATATTCCTTTTTTTAAGCTTTTTCATGCTTTTTTATGCTTTCGGGCACTTTTGGGGTTCTTAACGTGCTCGAAAACTCTTGAAACTTTGCACACAGGACAAAACCCGCGGCCATCAGGGCCAGGCTGAAGCTGGTACCCGGGCGTGGCAGGGGGGCTCGACAGCGCCCCCTTGAACGGGTCCGACAATTTGGTCCATATATCCAACACGCTTTACCCTATTTGCTTCAAACTTGATGTGTAAAATGTAGACACAAGCCAGATGTAGACCTGTGAAAGGATTGTTGATATCTTAGATGCTGTTGCCGTGACAACGCATCAAACTTTAATATTCTTTTTGGATACTTTTGAGATTCTTAGCGCACTTTTGGGGCCCTTAACATGCTCAAAAACTCTTGAAACTTTGCACACGGGTCAGAAACCGCGGCCATCAGGGCCGGGCTGAAGCTGGTACCCGGGCGTGGCAGGGGGGCTCGACAGCGCCCCTGGAACGGGGTCCGAAAACTTGGTCCATAAATCAAACAGGCTTTACCCGATTTGCTTCAAACTTGATGTGTATAATGTAGACACATGCCAGATGTAGACCTGTGAAAGGATTGTTGATATCTTAGATGCTGTTGCCGTGACAACGCATCAAACTTTAATATTCTTTTTGGATACTTTTGAGATTCTTAGCACACTTTTGGGGCCCTTAACATGCTCAAAAACTCTTGAACCTTTGCACACGGGTCAGAAACCGCGGCCATCAGGGCCGGGCTGAAGCTGGTACCCGGGCGTGGCAGGGGGGCTCGACAGCACCCCTGGAACGGGGTCCGAAAACTTGGTCCATAAATCAAACACGCTTGCATGTAATAATATGAAACTTGGTACACATATAGATCTCATCGATTCATATATCCTTTGTACTTTTACTTTTTACCCCAGCCCAACAGGAAGTCGGCTATTATGGTTTGTTTGAAAGCGTATGCCCCTGGAATTCGATATACTACTCCTAGAGAATTCAACCAATCGCCACGAAACTCAGTCAGCATGAAGTCAAGACATTGAGGATGAAAAATTGCCAGGGGATTTTTGATATCTCGAACGGTTTGGCCGTGGCGAGGAAACGAATTTATGGCGAATAATGGAAACAGGAAGTGTGTTATAACTTCTGCATACATTAACTGATCTTGATGAAACTTCAGCAGTGTGTTCGCTGTAAGAGTCCGATCACATGGATGTGACTATTGTGAGTCAAAGTTATAGCGCCACCAACTGGCAGCAGGAAGTGTGTCACTTCCTAAAGGCTTTGAAATCACCCTCTTATTTTTACCCGATTTGCTTCAAACTTCATCTGTATAATGTAAATACACTGCAGATGAAGACCTGTGAAGGGATTCTTGATATCTTTGAAACTGTTGCTGTGGCAACGCATCAAACTTTAATATTCTTGTTTGATGCTTTTGATGCTCTGAGTCAATATGGCAAGCCGTTTTAACATTTAATCATTTTAACCTAGTAGTCTCTTTTTTCATGCTACTAGTACTTATTTTTTAGATACTAGTATCTATTCCATTAAGTAATAGTACTTATTCATTAGCGACTAGTGCTTATTCTTTAGTACTAGTGCCTATTCTTTAGATAGTAGTGCTTATTCTTTAGATATTCTTTTGAATACGTATTAGTAGCTAATGAATAAGTACTGGTATCTATTTAATAGGTACTAGTATGTAATGACTTAGAACTAGTATTTATTGAATAAATACTAGTATCTATTAATAGGTGCTATTATCTAAAATGTCATTTTCTCTCTCTCTCTCTCTGAGCCAATATGGCAAGCCGTTTTAACATTTAATCATTTTAACATACTAGTCTCTATTTTCATGCTACTAGTACTTATTTTTTAGATATTAGTATCTATTCCATTAAGTACTAGTACTTATTCATTAGCGACTAATGCTTATTCTGTTTAGAATATTCAAAGTGCTTATTCAATTTGTATGCTTATTTATATTTTCAGAGCAGAAAATCCGATTTTTCTGCTTATTCAATATTGCATCTAAAATGTGACTTGACGTGTGTGTGTGTGTGTGTGTGTGTGTGTGTGTGCGTGTGTGTGTGTTTGTGTGTGTGTGTGTGTGTGTGAGAGAGAGAGATTGTGTCTGTTACAGTGACAAGAGTTTTTAAGCCTTGTCTTTTTGGATATATATATATTTTTTATAAAAAAAAAAATGTGCATACAACCCATGTATTTCAAATGTATTGTTTGCTTTAAATTAAATTAAGATTGTATGTTTGGTAATTGAACCTAAATAAATGTAAAATGAATGTGCTATATTTCAGATCAATATATTTGTTTTCCTTCATTTTAATCAACACTAACTTTATTCTCATCTGAATTATAAATAACTTATTTCTGTATAAAATAAAAAATCCCGAATAATCCAGACCAACCAGAGCACACTATTTCTACAACATCATCAGTGCTGAAGCGGGACTACCAGAGCCGTTCGGCAGATAGAGAGCAGATATTTTGTCACGTCGTGCACAATAACCCTAAAGGCACCAGGGTGGCGATGCCACCGGCTTTATATATATATATATATATATATATATATATATATATATATATATATATATATATATATATATATATATATATATATATATAAATATAGCTGCGAGCAGCGATGAAGGGCCAAAGCCGGCGGTACCGCCACCCTGGTGCACCAGGGTTGCGGTGCCACCGGCTTGGGCCCGTAATCGCTGCTCGCAGCTATATTTAGGGCCCAAGCCCTAAGGGCGAAGGCCCTATTGTTTTCCTAAGGATTATTTATTCTTCTTCTTCTTCTTCTTCTTCTTCTAATTATTTTTTTACTACCTTTTGGACACTTTTGGAGGCCTTAACATGCTCAAAAACTCCTGAAACTTTGCACACATGTCAGAACCCGCGCCATCAGGGCCGGGCTGAAGATGGTACCCGGGCGTGGCAGGGGGGCTCGACAGCGCCCCCTGGAACGGGGTCCGAAAACATGGTCCATAAATCAAACACGCTTGCATGTAATAATATGAAACTCGGTACACATGTAGATCTCATCGTTTCATATATACTTCACACTCTAACTTTTTACCCCAGCCCAACAGGAAGTCGGCTATTTAGGCTTGTTTGGAAACGCATGCAAAGAAATGTGAAACACTCCTCCTAGAGAATTCAAACACACGGCACGAAACTCGGTCAGCGTGAAGTCAAGACATTGAGGATGAAAGTTTGCGAGGGGATTTTTGATATCTCGAACGGTTTGGCCGTGGCGAGGAAACGAAATTATGGCGAGAAACGTGAAACGGGAAGTGTGTCATAACTACGGCATACATTAACTAATCTTGATGAAACTTCAGCAGTGTGTTCGTTGTAAGAGCCCGATCACATGGATGTGACTATTGTGAGTCAAAGTTATAGCGCCACCAACTGGCAGCAGGAAGTGTGTCACTTTCAAAATGCTTTGAAATCACCCTCTTATTTTCCCGATTTGCTTCAAACTTCATCTGTATAATGTAAATACACGGCAGATGAAGACCTGTGAATGGATTCTTGATATCTTTGAAACTGTTGCTGTGGCAATCCATCAAACTTTAATATTCTTTTTGGATGCTTTTGAGACTCTTAGCATGCCTGAAATTGCTTAAAATTGCATGAAACTCGACAGACAGATCATATTTATTAGCCAGGTGACATGTGCATAGTTTCAGAAATGGGCGTGGTGCAGGGACTCAGTAGCGCCACCTTTTGACAAAAGTGGGCGGGTTAGTTTCATCTAGAGTTACAAAAATCTGTATTTATATAGTTCTCCTCCAGCCAGACAACTTTCTAATTTACAGTCATTAGCAATAACCAAGAGGAAGTCAGATATTTTGGTTTGAATATGGTCATTTCTCTCTGAGCCTACGTCTCTGTGACTGCTGTCTGTGTGTGTGTCTGTGAGTGTGGGGAGGGGGAGGGGGAGTGGGGCTATGTGCCTGCTCTCTGTGTGTGTGTGTCTGTGAGTGTGGGGAGGGGGAGGGGGAGTGGGGCTAGATTAACCATTTCACTGCTGTGTGGTTTGGCCTTCATTAAAAAAGGAAATAAATGTCTTTAGCCTTGTATTTTTTAAATACGTTTTTTTTAATAAAGTAAAGGCATATAACAGACATGCTGCATTTAAATTTTTTTAATAAAACATTGTTTTTTATGTTTTTCAAGCCATTTGATTTATGAGGACTTTTGAAATGTCCTCATAAACCACCCATAAGTTGTAATACCAGTGTAATACACGTCATTATACAAATTTGTGTCCTCATAAATCACATAAACCAACCCACACAAACCAACCCACACACACACACACACACACACACACACACACACACACACACACACACACACACACACACACACACACACACACACACACACACACACACACACACACACACACACCAAATTGACGGTGGGTGGCAATGGTATATTTAAAAGTGCATAATTTTAATATCTGCAAGGCACCCCTAGTCCAGTCTTATTAAATGTATGCTTCATCTTTCATTTTAATTTGTAAATTTGATCAATAAATTCAATTATTTAGAATAATAAGATACTATATGGCTGTTACCCTAGGTAGGGCTGATCAAATTACATCATTTACATTGAAAAATAACAATGCATTAAAAGATGTTATGAGATTGTTTTAAATATGAGTCAATTAAAAATCGTTGGAAAGAATGATACTTTTAAACATAACACTGAACCGTCACTAGGTGTCGCCAGGCTACCGTCTTAATGAGCGAGTCATTGATTCATTCGTTCAAACGATTCGTTCGAACGACTGAGTCATTCATGAATGAGACAGGTATGGATTGGTCATTGAATCTAGGGTTTGCGATGTCTACCAATTTGGCATCAGACGATGTGTACAGTGAAACATCGCGATGGACGATGATATCGGGAGGAGGGGCGGGGCTAACGTTTTAATTTTTCACTTAAGCAATAAGCCCCGCAAAGCCTTGTTTTACAGTGGATTTAGAACAGCTAAGGGGCGTAGGCACAATGCGGAGATATTTTCCTCTACATCTCATCAGCCATTTTGATTTCGGCACGCTCTGAGTCTGCAGCAGCTGACCACTAGGAGCGAATGTACATGATGTACAATGTACACGTGACAGAGCAGCCAGATCCAGACTGTGCTTTCGCGCTGTGGCTGGCGCTGAGCCAGAGACAGACGCGTTCAGTGCTTGTCATATTATATCACAACTATTCAGTGTTTTTAACCACATAATGTTTATTTTAGGTTTCAGACATTTAAATGCATATAATTTATAGCAAAACAATACATTTATAGTTTGTAAAATACACAATGGTGTCTATGGAAGCAGCAATAACAACCCATTCAAATATATTTGCCGACGGATTTTATTCATATCAGACACACAGTGTAAGGAACTATAAAGTTAACTCTATTCTTCTCCCAGTTCACCGGCCATGTATTTCGGGAGAAACTGTTTTTTAAACGACAAAACAAACTCACTTACACACATTTGAGAATCAGAATAGAAGATAGTTGATGACATGGTAACCAGGTTTGTTAATATTTATAAATAAAAGCGCTAACGTTACATGTCATACAGCGCTATTTTGGCTGTGGTGAATCACGTGCCAAGCATGACGCGTCACCATGGAAACATGGGGGGGGGGGGGGGGGGTCGCGATGCTGGCTTAACTATGATATCGGCACAACCCTAATTGAATCTTTGAGTAAACCAATTTGTCCAAAATGCTGAATCATTCAGTAATGAGAAAACATGTTGCTGTGAGATGCGCAATGGTTCTGCTGTGATCTTTGTTTAACTATTTTCGCTGCTGAAACAGAAAAACCGTCAATATTGCATCTAAAATGTAAGTGACTTGACGTGTGTGTGTGTGTGTGTGTGTGTGTGTGTGTGTGTGTGTGTGTGTGTGTGTGTGTGTGTGTGTGTGTGTGTGTGTGTGTGTGTGTGTGAGAGAGAGAGTGTGTCTGTTACAGTGAAAAGAGTTTAACCCTTTAAGGCAGTGGATCTCAATCCTGGTCCTAGGGAGCCACTGCTCTGCATAGTTTGTATGTCTCCCTCATTTAACACACCTGATTCAGATCATCAGCTCGTTAGGAAAGAGCTTTATTAACTGAAGTGGGTGTGTCAGATAAAGGAGACATATAAAATGTGCAGAGCAGTGGCACCCATAGGACCAAGATTGAGAACCACTGCTTTAAGGCCTTGTCTTTTTTGGATATATCTTCTTTTTTTTTATGTGCATACAACCCATATATTTTAAATGTATTGTTTGCTTTAAATTAAATTAAGATTGTATGTTTGGTAATTGAACCTAAATAAATTTAAAATTAATGTGCTATATTTCAGATCACTATAATTGTTTTCTTTCATTTTAATCAACACTAACTTTATTCTCTATCTGTATTATAAATAACTTATTTCTGCATAAATTAAAAAATCCCCAATAATCCAGACCAACCAGAGCGCACTAATTCTACAACATCATCAGTGCTGAAGCGGAACTACCAGAGCGGTTCGGCAGATAGCGAGCAGATATTTGTGTCACGTCGTGCACAATAACGCTAAAGGCACCAGGCTGGCGGTTGCCACTGGCTTTATATATATATATATATATATATATATATATATATATATATATATATATATATATATATATAAATATAGCTGCGAGCAGCGATGAAGGGCCAAAGCCGACGGTACCGCCACCCTGGTGCACCAGGGTTGCGGTGCCACCGGCTTGGGCCCGTAATCGCTGCTCGCAGCTATATTTATTATTATTATTATTATTCTAATTATTTTTTTACTACCTTTTGGACACTTTTGGAGGCCTTAACATGCTCAAAATCTCCTGAAACTTTGCACACATGTCAGAACCCGCGGCCATCAGGGCCGGGCTGAAGATGGTACCCGGGCGTGGCAGGGGGGCTCGACAGCGCCCCCTGGAACGGGGTCCGAAAACATGGTCCATAAATCAAACACGCTTGCATGTAATAATATGAAACTCGGTACACATGTAGATCTCATCGTTTCATATATACTTCGCACTCTAACTTTTTACCCCAGCCCAACAGGAAGTCGGCTATTTAGGCTTGTTTGGAAAACGCATGCAATGGAATGTGAAACACTCCTCCTAGAGAATTCAAACACACGGCACGAAACTCGGTCAGCGTAAAGTCAAGACATTGAGGATGAAAGTTTGCGAGGGGATTTTTGATATCTCGAACGGTTTGGCCGTGGCGAGGAAACGAAATTATGGCGAGAAACGTGAAACAGGAAGTGTGTCATAACTACTGCATACATTAACTAATCTTGATGAAACTTCAGCAGTGTGTTCGTTGTAAGAGCCCGATCACATGGATGTGACTATTGTGAGTCAAAGTTATAGCGCCACCAACTGGCAGCAGAAAGTGTGTCACTTTCAAAATGCTTTTAAATCACCCTCTTATTTTTACCCGATTTGCTTCAAACTTGATGTGTATAATGTAGACACAAGCCAGATGTAGACCTGTGAAAGGATTGTTGATATCTTAGATGCTGTTGCCGTGACAACGCATCAAACTTTAATATTCTTTTTGGATACTTTTGAGATTCTTAGCGCACTTTTGGGGCCCTTAACATGCTCAAAAACTCTTGAAACTTTGCACACGGGTCAGAAACCGCGGCCATCAGGGCCGGGCTGAAGCTGGTACCCGGGCGTGGCAGGGGGGCTCGACAGCGCCCCCTGGAACGGGGTCCAAAAACTTGGTCCATAAATCAAACAGGCTTTACCCGATTTGCTTCAAACTTGATGTGTATAATGTAGACACATGCCAGATGTAGACCTGTGAAAGGATTGTTGATATCTTAGATGCTGTTGCCGTGACAATGCATCAAACTTTAATATTCTTTTTGGATACTTTTGATATTCTTAGCACACTTTTGGGGCCCTTAACATGCTCAAAAACTCTTGAAACTTTGCACATGGGTCAGAAACCGCGGCCATCAGGGCCGGACTGAAGCTGGTACCCGGGCGTGGCAGGGGGGCTCGACAGCGCCCCCTGGAACGGGGTCCGAAAACTTGGTCCATAAATCAAACACGCTTGCATGTAATAATATGAAACTTGGTACACATATAGATCTCATCGATTCATATATCCTTTGTACTTTTACTTTTTACCCCAGCCCAACAGGAAGTCGGCTATTATGGTTTGTTTGAAAGCGTATGCCCCTGGAATTCGATATACTACTCCTAGAGAATTCAACCATTCGCCACGAAACTCAGTCAGCATGAAGACAAGACATTGAGGATGAAAAATTGCCAGGGGATTTTTGATATCTCGAACGGTTTGGCCGTGGCGAGGAAACGAATTTATGGCGAATAATGGAAACAGGAAGTGTGTTATAACTTCTGCATACATTAACTGATCTTGATGAAACTTCAGCAGTGTGTTCGCTGTAAGAGTCCGATCACATGGATGTGACTATTGTGAGTCAAAGTTATAGCGCCACCAACTGGCAGCAGGAAGTGTGTCACTTCCTAAAGGCTTTGAAATCACCCTCTTATTTTTACCCGATTTGCTTCAAACTTCATCTGTATAATGTAAATACACTGCAGATGAAGACCTGTGAAGGGATTCTTGATATCTTTGAAACTGTTGCTGTGGCAACGCATCAAACTTTAATATTCTTGTTTGATGCTTTTGATGCTCTGAGTCAATATGGCAAGCCGTTTTAACATTTAATCATTTTAACCTAGTAGTCTCTTTTTTCATGCTACTAGTACTTATTTTTTAGATACTAGTATCTATTCCATTAAGTAATAGTACTTATTCATTAGCGACTAGTGCTTATTCTTTAGTACTAGTGCCTATTCTTTAGATAGTAGTGCTTATTCTTTAGATATTCTTTTGAGTACGTATTAGTAGCTAATGAATAAGTACTGGTATCTATTTAATAGGTACTAGTATGTAATGACTTAGAACTAGTATTTATTGAATAAATACTAGTATCTATTAATAGGTGCTATTATCTAAAATGTCATTTTCTCTCTCTCTCTCTCTCTGAGCCAATATGGCAAGCCGTTTTAACATTTAATCATTTTAACATACTAGTCTCTATTTTCATGCTACTAGTACTTATTTTTTAGATATTAGTATCTATTCCATTAAGTACTAGTACTTATTCATTAGCGACTAATGCTTATTCTGTTTAGAATATTCAAAGTGCTTATTCAATTTGTATGCTTATTTATATTTTCAGAGCAGAAAATCCGATTTTTCTGCTTATTCAATATTGCATCTAAAATGTGACTTGACGTGTGTGTGTGTGTGTGTGTGTGTGTGTGTGTGTGTGTGTGTGTGTGTGTGTGTGTGTGTGTGTGTGTGTGTGTGTGTGTGTGTGTGTGTGTGTGTGTGTGTGTGTGTGTTGTGTGAGAGAGAGATTGTGTCTGTTACAGTGACAAGAGTTTTTAAGCCTTGTCTTTTTGGATATATATATATTTTTTATAAAAAAAAAATGTGCATACAACCCATGTATTTCAAATGTATTGTTTGCTTTAAATTAAATTAAGATTGTATGTTTGGTAATTGAACCTAAATAAATGTAAAATGAATGTGCTATATTTTGAGATCAATATATTTGTTTTCCTTCATTTTAATCAACACTAAATTTATTCTCATCTGAATTATAAATAACTTATTTCTGTATAAAATAAAAAATCCTGAATAATCCAGACCAACCAGAGCACACTATTTCTACAACATCATCAGTGCTGAAGCGGGACTACCAGAGCCGTTCGGCAGATAGCGAGCAGATATTTTGTGTCACGTCGTGCACAATAACCCTAAAGGCACCAGGGTGGCGATGCCACCGGCTTTATGTACTAGTACTTATTCATTAGCGACTAATGCTTATTCTGTTTAGAATATTCAAAGTGCTTATTCAATTTGTATGCTTATTTATATTTTCAGAGCAGAAAATCCGATTTTTCTGCTTATTCAATATTGCATCTAAAATGTGACTTGACGTGTGTGTGTGTGTGTGTGTGTGTGTGTGTGTGTGTGTGTGTGTGTGGTGTGTGTGTGTGTGTGTTTGTGTGTGTGTGTGTGTGTGTGTGTGAGAGAGAGATTGTGTCTCTGCACCAGGGTTGCGGTGCCACCGGCTTGGGCCCGTAATCGCTGCTCGCAGCTATATTTAGGGCCCAAGCCCTAAGGGCGAAGGCCCTATTGTTTTCCTAAGGATTATTAGGGCCCAAGCCCAAAGGGCGAAGGCCCTATTGTTTTCCTAAGGATTATTTATTATTATTATTATCATTATTATTATTATTATTATTATTATTATTTATTATTATTATTATTATTATTTTTTTTTTTTATTACCTTTTGGACACTTTTGGAGGCCTTAACATGCTCAAAAAGTCTTGAAACTTTGCACACGGCTCAGAACCCGCGGCCATCAGGGCCGGGCTGAAGATGGTACCCGGGCGTGGCAGGGGGGCTCGACAGCGCCCCTGGAACGGGGTCCGAAAACATGGTCCATAAATCAAACACGCTTGCATGTAATAATATGAAACTCGGTACACATGTAGATCTCATCGTTTCATATATACTTCGCACTCTTACTTTTTACCCCAGCCCAACAGGAAGTCGGCTATTTAGGGTTGTTGGTAAAACACACGCAATGTAATTTGAAGTACTCCTCCTAGAGAATTCAAACACACGGCACGAAACTCGGTCAGCATGAAGTCAAGACATTGAGGATGAAAGTTTGCGAGGGGATTTTTGATATCTCGAACGGTTTGGCCGTGGCGAGGAAACAAAATTATGGCGAGAAACGTGAAACAGGAAGTGTGTCATAACTTCAGCATACATTAACTAATCTTGATGAAACTTCAACAGTGTGTTCGTTGTAAGAGCCCGATCACATGGATGTGACTATTGTGAGTCAAAGTTATAGCGCCACCAACTGGCAGCAGGAAGTGTGTCACTTTCAAAATGCTTTGAAATCACCCTCTTATTTTTACCCGATTTGCTTCAAACTTCATCTGTATAATGTAAATACACGGCAGATGAAGACCTGTGAATGGATTCTTGATATCTTTGAAACTGTTGCTGTGGCAATCCATCAAACTTTAATATTCTTTTTGGATGCTTTTGAGACTCTTAGCATGCCTGAAATTGCTTAAAATTGCATGAAACTCGACAGACAGATCACATTTATTAGCCAGGTGACATGTGCATAGTTTCAGAAACGGGCGTGGTGCAGGGACTCAGTAGCGCCACCTTTTGACAAAAGTGGGGGGGTTAGTTTCATCTAGAGTTACAAAAATCTGTATTTATATAGTTCTCCTCCAGCCAGACAACTTTCTAATTTATAGTCATTAGTAACAACCAAGAGGAAGTCAGATATTTTGGTTTGAATATGGTCATTTCTCTCTGAGCCTACGTCTCTGTGACTGCTGTCTGTGTGTGTGTCTGTGAGTGTGGGGAGGGGGAGGGGGAGTGGGGCTATGTGCCTGCTCTCTGTGCGTGTGTGTCTGTGAGTGTGGGAAGGGGGAGGGGGAGTGGGGCTAGATTAACCATTTCACTGCTGTGTGGTTTGGCCTTCATTAAAAAAGAAAATAAATGTCTTAAGCCTTGTATTTTTTAAATACGTTTTTTTAATAAAGGCATATAACAGACATGCTGCATTTAAAATTTTTTAATTAAACATTGTTTTTTATGTTTTTCAAGCCATTTGATTTATGAGGACTTTTGAAATGTCCTCATAAACCACCCATAAGTTGTAATACCAGTGTAATACACATGCCATTATACAAATTTGTGTCCTCTTAAATCACTTAAACCAACCCACCACACACACACACACACACACACACACACATCAAATTGACGGTGGGTGGCAATGGTATATTTAAAAGACTTGATGTGTGTGTGTGAGAGAGAGGAGAGAGAGAGAGAGAGGAGAGAGGGGAGAGAGAGAGAGAGAGAGAGAGAGAGAGAGAGAGAGAGAGAGAGAGAGAGAGAGAGGAGGAGAGAGAGAGAGAGAGAGGAGAGAGGAAGGAGAGGAGAGGAGAGAGAGAGCATAAAAAACAAAAAGTTTGGTTCCGGTAGGTGGTCAGTTGAGGTCATGGGTCGGTAGGGATTTTTTTTTTTTTTTTTTTTTTTTTCATGTGCCTTTTCATGTGCTTGTCCTCCGGACAAGTAAATCTGTCATTCACTTGTCTGAGAAAAAAGTTGCTTGTCCGGATTTATTTATTTATTTATTTATTTATTTATTTATTTATTTATTTATTTATTTATTTATTTATTTATTTATTTATTTATTTATTTATTCTGAAGCAATATTCTCATCAGTTTTCAATCAGCTTTGATATTTAAATCGGCATATTGTAATATCTGCATTGAATGTTGTGGATATTGACTAAGAATATTGAATATTATGTATGTTATCAATCACCCTAAATGCAATACGGTGTTAGCTATATATCTTAAAGTGTGATACTGTCGCATAATAGTGTCCCATGAAGGGCATCCCCTCCCCTAATATTATTAAATGTCCTATTAGTGTCTTATTATTCTAAATATTTGAATTTATTGATCAAATTTAGGAATTTAAAATGAAAGATGAAGCATAGGCTACTGTTACCCTAGGTAGGGCTGATCAAATTAAATCATTTACACTGAAAAATTACAATTGCATAAAATAATGTTATGAAATTGATTTAAATGTACAAATAAGATACAGTGGAAAGAAGTATACTAGGCTACTTATAAACATAACACTAAATTGCCAATAGGTGGCGGCAGGCGGCCGTATTAATGAGTGAATCATTTATTCATTCATTCAAACGATTCGTATAAACGGTTGATTCATTCAAGAATGAGACAGATGTTTAAGAATGGGTCATTGAATCTTTGACTCAACCGAACCGATTCGGGTCAAAATGCTGAATCATTCAGTAATGAAAACAATTGTTCCTGTGAGATGCGCCGTGGTTCTGCTGTGATTTTTGTTTGGAACTATTTTCGCTGCTGGAACAGAAGAAAAACAGCCAATATTACATCTAAAATGTAAGTGACTAAATTTTAACTGTTTATTGAACTGTTGTAGGAAATCAATGTCACATTTTGATATGGTATTCAGGAAAAATAATTGAGGCTGCTTAACACATATGTTAAAATATAGAAACTCCACATTTAGATTTTTAGAGGCAGTTACAGTATGTTGTTAACTGAGTGTGTGCGTGTGCTGCGCTCATATAGATTTCTCCTCGAGAGGCTGCGCGAGCGTCAACAGCGCAACCTATTTATGATCCACAATCCATCGCAACAACATACAATAAATGTAATAAAATCAGAATCATTCTCTCGGTTTAGTGATTCCCTAGTTATGTATTTTGTTTGTTATTGATGTTCTAATCAGGCTACTTGACTTGTCCGTTCGGGCAAGTAAAATTCTCTTTTACTTGTCCTTCAAAAATCCATTTGTCCCGGACAAGCGGACAAGTTAGACAGGCTCTGGAGATACGAAGTCTCTATTTTCATGCTACTAGTACTTATTTTTTAGATATTAGTATCTATTCCATTAAGTACTAGTACTTATTCATTAACGACTAGTGCTTATTCTGTTTAGAAAATTCAAAGTGCTTATTCAATCAAGAATGAGACAGATGTTTAAGAATGGGTCATTGAATCTTTGACTCAACCGAACCGATTCGGGTCAAAATGCTGAATCATTCAGTAATGAAAACAATTGTTCCTGTGAGATGTGCCGTGGTTCTGCTGTGATTTTTGTTTGGAACTATTTTCGCTGCTGGAACAGAAGAAAAACAGCCAATATTACATCTAAAATGTAAGTGACTAAATTTTAACTGTTTATTGAACTGTTGTAGGAAATCAATGTCACATTTTGATATGGTATTCAGGAAAAATAATTGAGGCTGCTTAACACATATGTTAAAATATAGAAACTCCACATTTAGATTTTTAGAGGCAGTTACAGTATGTTGTTAACTGAGTGTGTGCGTGTGCTGCGCTCATATAGATTTCTCCTCGAGAGGCTGCGCGAGCGTCAACAGCGCAACCTATTTATGATCCACAATCCATCGCAACAACATACAATAAATGTAATAAAATCAGAATCATTCTCTCGGTTTAGTGATTCCCTAGTTATGTATTTTGTTTGTTATTGATGTTCTAATCAGGCTACTTGACTTGTCCGTTCGGGCAAGTAAAATTCTCTTTTACTTGTCCTTCAAAAATCCATTTGTCCCGGACAAGCGGACAAGTTAGACAGGCTCTGGAGATACGAAGTCTCTATTTTCATGCTACTAGTACTTATTTTTTAGATATTAGTATCTATTCCATTAAGTACTAGTACTTATTCATTAACGACTAGTGCTTATTCTGTTTAGAAAATTCAAAGTGCTTATTCAATTTGTATGCTTATTTATACGCCTGTGAAGAGACGACTCAACGCCGGCGATATGTTATGCCTAAATTAATACATGATTAACTAACTGTATTTTTCTATGTACATTTCTGAAATGCACTTTCTGTAAAGCTGCTTTGAGACATTGTGAAAAGCGCTATACAAATAAATTTGAATTGAATTGAATTGAATTATATTTTCAGAGCAGAAAATTCAATTTTTCTGCTTATTCAATATTGCATCTAAAATGTAAGTGACTTGACGTGTGTGTGTGTGGTGTGTGTGTGTGTGTGTGTGTGTGTGTGTGTGGAGAGAGAGAGAGAGAGAGAGGAGAGAAGAGAGAGAGAGAGAGAGAGAGAGAGAGAGAGAGAGAGAGGAGAGAGAGAGAGAGAGAGAGAGAGGAGAGAGAGGAGAGAGAGGAGAGAGAGAGAGAGAGAGAGAGAGAGAGAGATTGTGTCTGTTACAGTGACAAGAGTTTTTAAGCCTTGTCTTTTTGGATATATATATATATATATTTTTTACATGTGCATACAACCCATGTATTTTAAATGTATTGTTTGCTTTAAATTAAATTAAGATTGTATGTTTGGTAATTGAACCTAAATAAATGTAAAATGAATGTGCTATATTTCAGATCAATATATTTGTTTTCCTTCATTTTAATCAACACTAACTTTATTCTCATCTGAATTATAAATAACTTATTTCTGTATAAAATAAAAAATCCCGAATAATCCAGACCAACCAGAGCACACTATTTCTACAACATCATCAGTGCTGAAGCGGGACTACCAGAGCCGTTCGGCAGATAGCGAGCAGATATTTTGTGTCACGTCGTGCACAATAACCCTAAAGGCACCAGGGTGGCGATGCCACCGGCTTTGTATATATATAATATATATATATATATATATATATATATATTATATATATATATATATATATATATATATAAATATAGCTGCGAGCAGCGATGAAGGGCCAAAGCCGGCGGTACCGCCACCCTGGTGCACCAGGGTTGCGGTGCCACCGGCTTGGGCCCGTAATTGCTGCTCGCAGCTATATTTATATTTTATTATTATTATTATTCTTCTAATTATTTTTTTACTACCTTTTGGACACTTTTGGAGGCCTTAACATGCTCAAAAACTCCTGAAACTTTGCACACATGTCAGAACCCGCGGCCATCAGGGCCGGGCTGAAGATGGTACCCGGGCGTGGCAGGGGGGCTCGACAGCGCCCCCTGGAACGGGGTCCGAAAACACGGTCCATAAATCAAACACGCTTGCATGTAATAATATGAAACTCGGTACACATGTAGATCTCATCGTTTCATATATACTTCGCACTCTAACTTTTTACCCCAGCCCAACAGGAAGTCGGCTATTTAGGCTTGTTTGGAAAACGCATGCAATGGAATGTGAAACACTCCTCCTAGAGAATTCAAACACACGGCACGAAACTCGGTCAGCGTGAAGTCAAGACATTGAGGATGAAAGTTTGCGAGGGGATTTTTGATATCTCGAACGGTTTGGCCGTGGCGAGGAAACGAAATTATGGCGAGAAACGTGAAACAGGAAGTGTGTCATAACTACTGCATACATTAACTAATCTTGATGAAACTTCAGCAGTGTGTTCGTTGTAAGAGCCCGATCACATGGATGTGACTATTGTGAGTCAAAGTTATAGCGCCACCAACTGGCAGCAGGAAGTGTGTCACTTTCAAAATGCTTTTAAATCACCCTCTTATTTTTACCCGATTTGCTTCAAACTTCATGTGCATAATGTAGACACATGCCAGATGTAGACCTGTGAAAGGATTATTGATATCTTAGACACTGTTGCCATGGCAATGCATCAAACATTAATATTCCTTTTTTTAAGCTTTTTCATGCTTTTTTATGCTTTCGGGCACTTTTGGGGTTCTTAACGTGCTCGAAAACTCTTGAAACTTTGCACACAGGACAAAACCCGCGGCCATCAGGGCCAGGCTGAAGCTGGTACCCGGGCGTGGCAGGGGGGCTCGACAGCGCCCCCTTGAACGGGTCCGACAATTTGGTCCATATATCCAACACGTTTTACCCTATTTGCTTCAAACTTGATGTGTATAATGTAGACACAAGCCAGATGTAGACCTGTGAAAGGATTGTTGATATCTTAGATGCTGTTGCCGTGACAACGCATCAAACTTTAATATTCTTTTTGGATACTTTTGAGATTCTTAGCGCACTTTTGGGGCCCTTAACATGCTCAAAAACTCTTGAAACTTTGCACACGGGTCAGAAACCGCGGCCATCAGGGCCGGGCTGAAGCTGGTACCCGGGCGTGGCAGGGGGGCTCGACAGCGCCCCCTGGAACGGGGTCCGAAAACTTGGTCCATAAATCAAACAGGCTTTACCCGATTTGCTTCAAACTTGATGTGTATAATGTAGACACATGCCAGATGTAGACCTGTGAAAGGATTGTTAATATCTTAGATGCTG
>CM070834.1:30213661-30428661 GCA_036326025.1 Chrosomus eos | reverse complement strand
TAAAAGCCAAAATATTAAATGTCATTTGTGAGTATTATTGAGTAATCCACTATTTTGTAGAGGGTGTCAAAATGACAATTTTAGCCTGAGATTTGGTGTCATCCTTATTAATTTTAAAAGGAGATTGGTAGGTCTATTGGTAAAAATCTATTGACTTTAGCAATTTTTGTTGCATTGTATGCCAAACTGTGACAGTTCAAAAATGGAAAGATTTTGGTTCTTAAGAAATGTATCTTTGGGTATCTTCATTTTGGCCCTATATGCTTTTTTTACAGTGATATTGGGATCTCAATATATCTTCAAGAATTGATCAACACATTTTCAATGGTCAAAAACAAAATGATCGCCACTTTGCATACACCTGATACTTTTTTCTTTAAAGAGGAATGTCTAAAGAACAAATAATGTTGGACATGGAAATATCTTGTTTCCCTTTATGAAAACAATTGCATAGAACATTCCTGTCAGAGTGGGGTCGAGCTGATGCTTATTATATTTAAATGGGTATGTGTGAATAATAATTATTGTTGCAACTAAAAATGTTATTTGTTTACATCTATCAAAACAATTGCATAGAACACACCTGTGCCAAAAATACGCAGAAAGGGTCAAGTTGTGGCACACTAACTTGCTCTCAGAATACAAATTTGGTCTTTATACTTGTATTCCAGGCAGGCAAACTTATTTTTACATTCAATATTATTCATTAATAAGAAATCCTTCTATAAACACAGTAAGTATTAGATGTTTGCTAAGTGACAAAGTAAAATAATGCCATATGTATTTTAAACAAAAAAGCTTGTTGAATTGCACTAATTGAAAAAAAAAAATCCATTTCATTAACAGTGCTTGCATTTTAATGCATTGTAGTTTTAGGACTTGCATTTTTATGGGTTGAAATTCAGCATGGTTGTTGTATATTTAAGCTTTGAATGTTTCAATTCAAAACATTTCACACATATTTTCATTATTGAAAATTCAATAATCCGTATTAACTTTTCAGATTTCACATCCAAAATATTCAGTCCATTTAAAAATACATATAATATTCGACATGCAAATTTCGATCCATTTTTTTTTTTTGCTTTAATATGTTCTAATTTTTGCTTATACAAATTAAGTGGTTCAGAAAAGAAAATTCAACATTCCTGTTTTTCCTGCAGTTCCCACAGTATATATGCGTAAAAGCTGAGAAAGACACAAGATGCGTTTAAGTTTTCACAGTTACCCTGTGAGATTATAACGTTATTTCCCCTGATGCTGATGTACAGATCACTAAAAGAATTGTAATCAGATATTCAATTTGACCCAAAACACAGAATATACTCATAAATCACTTTTTTGTTTCATTTCATGACAATTAGCAGTTTTACACGTGGTAGCCTTAACCTACCAGCTAATTAGTTCAGCTCGTACATGTGCGCAGCCTACTCAAACTCTGCTCATACTGAATCATTTCAGAAACTTGACATGAATCTCTCGCATGATATCAGATTAATATCTGAAATTAAACACTCCAAAGTCACATAAAATCACTATTTCGCTCAAGGAAGTTTATTCACATCGCTTCATCACACTGGGATCTGCTCCATTTCTACTCCGATATCCACTTCACTCTTCTCTCTCTCTCCGAACAAAATCACTTCAGGCTGACGCATCAACTTTATAAGTTTAACTTTCCAAGTGCACCCAGTCACAATTTCTTGTTAGATTAACATTTAATGCATGGATTTTCAGGAGAAACGCTCCGTGCTGTTGTCTCGTCTAATCGGCTCTGATCTGATTCCCTTTCATCTGCTCATTGCTGAAAGCAGCGCCAGCGCAACCTGTGGGATACTATTGGCTCACAGGGGTGTCAGTCACTGCAGTACAATCAGCGATTGTACGATTCTCTTTTCCTTTTTCTTTCCTTTTTTTAACTTCATTGGTAGCCTGGGTTCACTTACGAGAGTATCTCTCGTACTGCGTAATAGCTAACGCTATGGGGAAAACTCTTTTCATCGAGATATTGAAGCCAAAAAATGATCCTTAATTTTTAATCAATGTAAAACGCTTTGCAGCAGCAAGACAGCTCGCGCGCCTATTGGCTGTCTAAGCTGCCATACACTGATTTTTCAACTCTTCAGCGAAGCTCACGCATCGCTGGATCCGGATGAGAAGCCGCGCCGTCGACCTGTAGCCTTCAGCGGGACGTGCCTTTGAGCCTGGAGTCGCTGGCCTCGCCACCTTCAGCTGCCGTACCTGCTGCGCTTTCCGGCGTACATATCCTTTCCTCTGCCTTAGAGTGTGTGTTTGCTATATTTGCATTTTTCTCCCACTACCTCTAAAAGAGCTGCGTCTCTTTCAAGATGCCTTCCTGTGGCTCTTGCCGAGCCCCACTCAGCGATGAGGACCGCCACGTCATCTGCGTGTCCTGCCTGGGTGAGGATCACGCGGCCATCGCGCTCGCTGACGGCGGATGCCATCATTGTGAGCGGCTGCCTATGGTGACTCTGCGGACTCGCCTGGCGTCGTTCTCCGAGCCCGCATTCCAGCCCGCCATGATGCCGCGCCGCAAGAAGCGCCGCGCCCAGCGCGCTCCCGAGCTATCTTCAGCCCGCCAAAGCTCGCCGCTTCGCCGGTTTCGCTCGAGTCGCTCCAAACGGACAACGGCCGCCGTCTGCCGCCGCGTCCGCGCTTGAGCTCAACGAACCTACCGGAGCCGGCATTGAAACTGAGCCGATGCGTCTGCTCTCTCAAGCCGTGGATTACATCGGCCTCGACTGAAAGGCGCCCGCGCAACTAACGCGCAACAGGCTGGACGGACGCTTTCTCGGGAAAGACGAAGCTCCGTCACAGTCGAGACCCTTCCTCCCTGAAAGGTGAGAAACATTTGTGGCTAACACTATCCGAGATGACGGAAGCTGAGCGCTCCGTGTTCCTCGACGCTCTCGCTCTGCTGGACGCCGCCCCCCTCAGCGCGGGCCCCGGCCGAGGATTGAGATAAAGCCCGAGGTCTCAAGGCCTTCCTAGTCTCTCTAGGAAAGCGACGGTGTTCAGTTCCCGCTGAGGCCGGATTTCCACCAAAACTTCTCGCTCGTTCAGTTCCAAGCAATGTGACTGTTCCAGTGTATTTCGCAGTGAGCAAGCTGGTTCCACAGCCCGCTTGCCTGCGCACAAAGGCCGTTGTTTCGGCTAACCAACAGCGCCGCCAGGCCCGAGATCAAACACCGCGCTCTCGCTCTGCTGGACGCCGCCCCCATCAGCGCGGGCCCCGGCCGAGGATTGAGGTAAAGCCCGCTGCGGCCGGATTTCCACCAAAACTTCTCGCTCGTTCAGTTCCATGCGTTGTGACTGTCCCAGTGTATTTCGCAGTGAAGCAGCCGGTGTCTCAGCCCGCTTGCCTGCGCACAAAAGCCGTTTCTATGGCTACCCAGATAAATCCAAAAAAGAGTGCATTTTCTGGTGTTCCGGCCACGGCCGATGGTGTTACGAGTGTTGTAAGAATGCCCACGTCCCAGTGCCCATTCCCAAACCCAGACACAGCCCGCCACGGTGCAGGGCTAGCACAAATAAAACCGACTCAGGTCGGTTGTGCAGAAAATGTAGTGAACGCGCCCATACAATGCCCGCTTACACTACACGATGCGTGTCCCTTGGTTTCTGTAAAAACGAAACTAACACACATTCAGTCGGCGTGAGCCGACAGTGTTCTCAGTGCAGTAAATGTGCCCGCTGTCCCACGCCCGCATTTCCTCACTGACACGCCGAATCCCACGGGATTTACCCCCGCTCGCTTTCTCTGCACAACTCGTCACAGAGAAGCTGAGCGCGGGCAGGCTGGCCGCTGTGATTAGCGCGCACCCCGCCTCGCACGCTGTAAAAACAGCGTTGTTTCAGTCGGCGCGAGCCGAGTGTTCTCAGTGCAGAAAATGTGCCCGCTGTCTCGTGCCCGCATTTCTCACAGACACGCCGAATCTCACGGGATTCGCCCCCGCTCTTTTTCTCTGCACAACCCGTCACAGAGAAGCTGAGCGCGGCCAGGCTGCCAGCTGTGATCAGCGCGCGCCTCGCACGCTGTAAACACAACAGTGATTCAGTCGCGCGAGCTGACAGTATTCTCAGTGTAGTTAATGTGCCCGCATTTAGTAAATGTGCCCAGATTCTCTCATACACGCCGAATCCCACGGGATTCGCCCCGCTCGCTTTCTCTGCGCGTCCCGCCATAGAGAAGCTGAGCGCGGCCAGGCTGCCCGCTGTGATCAGCGCGCCCCCCGCCTCGAACGCTGTAAACACGGTGTTGTGTTCCCAGTACACAGGGGCTCTCGAGCCGCCGTCCTGCCGCGGCCAGAGCCCAGATTTCATTCTACCCCTAGCTATTCACGCATATGCGTGGCCAAGGCTTCCCGGGGTATCAGAATGGGTTTTGAACACTATAACGAGAGGCTATTCGCTACAGTTCGCTCGACGCCCCCGCCGTTATACGGCGCGCGTCGAAACTACGGTGAAAAGCGAAGTGTTTCATCTACTTCGAGCCGAGATAGCGAAACTACTGAGAAAAGGGGCTATAGAACCTCTATCTCAGGGCGAAGGGGGCTTATACAGCAGATATTTTCTGGTACCCATTCTAGATCTGCGACTGCTGAACCGAACGCTTGTGAAGCGCCAGTTCAAAATGCTTACGACCAGGAAAATCCTCGCGCAAGTGCGCCAAGGAGACTGGTTCATGTCAATATATCTGAAAGACGCCTATTTCCAAATATAAATAGCGTCCCATCACAGGCGATTCTTGAGATTCGCCTTCGAGGGCCAGGCATATCAATACACAGTCCTGCCGTTTGGCCTGTCCCTAGCACCCCGTACGTTCACGAATTGCATGGACGCGGCACTCGCCCCCCTGAGACTTCGGGGCATGCGAGTTTTGAACTACTTGGACGATTGGCTGATTCTAGCTCGTTCACGAACAGAGCTCATAGAACACAGGGCCGCATTACTCGGAGCTGGGCCTTACAGTCAATTGGGCGAAAAGCTCACTGCTCCCCAGTCGGAAAATTTCCTTTCTGGGAACAGTGTTGGCCTCGCTATCCATGACGGCACGCCTGTTACCAGAGCGCGGATTAAATATTCAGCACGTCGCGAAATCCTTCCGCCACGGCTCTATAGTCCCGCTCAGAAGGTTTCAGAAAATGCTGGGTCTGATGGCCTCAGCAGCCTCCGTACTCCAGTTGGGCCTGCTCCGCATGCGCCCACTGCAGCTATGGCTAAAAGCACGAGTTCCCCCAGGGCGTGGACCGCGGGTCTATTTCGCCTCAGGGTCGACCTTCAGTGCGTTCAGCTCTGAAACCGTGGAAAGTGACCGACTGGTATCAGTCAGGTGTGAGTCTGGGGATCGCCTCAAGTGTGAAGGTGGTGTCTACGGACGCCTCCACATTGGGGTGGGGAGCGCTGCTCGAGGGCAGACCGCTAGCTGGCCTGTGGTCAGTACGGGAGAAGCTCCTTCACATAAACTGCTTGGAATTAATAGCAGTCGACAGAGCGCTACGGCGCTTCTGTCCCCAGATAAAAGGCCACCACGTCTTGGTCCGGTCGGACAACATGTCAGTGGTGGCGTACATAAATCGCCAGGGCGGCGTCAGGTCCCGAAACCTTTACAGGCTGACGGAACGCCTCCTGGTCTGGGCTCAGCACAACCTGCTCTCGCTAAGAGCGGCGCATGTGCCTGGTCACCTAAATGTGGGGCCAGACAGGCTGTCCAGATACAACGTCCCAGCAGGAGAATGGTCGCTGCACCCGCAGACGATCCAGCTGCTGTGGGAAACGTTTGGCAAAGCGCAGGTGGACCTGTTCGCGTCCCAAGAAAACGCTCATTGCCCGAGATTCTTCTCGAAAAGCCGTGACGCACTGGCCCATGTTTGGCCCCGCCGCCCCCCATATGCTTTTCCCCCTGTCTCACTCCTGCCTCAGGTGTTGGAGCGAATCAGGAGGGAGGGATGCCCAGTGCTACTCATAGCTCCGCTCTGGACAAACCAGTCTTGGTTCCCTGTCCTGATGCAGCTGACCAGCGCTGCCCCATGGCCTTTACCGTTGAGGAGAGACCTCCTCTCTCAGGCGGAAGGCTCGATTTGGCATCCTCGCCCGGATTTGTGGTCCCTGCACGCATGGGCCATCAACGGGTACCCGCTGACCTCCCAGAGGGAGTGTTAAACACGATCGCGCAGGCTAGAGCCCCGTCTACCAGACGGCTCTACACCTCGAAATGGTCTGTGTCAAGCGCAGGGCTTTTCACCTGTAGACTGCGGGGTTACGGAATTGCTTTCCTTCCTTCAGGAGCTACTGGATAAGGGCAGGACCCCCATCCACGCTCAAAGTATACGTGGCGGCCATAGCAACGTTTGCAAAACCAGTGTCTGGCCAGTCACTGGGAAAGAACGACTTAGTCGTGCGTTTCCTTAGAGGAGCTCGGAGGCTAAACCCTCCCAGGCCCCCTTCAGTCCCGACATGGGACCTTTCCACGGTCTTGGAGGCCATGAAAGGTGCCCCATTCGAGCCAATCCAGTCGTCAGACATGAAACACTTGTCTTTCAAGACAGCGTTTCTTACGGCTCTCGCTTCAGTGAAGCGCGTAGGGGACTTACAAGCGCTTTCAGTAAGCGCGTCATGCATGGAGTTTGGGCCTAATGACTCAAAGGTCATACTCAAACCTAAGCACGGCTACGTGCCGAAATCCCTCAACACACCGTTCAGGGCCCAGGTAATTTCCCTGTCTGCCCTTCCGGTTCTCAATGAGGAGGAGGACGCGAATCTTCTTTGCCCAGTCAGGGCATTAAGAGCTTATGTGTCCCGCTCGTCTGGGTTCAGACAGACCGAGCAGCTTTTCGTTTCGTATAGCGGGCGTTCCAAGGGGCTTGCCGCTTCGAAACAGAGCCTATCCAGTTGGATAGTCGATGCCATAGCGCTGGCTTACACTTCCAAGGGCTTGCAGTGCCCCTTGGGTGTCAGTGCGCACTCCACGAGAGGCGTGGCCTCGTCGTGGGCATGGTCTAGCCCAGTGGTTTTCAAACCCTGGGAGAATTAAAAAATGGGTCGCCATTTAAAAAAAAAAAATTTTATTCCGTTTTCTAATAAAATTATTATTAATAATAATGAAACAACGAAACAAACTGAATGCTTCTCCTGACATGCGTGTTGCCCTCTCATCCTGCGAACCGGCTTGGGACCAGATTATGCATTACCCTTCTCATTAATATACACAAAACACGCACTTGTTCGCTCCATCCGCAACACACACACACACACACGTTCGCTCAATCTGCAGCAACACACAAACACTCGTCGTTCCTTCCTATGGCTGTCAAAATTACTCAAATGACGTTCGAATATTCTCTCTAAATAAAACACACATATTCTAACTATTCGAACATCTAGTTGTGCATTTTGTCACATCAATAACAGGACAAATTAATACAAAGAGACATAAACTACTCTCGCACTCTCAGGCACTCTTTCTCTCTCTCGCCCTCATGATCACACTCTCTGCGCATAACGGTTTAAATGAACAATAAGAATAAACAAATGTTGAGTGATGATCAAGAGTTTTGCGCAAGCAATTTAAGGTCGCGACTCTTGTCCCAAATATAGCAGGCTTCATTCAGTGATTGAAACAAATAATATTAACATTAATTGAAGTTTTACAGTAGCTAGAACCGACATTGAACGCTCCGAGCGAGCTGTGCTGTGGTGAACATGGAACTTTTCCTTGACATGAAACGGTAAATAATCAAACCAGTGGAAGCATGCAGTGCATGGAACTGCTGTATCTAACTTTACCTACCTTATTCATGCAATAAATAAGAATAAGAAATAAAAAACCTTTCAGCAGTGCTGTGCCAGTGCAGCTCCTGTGACCTGTCTCTGATCCCTCAGGGCAGGCGCCCAGACAGCCGCGCCTCTGATACCGCCGGCGTGTTTTTCCACATTCCAAAATTAATTTTCACCTTCGAAATTGTTTTTTTTTAACTATTCGAATATATATTTGAGTTTAGAATATTAGTACAATTCGTACCATTCAGTGTAAGCACCGCTCAACTGTGATGTTTCCAAGCACATTTTTGTGCATGTGAAAAGGATGATTTTTTTCCTGTCGATATTGCAACGAGAGTGAAGTTGCTACAAATCAATGTTGAAACATTTTTATTCTAATGAGAAATTTACGTGAGCATAATGCCCCTTTTACTTTCGCTTTAAATTATTTCGCTTTGGCTAGTTTATAGTTATTATATGTTATAATTCCTGTTCTGTTCTGTATATAATGAATATTACATTTAAAGAGTTTGTTGTGGAATATGTTGTGTATTTTTAAGCATGCAGCAAATGCCTATTAATTGGTTAAAATTCCTGTATGTAGGCCTATAGATTGATCAAATTATTTCAGAATCGACTTTGCGTTGCAATCGCGTCAAGGATCAGCAAGTGCACGTGCTCTCTTAAGTGGTAAAAAAAAGTGCTGAGATTTTTTTCTGCGCACAAGCCTATGGGTCGCGGCAAAAAAGAAAGAAAAAAAAGGGTCCCTCTTGAAAAAGTTTGAAAACCACTGGTCTAGCGGGGTCACCCTGAAAGATATCTGTACGGCCGCGGGCTGGGCCTCGCCGTCTACATTTATAAAATACTATAACCTGGAAGTGCCTGCCTTACAAGCTAAGCTTTTGGCTATCTAGACTTCAGTGCTATCTGCCCGCTGTGCGGCTCGGATGCTGAGTGTTTGGCTTGCGCATCGTTCAGACCGATGCAGCAGCTCCATGATTACTGGCACAAGTAGGGCCACCCAGTTTAGGCTGAAAGCTTTCACCCTGGCTGCGTGGTTTAATGGTCATATGGTTAGCCCCTGTGGGTCTATCTATAAGGAGAAATGCTTCTAGCCTCTCCTCCTTTACTCTCTGTGAGTGTGGGGTGATTATGCACTACATGAGCCCTGGGCCTTTGCCCCTGGGACTTTGGTGTTGGATCCCTATCCGCACGGCGTGTTACACTGTGTTCCCCATAGCGTAAGCTATTACGCAGTACGAGAGATACTCTCGTAAGAGAACGTACTCGGTTACTAACGTAACCTCGGTTCTCTCTAGAGAGGGAACGAGTACTGCGTATCTTGCCGTGCTTGGAATACGCTCTGGTTCGCTTCGGCGATGAAAAATCAGTGTATGGCAGCTTATCGAGTTTATTTATAGGGCGAGACCACGCCCTTTCTGGCGGGACGTGACGATATGGGCGCGAAGTGCCCCCATTCGTCATGACGTCACGCAGAGCCTCTCTCGATAGGCTGCTGCTTTTGCCGCAAGACAGCCAATAGGCGCGCGAGCTGTCTCGCCTATGTCTGCTTGCTGCTGCAAAGCGTTTTACATTGATTAAAAATTAAGGATAACCGAGTACGTTACCCATGTTACACTCTCCCTGCTTTGAAGATATGCAGGTCCCTGTGCTGCGAAGTCACTGCAGGAGGATATCCACCAGACATTTCAAGTCAGGTGTCCCCAAGAGAATCAGGCTCCTCCAATATGGCAAAAGCTGTACTGAGCCCCTGCAGCAATTCAATTCAAATTTATTTGTATAGCGCTTTTCACAATACACATTGTCTCAAAGCAGCTTTACAGAAAGTGCATTTCAGAAATGTACATAGAAAAATACAGTTAGTTAATCATGTATTAATTTAGGGCATAACATATCGCCGGCGTTGAGTCGTCTCTTCACAGGCGTCGAGTCGTCTCTCCCAGGCGTTTAGTCGTCTCATCACAGGTGTTGGGGCATCTGAAGTCTCCGTGAGAGGCTGGATACAAACTGGAGCTGACGAACGCTATTTACCTCGGGACTAGCGTCCCGAGATAACTGCAGAAAGGCAGATGGGAAATAATTAGCATAGCTGATGTTCATAATATTAATGCATTCGAACTGATTCAGAAGTAGTACAAAAGGTAAGCATTAAGTGAATGCTTGGTTAAAAAGATGCGTCTTTAATCTAGTTTTAAACTGGGACAGCGAGTCTGAGTCTCGAACAATATCAGGAAGGCTATTCCAGAGTTTAGGAGCTAAATGTGAGCGAGTAGACTTAGATATCCTAGGAATGACCAGAAGCCTCGAATTTAGTGATCTTAAAGAGCGCGATGGATTGTATGGCGATAGAAGGTCTGTTAAATACACAAGAGCTAAACCATTTAGAGCTTTATAGGTCAGTAGTAATACTTTGTAATTGATACGGAACTTTATAGGTAACCAGTGTAGAGATGATAAAATTGGTGTTATATGATCATATTTTCTTGACCTAGTAAGAACTCTAGCGGCTGCATTTTGCACTAACTGTAGCTTGTTTATTGAGGATGCAGGACAACCAGCTAATAAAGCATTACAGTAATCTAGTCTCGAGGTCATGAATGCATGAACTAACTTTTCTGCATCAGAAACAGATAGCATGTTACGTAGCTTAGCAATGTTTCTAAGGTGGAAAAGGCTGTTCTTGTAACATATGAAATATGATTTTCGAAAGTCAAGTTGCGGTCCAGCATAACACCCAGGTCTTTTACTGTAGTGGATAAAGTAACAGGACATCCTTCTAAATTAAAGTTGTATTGTAAGAGATTTTGTGGGTAGTTTTTTGGACCAATAAGTAATACCTCCGTTTTATCTGAATTTAATAGCAGGAAATTACACGTCATCCAGCATTTTATATCTTTTAGACACTCTGTCAAGTTAGATAAGTTAGTGTTTTCATCTGGTCGTGATGATATATATAATTGCGTGTCATCAGCATAACAGTGAAAATTAATTCCATGTTTTCTTATAATATTACCAAGTGGCAGCATATATATTGAGAATAGCAGAGGGCCTAGGACAGATCCTTGCGGCACTCCATAGTCTACTGATGTTATCTTTGATTTTTCCCCATTTAAACAGACGAAATGGTAACGGTCTGATAAGTACGATCTAAATCAGCTTAATGCCTGTCCCTGAACGCCAGTGTAGTTTTGTAGTCGATCTAAGAGTATTTTATAATCTATAGTGTCGAACGCAGCACTAAGATCAAGTAGAACTAGTATTGAGATACAGCCTTGGTCAGAGGCTAAAAGTAAATCATTTGTAATTTTAACTAGCGCAGTTTCTGTGCTATGATGCGGTCTGAATCCCGACTGAAATTTTTCATAGATATCATTTTCTTGCAAGAAAGAGCACAGTTGAGCGGACACAATTTTTTCTAGTATTTTAGACATAAATGGAAGATTTGAGATGGGTCTGTAATTTGCTAGGTTATTTGGATCTAATTGCGGTTTCTTAATGAGAGGTTTTATTACTGCCAGCTTGAATATTTTTGGAACATGACCTAAAGATAAAGACGAGTTAATAATATTGAGAAGAGGCTCTTCCACTACAGGTAACACTTCTTTAAGTAGTTTAGTGGGTATTGGATCTAATAAACATGTTGTTGGTTTAGATGCAATGATAAGTTTATTTAGCTCTTCCTGTCCTATAGTTGTAAAGCGGTTTAGTTGTTCTAGAGGGGCCATAATTGAGGCTGAGTCATAAGACACCATAGAGGATTGTACATTTACAATTGTGTTTCGGATGCTTTCTATTTTCTCATTGAAGTAATTCATAAAATCATTACTACTATATTTTAACGGAATATTTTGCTCTGGAGATGTCTGATTATTTGTTAGTCTAGCCACGGTGTTAAATAAAAACCTTGGATTATTTTGGTTATTTTCTATTAGTTTGCGGATATGCTCAGCCCTGGCTGATTTTAGAGCCCTTTTGTAACGTGACATACCGTCTTTCCACGCGATTCTAAAGACCTCTAAATTAGTTTGTTTCCATTTACGCTCTAAGTTACGAGTTTCTCTCTTGATAGCATGCGTAGCACTGTTGTACCATGGTGCTTTAGTTTTCTCTCTAACCTTTTTTAATCTAATTGGTGCAACAATATCTAGTGTTCTAGAGAAAATGGTGCTCAAACTGCTAGTCATTTCCTCTAGTTCATCTGTTTGTTTGGGGTCACTGAGCAGCTGAGATAGATCAGGTAAGCTATTTGAGAATCTATCTATAGTGGTTGGAAGGATTGTTCTCCCTGGTCGATAACGTGGTGCAACATGACAAATTTCAGCAGTACGTATTATGCAAGTTACCATGTAATGATCAGTGAGATCATCACTTTGCGGTATAATATCTATATCGGTAGGATCGGTTCCATATGATAGAATTAAATCTAGTGTATGATTTAGACGATGAGTGGGACCACTGACGTTTTGCTTCACCCCAAAAGAGTTTAATAAATCTGTAAACGCAGCCCCTAACGCATCATTTGTATTATCTACGTGTATGTTAAAGTCGCCAACAATTATTGCTTTATCGACATTGACCAATAGGTCTGAGAGAAAGTCTGCAAACTCTTTTAGGAAATCAGCATATGGCCCTGGAGGTCTATATACGGTAGCCAAGGCTAGAGATAATAAGGATTTCTTTCTTACATCTAAGAGCGTAACATTTAGCACAAGTACTTCAAACGAATTAAACCTATGACAAGTTTTCTGAGTAACATTAAGAATATCTCTATAGATTGTTGCAACACCGCCGCCACGACCAATCAGACAGGGCTCATGCTTATAACAGTATCCTGGTGGAGTAGACTCATTTAGACCGAAATAATCATTTGGTTTAAGCCAGGTTTCAGTAAGGCACAGAACATCGAAATTATTATCTGTGACCATTTCATTTACAATAACCGCCTTAGGTGTGAGCGATCTGATGTTTAGAAGACCTAGCTTTAGAAATTGTTTTTGTTCACTGATATTTAGATTTTCTGGTTTAATTACAATAATATTCTTGCTAGATCCTACAGTAGGTTTATTGTTTGGCCTCACTAAGCGAGGAATAGACACAGTTTCTATATAATGTTCTACATTGGTACTTATATCAATCAAGTTGGGACAGCAAAGACTGTGATTTGGACTTTGACTTACTAGTCAGATGGTGTGTAGCGTCTTGGAGATGTTGTCCGACAGAACAGCCGCTCCGACTCTGCTGGGGTGCAGGCCATCAGGACGGTACAGCCTAGGTCGCTCCCAAAACCGATTCCAATTATTTACAAAGAGCAGTTTCTGTTCATTACACCATGACGTTAACCATTCATTTAAAGCAAATAATCTACTGAACCTTTCTTGTCCAAGTCGGTACGTGGGAAGCGGTCCAGACACGACGATCGTTGCTCTAGGCGATGTGCTGCGTACCGTCTCGATCAGGCTCCTGTAGTCCTTCTTCAGAACCTCCGTCTGCCGCAGCCTGATCTCGTTCGTTCCCGCATGCAGCACGACAGCTCCGACGCTCGTCACCGTTCAGGATCTCGGGAACCTGCGCAGCGACATCAAGAACACGAGCACCAGGAAAGCAGTGAGTGCGCACCTTACCTTTACCCGAGGTAGCACGGACATGGCGGACCATGGAAGTGCCGATGATCACGGCGTCATCGCGTTCCGACTCGCGAAGAGGGGAGAAGTGGTTCCGGGTGGAGATCTCGAAGACCGGGAGGGGCGGAGAGGTTCTTGCTCTGGTCCTGGTTCGTGTCGTGACCCAGGGTGCAGGAGTGATTGAAGGCAGAGATGATCGCGTCCTCCTGGGCAGAGAAACGCACGGAGTAGACGAAGTCGGAGTCAAAGTCAAAAAGTTACTAACCACTGACTTGTGAGCATCGGCGCGTGATGTTTCAAGCGCTGATCGCCGATCTCGCAGCTCGGCTTGCTTCTCCAGCAGAACACGGATCTGCTTCTCCACCGACTCCAGCTCCAGCCGTACCGAAATCAGCTCGAATGTGTCCTCACCTGCACTCAGAGGTAACGTTAGACACACATCCAATATGTTCGCCATTATAACAGATGGACAGTAAATTAGTAGTGATACTACCAATATCACTACTAATTTAGGACTGAAATGATGGATATAACCCGTATCCTTTCAGAGAAACGGGTGTAAAATGAGACGCTCGATAGGCGCGAGGCCACGCGTGAAATGCTAGCGGGCTAAAGGCTAGTAGCCGAGATTTGGAAAGTTGGATCCAAGTAGCGATATCAAAGCAATCCGATTGTTTTTTATAAGGAATATTATCGAGGATAAGTTCACATGATATAAAAATAGAAAGTGCCTGTTTATAATTGAGTGGTAAAGAAGAAAATCAAGGATTAATGAATCAATTCGACGGAGCTCCAAACACAAACACAGACCGCACGCGCATGCGCATGCATTGTAGAGCAATGGCTCTACATTCAGAGAAAGGGAATTACCTAACTTAGGCTACGGCAGCCTCTTTGGTGGCTCACAATGTCTTTGTGAATGAATGTCTAGGGACATCTTCCAGACTCTGGCCAGTCTCCATTTGAGTTGTCTCTTGTACTTCTCGAATTAACTGTTCCTTCCTGTGTCAGAGCATCATTCCTTTTACAGTCCCTCCAGAAAAACGCGATTATGCGATCGCTGAATTCAATGCAAAATCAGCCAAAGTCCGCATATTTATGCGGGGGTCGCATTTTTTCAAATACTCCGCAATTTTGCCGCATAAATTGCTGATTTCCGCGCAAAATATGCGGGGCTTGCATGATTTCATAATCCCCGCATTTTCGTCGCAAAAAGTCACATATATATCTTGGCAGAAAGTTGAAAAATGTTGCGTTTGCTTCACACAAGAGCAGCCATTTCCCCCTGTTGCCATGGGAATGTTATGAAGTGACGTAATTACGTGACGTGAACATCATCGAAAAGCTGTAAAACAGGAGCACACTTTATTTTTAAATATTTAAGAAGAAAAACAGGGATAGCTCACAGCTGAAGTTATTGACAGACAGACTCACGGAGGCGATTGGCATCTCACAACTCGCACTTTACTCCCAAATCGAACTCATATAACTGTCTGTCACACGTTCTTCCGTCCACATCGTTACTTAATAAACAAAATAAGATAAAAGAAGTAGCATCGAACATGGGGTGTCTACTGAACACTGTTCGAGGCGCATGGCGGCAGACAGTTCAACAGGGAGCGCACAGCTCTTAAAGGGGCCACACCTTATTTCCACTCATTAAAGGCTGGAATAAAACAAGATGAGAAATTAAATATTTCCAGCACTTTCTGTGATGTAGTATGCTTGCTTATCATAGGAAGTAATAAGAAATGACTCTTCACATTAAGGTAGTAGCCTAGTGAGAACAGGGTGTCTGGGGAATCACTTTTTTTTTCTCTTTTTCATCAAACCGCAGTTTTTGCAAGTTCCCGCAATTTTTGCAAGTTCCCGCAATTTCATCGCAAAAAGTTGCATAAATATCCCGCATATTCCATCGCATTTTTAAAGAAAACGGGCCGCGTAATCAAGGATTTTTGCCCGCAACAATCACAAAAAAACTCCGCATTTTTCTGGAAGGACTGCTTTTATCCTCTCCACTGAAGGTCCCGGATTAGGTCTCATCTGACTCCTGGTCCTGCTGTTCATCCTGCACAGGTACGTCACTCAACACATCCATTCCTGTAGGGTTCATCATCTCTCGACCCCTCCAGAATCATCAAGCGGACTTCCATCTACAGAATCAGGTAGGTTAGGTGAATTCCCTTGTGATCCTTTTGAAACGGAATGCTCAGTGTCTATATTAATCACAACTCCTTCAGAACAAACTACTACCATCACTACATCCTACTTCTCAGGACTAGAATTAGAGAGAATTCTGCTTTCAACACTCTGCAAGTACCCAGGTGCGTAACAATTTGCAAAGTCGTCTTCAGAATTCTGCTCTCAGACTCTCTTGGACCAGGGTTAACTCGAGTTCTGGGCTTGCAAAGTTTCTTTGGGCTTACTGACTCTGTTTTTTCTTCCTTTTGCAGAAAATCACAGGATAGTAGCAAACCGCGATGCAGTGTGCAGAGGGCCTCATCCTTGGCCTCAGGTTTAACAGTACAGACTGGTAAGTTGCCGCTTTCTTGAACATTATTGGTAGTATGACTAATTCGTATGGCAAGAATCCCGTCGAGTCATTACGCGTGCAATTATATGTGTGGACTAATGACTTCACAAAGTCCTTCTAGCAGGTCTTTCCTTTATCATCCAGGGTCCCTAACATCTGGAGCAACGTCCTGTTAAAGCGCTCCACGGTGTTGCCCTGAGGTTAAGGTGTTGTCCTCACTTTACAGATTCCTGCTATGCTGCAGAGCTTTTTGATCGTAGTCGGGGCCCTGGTCACTGTGGAGTTTCTCCATAAACCCGTACTGGGTGAGGAAGTTATCCCACATGCATTCATTCACGGTTTGAACCTTCTGGTTCCTGGTAAATATGGCTGAAATGAAATGATCGGTCATCACTAAAATATCCTTCGTGTTGGTCTGATCAGGGCTAAATGGCCCATGTCATTGTGCAGGCTTGTCAAGGCCATCTCCCGAAGACCCACAGGCAATGCCAACTGGAACAACACACTTCCTCGATCTTGCTTTCTTCTGAATACCACTCCGTTCTTGAACTCCAATCTGTTCCACTCTCTCAGCCATAAGGCTACCTCAAAAGGCTCTACCCTCCCGTCAGGTTTCTTCCTAGACTCCAGGTACTTAATGACTACGCTGAGCTCTGGGTCATCCCTTTGGTGTTCTATCAGATGCTTTTCAGACAATTGGGGAAGAACAGGAAGACCATGAGCATCCTCTTGCTGGAAACCTTGAGGTACCGCACCAGCACTAAGGGAAAGTGACTCTAACATGGTGAGTTGGGAGCATGACAGGTCGGGAGCATCACAGTTTTGAAACACTTGGTGTCTTTCGCAGAGAGCTTTCCCCCCTGCCGGCAGAATTGTCTGTTGTTTTGTATCTGCTAAATGGTGAAGAGTGAATTGCCTGATTCATGTGCGCTCTTTTTGAGACCAAGTCGTCCAGAGGCCTGTCATGAGGACGTCTTTTGCTTGCCTGCGCGATATTGAATCTTAAAGTTGAATGTCGACAGGCTGGACAGCCACCTATAGCTGGTTGCGTCAACCTTTGCAGATGTCAAGAGCGGGTTGCTGTCCGTCAGTACAGTGAACACTCTTCCATACAGGTAATCGCTGAATTTGGCTGTGACCGCCCACTTGAGCACTAGGAACTACAACTTGTGCACTGGATATTTAGTTTCACTTTTGTTTAGTCCCCTGCTTGCAAAAGCAATTACTCTCATTCATCCATCCTGATCTTGATAAAGGGCGTCCCCAATTCCTGTAGTACTTGCATCCATGGTCAGCACATAAGAAAGGCTGGGATCAGCGAATCCAAAGACCAGAGCTAAAGTCAGCTTCTCTATGATGGTATCGAATGCTTGCTGGCATTCCTGTGTCCATCGATCTCCAAATTGCTCTTTGGGATTCCGATACTCTACACTTTTCTTCAGGGTGTGCATCTGGTTTTTCTGCAAGGTTAGGTCATTAAGAGTTCTTGTGATCTTGGAGAAACATCAAGATCATCGCACATCATCATTATTCTCCCTCACTACCACTTAAGGTGAAGCTAATGTGGACTCTGATGACGCCTGCGTCGAGAAGCTTGAGGTGCTTCCTTACTGCGTCTGCATCCTGCGAATGGATAGGCCTGGCCCGCTGCCTGAAAGCCGTGCTGTCACTGAGGCTGATGCAGTGCTTTACTTTATCGGTGGGGCAATAATCCAAATCGTGCAGCGTAAATACATCAGACATGGTGTTAATTGGGTCCGTTACTCTTCTCTTCCATTCACATGATAGGGTGATTGGATTACATTCCCCCAATCACCGAAATCAGGAACGTTCTTAGCTTTCGCAGGATTCGCATCTTTGCACTCGTGGTGTGGGGTTTCCTCCCTCAATCACGCTTTGGACATCCGTTTGAGTCTCATTCTTCAGTACTACTGGTATCTGGATATTGCACTTTGGAGGTAAGGAATGCAGGCAACTAGCCACCAACAATGTGCCAGGCAAGGAAGATGCCTCACAGCGTTCCTCACAACTAACGTTTGATGGCTCTACTGTTACCCAAGTCTCTGATAGCAGTCCGGCGACGTTAGCATATCCATAGAGGACTATGGCACTTCCGGCCGTTATTACTACTAAGGGCATGTCTCCTTTTTAACTTTACTTGGCCCAAGGCACTCGCACCGGCTGGTCGCTTCCTAGCATCCAAGACTCTTATCACAGCTTGATAAACATGGGAACATAACTTAACTACTCGGGTTACAAGATGTAAATATTGCATTACTGTATGGGATCCTACAGAAAATAGGCCATAATTTAAAGCTCACTAGCATTTGAAGAGAATGACTTAAGTCACAAAACCAACTGTAAAGTGTTCATCTAGGTGTCAGGTATACTGATGTCATATGTAGGGCTGTGTGATATGGCTAAAAAAAAAGTATCACAATATAATGTTTCATATCGTTCGGTATCGATAATTGACTTTTTTTATTGAAAAAAATTTAAGACCAGTAGAAAAGTTTGAATTTTGTATTTATCCACATTAAGGCAAACAACAAATTATATTAGTTTTAGCAGTCAAAACTAAAATGTCAAAATGTATATTTTATATTAAGATAAAGTAAGTGTTAAAGAAACTCTTGAACTTAAATAAAATGTTACAAAATGTGTGCAATGTAAAAGTGTGAACAGAACAATCAAGGTAAACTTTGAGGTAGATCTGTAATAAGTAGGGGTGTAACTGTTCACAAAATTTATGGTTTGGTTCGATATGACACGGTGTCACCGTTAGGTATGTTTTCGATACAGTAAAAAAGAAATTCCAGAGAAATTTTCTAAATTTAAAAAAAGAAAATGTATTAAAAGAAAAAATATTTTTAAATAAGTTTGTTTTCATACATCTTGAAACTTTTAGTTTTATAAACGGGGGTAATATTTGTAGATGAACAAATAATTTTATGATCATCACATTAAAAATAAACATTTAAATATGATAATATTTTAGTTTTGAAGTGCTGGAAAAAGATGTGATGACTTGAAAACATTTTACTATTCCTGCCAAACTTCCATGGTTTAAAGGTGCTCTAAGCGATGTGACGCGTTTTTTAGGCCGAAACATTTTTTGTCACATACAGCAAACATCTCCTCACTATCCGCTAGCTGTCTGTCCCATGAACACATTGTAAAAAAAAAAAAAAACGGTCTCTGTAGACGGCAACAAACTGGCCCAACCTGTACCACGAAACATAACCGTGTTCCAGACAATAACCGACAAGAATGATTTGGGGGTGGGGGGTTAGTGCGCATGCACATGAAGGGGGTGTGGGGAGTGGAGGAGAGAGAAGCATGAAGAGGGAAGTTAGCTAGAGGAGAGATGTCCTAGAATGAAAATGACTAACGTTAAAATGTAATGTTCTTGAAAATTTTGATATGGCCGACACTAGGGGTCACACCCAAAAAAATTAAGCTCGCCAGTATGGGAGTTCTTCGGCTTCAAAGAAAACCGCACCTTAAAGGGGGATGCACACCGGACGAGAAGCGCAGCGCCACCCCTTTAAAATTCGAAAACATTATTTTGAGTTCACGGCACCATTCGCCGTCTGTCCGCGCTACCCAGCAATGGCTCGGATTTTCAGTTGAGATTCTCAATTCATTCAGTTAATGGATGCGCTCTGACTGAGGTTAAGTGTTCAGACTGCAGACTTAGCAACGATTGTATTTAATTGTACGGCACAATCATATCATAGTACAGACATTATCTTAATTTCATAATATCTATAAACTAGGGCCGGGACTCGATTAAAAAAATTAATCTAATTAATTAGAGGCTTTGTAATTAATTAATCGAAATTAATCGCATTTTAATTGCATAAATATTTGACCTGAGAACAGTGAGAAGTAATTTTTTTCACATGGATTTTTAGTATACCATTTAATGACTGAATGCATAAGCTTAATCAACAACATATTGTTTATTTTTGTTCAACCAAGTCCAGCAGACCAGTGCAATTTTTGCCATTAAGTGTAGCAATAGCTACACTAATAGCAATAGCGAGTTCATGTTGCATAGCTTGCACACAACCATGCTCTTATCGACGCTTCCATCCATTCGTTTTTTATAACAAAATTTCCCATCCACGGGGCCAACCAAAGCGATTCATGAAGCAAGCGATCTCGACAGCTTCTTCATCATGAACGCTCATGAACGCTCCAGTATAATCGGTCCGCCGAAACTCATCCAGTGAGAAACGTTCCGCGGTGCAAAAATTGCGGGTTTCTGTTTTCATGTTTAAATAAAGGGTGATTATTAAATACCCCGTTTTCTTTACACGTCTTATTTTTGTGTTTGCTCTTGATATTTTTGTTCAAATCTGCATGACTTGCACCAGCGCAAAAATAGGTTTAAGAGCTTTTCAGTTCTTCAGGAAACATTTAGACAGTGTTTCGCTCCAGTTTGAAACAAGAAATACTTTACATGCATGTCTTACTTCGCAAGTAAAAATGCAAAGTAAAAATGTATTTGACTGATTTGACATTTTTACCCCCAAGGTTTCTATAGATATCGCGATATATCGATGTCGTGGATTATTTTGGGCACAATCTATTGTTACAATTGGTGTGAAAAATCTAACATCATGACAGCCCTAGCCGACACACAACCAAATAGATGACGTTCTGATGAACAATTAACAAAGAATAGGGAAAAGGAGAAGGAACGCGCAAAGTGACTGTTTCTGTAAAAAGTAATACCTAGATCTAACTTATAAAAAGTGAGGCAAGTGGCTGCATTGAATGTTTTAGGTTGAGTCAACTTGCAGCCTTTTTTAAGTATATTGAACACTTTAACATAACTTGATTTTATTGCGTTCATATTAAGTAGAGTTAACTAATAATACTAGTATTACTCAGTTAGATAAACCTACTTTTCTTGGTACAGGTAATGTATTTATGGTTTGCTACAAGTAACCTGCACTCATTTTAATTAGGTTTTATGAACTTTATTTTCTTTGTAAAATTAACCTAATCATATGTGAATAAACATTTTAACCGAGTCATGGATATAACCTCAGAAAATAAATCTAAATATCTATATTCTAAGCACTACAGTGATTAACCTATTACAAATGCAATGGAAGAAAAAGATGAGAAAATAGATTGAAGACAAAAACATTTATTCAGTGTTAACCAGTGTCACTTTTAACAGTTATTAAAAAACAGCAAATAAATGTGGCCGCATATGTTCAGTATAATAGAAAACAAACACTGTATACCGGTAAGTGTATTTTCAACCTGTTCTGAACAGTAGTGAAATATCCAAACTGCCCAATCTGTAATGTTTGGATAAAGGTAAATGTGAGCCATAAAATCACATTGTATGCATCACCCTGGAACTGCAAAGGTCGAGAGCATAGGTAAGTCCAAACAGGAGGCAGCATGCTTTAGACAGGTTATGAAACAGGTTAAGAATGCATTACAATGAAACAATGCAATTGTCCTTGCCTGTCCCTGATTGGTCATTATTGTTGTTTATTAAGATAGTGTTTAAATATCTTTCAAGAGCAAACGTAATTACCCCATATAATCACAATAGTAATACACCCACTAAGCAAAATTATGTTCAAAAGACGTCTTTTCAACGTCTTTGTCACAAAGTCGTACGTTACAAAGACGTCCACTGAGGAGCCAGAATGAATGTTTTTATTGATATCTTTTGATATCTTTTTTTGACGTAATATCTTTTTTTGACGTGTTCTGCGAACGTTCATGTGACCTGTGGAAAATGTGGAGACATTTTCAACATAATTTAAGGTCTCATTTAGACAATTTATGCTGTTTCTGGACCAAATAAGGATGTATTAAATTAAAACTCACATTTATTTCAATGTAATTTATAAAGACTGACTGATAATAAGAAACTGCTCTATTAGAGCAGACAGAAAGGTGGAGACAGAAATCCACGCACATATCGGGATTTATATAAAATAAACTTTTTTATATAATAAAAATATATAAAATTTTTAATGTTGGCGTAAATAAGTGCGCACCGTAAGGATGCTCTTGACCGTGCGTACGCACATTCTGGAGACTGGAGACATTTCCCAATGGGAATTGGCGACACCGATGGTGAGCTAGAGTTATGTCTTTTGGTCACTTTTAGACACAAATTCTAAAGAAGATTATACATATACAGAAAGATAATAAAAATATGATTTCACTCACCAAGCCTATCACTTGAAGCAAATCTCCATCCCTTCTTAAATGTCCGAGCCAGCGAGCGCGCTGGGCCGTTAGTGAAACTAACCCATAAAGCCTATCTAACGGCAGAGTCCTAATCACCTTATCATAAAAAAAACTGCATGTTAACAATAACAGTTTAAATAATAATTTAAACTAAGTTTTACTTCTGATATAAACATTTAGATTAAATATGCCAAATTCTCATTAAAGGAGTTAAACACTTAAACTACATGAAATCATTACTAAGTAATGATTTCATGAACTCACAACATTTTTTATATTCAATAAATAGAAATATTTGTTGTGGAACACGTTTCCTCTGGCATGCTGTGTTTTAATGTTTTAACTACAGAGATAATTGCTTATCATGATAATACCAGATTGTCTGAGAAAATAGTTTCGTGCAAATAATGCACAACAAGGTCTATCTGTTTCCGTTCAAAATATAAATCAATTATAAATAATATTTGACCAGTGGAAAAGCTTGAGAAAAACTTTCTCTGAAATTTATTTTACACTATTTGATTATTCAAAAACAAGGCTAGGCTACTAAATGTTTTTTATTAATGTAATGGCACATCCATATTTTATATTTTCCTAATAACTTGTACCGTTAAACATATCACGTGGATGAATAATCATATGTAAATGATATGCAGATGAGGATATGCATAGTAAAACTAGGCGTTGTAAGCTCCATATATGGTTGTTTCAAGGTGGAGACGCATGTGCGCACAATCTTCCGCTTACTGGGATTTATAAAGTGAATTCTGCGCAGGTTCGGGCGTACAGACGGTTTTATAAGTCTGAATTTTTTTTTTTGCGTACGCCATTTTTGGCTTTCCGGCGCACGTACACTTTTAGTAAGGATTCTATGCACAGTTTTATAAATGAGGCCCCAGGAAAATGCATGTTAGAACAAGGTACAAAAAACAGTGGTAAATGTAGTTTAAGTAATGGGTTAGAAATAATTTTAGGTTTTTTTCCAACCAAAACTGTGTCATTAATTGACTATGCAGCATTAAAAAAACGTGGATAAAATCTCTAAAATCAGACAGACTAACATACAGGTGCTGGTCAACGAATTAGAATTATTTGAAATAGTGCAATCATGAAATTCTTTGAATGCATTTTTTGTGCAGAAAGCAAATCAGGTGTTCACCGCACCTGTCCTACTCTTTAGACTAATCACAGAACTCGTTATCTGGAAAAAAATTTGCTCAGCTGAGCTTTCCAAAAGGCCCATTTAGGCCTTTTAACTGTGACACTGTTGTTTTATTGAATTAGAATAATGGTGAAAGCGTTTCATTGAATTAGAATAAATGCTCAAATTTTTGTTTTCTGTGAAGAGTGTTCACTGTGCAGTATAAAGTCAGGGTTGAGTAGAATTTCTAAGTTGTAAAATCAATCATGTGTAAGCAGCGCGACCTCTCAACCGGAATAGTGGCTCAAATTCAAGCCCTTCGCCAACAAGGCTTGACCCAAACTAAAATTGCTGAGCAGCTCGGCATCAGCCAGTCTTCCGCCTGCAAAGCTCTCAAGAAAAACTGCAGCAAGTGCACCAACTGTTCCGGCGTCCGAAAAACTTCTGCTCGCGACAACAAGCAGCTGAGAAAGATCGCAGTCAGCAACCGGTTCAAGTCCACTTCCGAGCTCACCGACTTGTGGAACAAGCAGACCGGCGCTGACGTCTCCAGATCAACCACTTACCGTCGTCTGCGCGAACTCGGCTTCAAATCTCGCGTTCCAGCAGTAAAACCGATGCTGAACAAGAAACAAATGGTGAAACGGCTGAAGTGGGCCAAAGAACACGGCGAGTGGACTGCTGAAGACTGGCAGAAAGTGGTCTTCAGTGACGAATCTCGCTTCTGCATCTCCTTCGGTGACCAAGGTCCTCGTGTCTGGCGTCGTGGTGGCGAAACCTACAACCACGAGTGCGTGAAAAGATCCGTCAAGTTTCCCCAGAGCGTTATGGTCTGGGGATGCATGTCCGCTCGAGGTGTAGGGAAACTCTGCTTCCTCAAGAAGACTGTTAATGCTGCCGTATATCAAGATGTTCTGGAAACGTTCCTGATTCCGACTGTTGAGGAACAGTTCGGTGAAGAAGACTTCATATTTCAACAGGATCTTGCACCGGCTCATGCGGCAAAGTCGACCAAAGATTGGTTCACTAAAAAACAGCTTGAAGTTTTGGCATGGCCGGCCAACTCGCCTGACCTCAATGTCATTGAAAACCTTTGGGCCATCGTCAAGCGGAAAATTCGCGACAGAAAGCCTACTACGCTGGACCAACTGAAGCAGAACATCGCCACTGCCTGGGAAGCTGTGAGTGCGGAAACTTGCGACAAGCTGGCCAAATCGATGCCACGGAGACTTCAGGCAGTCATACAAGCCAAAGGGGCAGCCACAAAATACTGAGAAAGTGATGATTGTAATTATAATAAAAATTATTGCAATTCAATGAAACGCTTTCACCATTATTCTAATTCAATAAAACAACAGTGTCACAGTTAAATGGCCTAAATGGGCCTTTTGGAAAGCTCAGCTGAGCAAATTTTTTTCCAGATAACGAGTTCTGTGATTAGTCTAACGAGTAGGACAGGTGCGGTGAACACCTGATTTGCTTTCTGCACAAAAAATGCATTCAAAGAATTTCATGATTGCACTATTTCAAATAATTCTAATTCGTTGACCAGCACCTGTACATCTCAGCAGTGTAATCTGCGCATCTACTTTAGTAATGCAAAAGTACATCATCTCTGATTGCAGAGTCCTGTCAAAGACACACGTTTGCCTGCTGTCCATAAAACACCATCTTACTTTCCATTATTTGCCCGTTCTATTGCCTGAAGGCTTGAAAATTGCGACCGTTTTGATCGCATATTATCCCGAAATTTAATCTTTGCAATTAAAAATATAACTGTGGGCATTTGTGAAACTACATATATGCGTTTTTAAACGCGCGTCTAAATGTTGTTACAGTGGCGATAATGTTAACAGGTACTGCTAGAAATAAGCATTAAAACTAAAACACATTGTAGGCACGACAAGGCCTACAGCACTAATTTAATTTCAACCGCTGTTGTCTGTCAGCCGATCGGCCACACTCCCTAGCACTGTGCAACCATCTTAGCTTGCCTATGTGTGCAGGATAGCTCCAACAGTAATGCAAACCTAACCTCAGCTCCCTGGAGTAAGCGATTTTGCATGACTTTACATCACCAGTCATTTTGGCTAAATTTGCTAGACAACTTACCTTGTTGTTCAGATCCGCTGCAGCGAACAAACCGTTGAAGTGCCGAGGAAGATACTGCATCTGCCTGGGAAAGTCCGCACCAATGAAAAAGCGGGATTCCAATTTAAAAAAAATTAAAATAATTGCATTTGGTGAACGCACGCGCCACATCGACAGCTGCTCAAATAAATAGTGTATGTCAACTCACTTTTATAACATTTGTTATACACAATAACCACATACAAATAACTACCTAAATAAATTGCATTGGTTTTATTCAAAATATATGGTTATATAAAAACTTCTATATTTTAAGTAAAGGAAGTATTTTGATACTTTTTAGTATAAAACTAATAAAATAAGCTAGATTACAACTATTTAAATATATAAATCCTACTTTGTGGGTGTAGCACTTTTTACAGTAGGAAGCACAGAAGGGGACGGGATGAGGAGGAGGGAGGGTCAAGCTATCCTCAGTTTTGTTTGACAATGCTTCGAACGTCCACAAGTGCATCACCCAACATCGCTTAGAGCACCTTCAACTTAAAGTTAGTGTTACTACATTTAATCCATGGTGAATGTTGCTGATCTGTGGACTTAAAGCCTATAACTATTTTATTCATGGCACAATGTTTCTCCTGGTTTCCACATCAGCGCTGTTTGATCCGTTAATAACGGAGAAATTTGAATGCTTTTCACTGGATCTCGCAGCGGTGTTATTACTTCTGTGGCGAATTCAAATGCTTTCTTTACTGGATCTCTTAGCACTGTGTAGTAACAGTGTAGCTTGCTCAAGATCGGCTCGCGCTGCACTGACATTGATGGTCCAAACTGATAAACAGTACATGAAGCACAAAATAATAGCGCATTTTCATTCCGCTTTCATTCCGCTTGCCATTTGATGTTGGGCAATGTGGTGGTCGCGCCATCCCCACTTGCACATTTGAATTAAAATATTGAGCGATATATCGAACATTTTTTATATCGGTACCGACAATGGTGTACTGTCGATAAATACCTATACCGTTTTATCGCTAAATACCCTAAATTTGCAAATATCGAACATCAAACCAACTTTATGCCAGTATCTGCCTGCCTATCAGTGGTTCCCGGGGCGCCAGAGTTCACTCTAGGGACTGGAGTCGTATAATCATACGTTATGATAAATTATTAATATTTTCTCCTTTGAGCTTATTTGTTACACTGTGAAGACTTAACGGAAACGCAGTTTTTGTGTCTTTGTCAGCTTTCCTGCATATATAATGGCCCTGATAATAATCACATACACTTACCACTTGCTCCATTATTGTGAATGAATGACTTGCTCTAACTGTTGCTCTGGTCTTCTTCAACACCCACTTGCACTGTCTGCTGGGGAGCTGACTAACAGCAGATGGAGATTATACATCGGTACTCTACTGCTTTTCCTGCAGTTCCTGGGTGTGAAGGGTTTAATTTTCTGTCGAACTTGAACTGCTGAATTTGTTGAAGCAAATTTGTAAAGCAAAATGAAATAGACCGAAATTTACATATAGAATATTATAGGTTATATTTTTAAAAGGACTGATATTTTAGAAGTGATATCTGAAAGGTAAATATGGGTTATTAAATTTTCAATAATGAAAATGTCTGTGAAATGTTTTGAATTTAAATATTCACTGCTTAAAGGCGGGGTATGTGATTTGCGAAACGGCCGGCAGATTTTGAAAATACACAACTCATAAGGTCCTACCTTCTCTCCTCCAACGCTGGCCCTGACTCCACCCATTCGAAAAACATGGATGCGCAATCAAGCACAAGCTCTCTCTCTCTCTCTCTCTCTCTCTCTCTCTCTCTCTCTCTCTCTCTCTCTCTCTCTCTCTCTCTCTCTCTCTCTCTCTCTCTCTCTCTCTCTCTCTCTCTCCTCTCTCTCTGTACCGGGGCGACTTGCACTTCCTGTGACTGGGTCACGAGCTTTGAGTATGCGCACGAACGGGACATGCGCGCAAAGGGGGTGGGGGGAGGGGGCATGGTAAGACCGTTTGATTGACACATTTTCTGTCCAATGATTCTAGATGGTCTTGAAAATGATTGGCTGGAGTTTTTCGAATCCTGCCCGTTCCACAGATGATTAAAATGCTTAATTTTCATTTCAGTGCTTCTAATTTACAGCCAGTAAGTGGGTTAGGAATAGGATTTCAAGTGATTTTGACAAAATGGTCAAAAAAGAAAATCACATACCCATGAATTTCAGCGAGAAATGCTTTTTCCCGTTTTGAACTGTCACCATTGTCTTATATATATTTTTACAGTAATCTAATCAACATTTGAAGTGGATCAAACCGTTTCATCAAAGTTATACATGAATTTTGAACAATACCCATTCTAGTCTTAGGACAACTTTGACTAACTTTTTTGGCCGACTTCAAATGTTGTCTACTGTAGTTTACTAGCACCTTCCAGAATCTGCAAAATGTTAATTATTTTAAAATAAGTAGGACCTGAATAAGTTATTTTACTTAAATAATTATTTACTATTATTTATAGTTTCTATTACTAATAATATTTATATTATTCATATCCCACTTATTTTGCTAAAATAATTAACATTTTGCAGATTCTGCAAGGTACATGTAAACTACAGTAGTCAACATTCAACATATGGTCCACAAGACAAAATAAAAGTTGAATTTTTAAAAATGACTCCATTCAAAAGTTTATATGCACCTCTTACAATACAATTCTTAATACTGTATTGTTACCTGGATGATCTGCGGCTATTTTATTTTATTCCTTTCCAGCAGTGACAGTGTGAAAAGATGAATCTCAAAATCATACAAAGCACAATTGAGAGACTTGTACGCAAATATTACAAAAGGTTCAAACTTTCTGTAAGCTCCAGAAGGAAACATGATGCATTGATGAATGAATTTGAAGATCAGGGTAAATTGTAAATTATTTTGTGTTCTGGGAAACACGCAAGCATCTTTTGTGGCTTCGGAAGCTTGAAAAAATATAAAAAATATAAATTAAAAAATATAATCTTTAAACAAAATAAGAAAAATTTACACATCTTCACCATGTTCAACAGTTTACACCCCTGGTTCTAAATGCATCGTGTTTCCTTCTGTAGCATCAGTGAATGTTTCCACATGTAATTTGAATGTAATAGCATATTTTGCACAAATTTGTTTCCTTAACCTATTTATTTCCCAGATTTCATGAGTTTTGCATACGTGGCTGGTGCATTGTGGGCAAGAAGCAGACGTGTCCATACTGCAAAGAAAAAGTTGACCTTAAAAGGATGTTTAGTAACCCGTATCCTTTATTGCCTTCAAAGACACAGGCCTGGCTTTAGAGGCAGAGCTTAGATTAAGCTAGTATTATGCCATAGTTAAATTAGGACTTTAGAACTAATTTTGGTTTTAGTTCCCAGGTCAATCCTGTTTGTCATACTATTGTACATAGTTTGACACTGTGTCACAAAAGCCAACAGTAGTAATGGGTTTCCCACTCTTTTAATAAGCTGAACATGCCAGTAACTCCTCTTTTTATTTTTCCTGTTTTAAAGATTCAGCTGATTATAAAGCAGACTGCAATATAAAAATACCTTGAAAAACAGCGACCTTTTTCAGGATACTTTCAGGAGGTGTTTTAACAAAACCCTTGTTTCTGTTTAAAGTAACACTAAGGATTTTTCCTCTGCGGTCGCCCTACTGGTTGGAAACTAAATTGTCCATTGCCGCTGTCGTAAATAATCTAGCCTACCGTCGCACGCACGCTCGCTGTTTATCCCGCACCGGCTTTAGAATGAACGATGTCCACAGACAAGGTAGAGTATGTTACATGATTTCATGAAAGGATGATGTATTGTGACATCAGAAACGAAGAAAAACGAAATAATGACTATTGTAGCGTTTGACGTAAAGCAGTCGAATTGTGTAGTTCTTTTTGTGCAGGGGTTCCTACCCGAAACCCGAAGTTACATAGTGCCAGTAAAAGCGACACAGACCACGTCAGGCGATGGCAGACGTGTCATTTAACTTATTTTAAGTCGATGTACCATCACAAGGGTCTTGGAAATATATTATAAAGGTTGAAAATTGTTACTTAGTGTTACTTTAAAACAATTTAGACACGCCATAGCAGTTGGCTTAAACTATAAGTCACATGACTTTTGTGCCAAGGGTTTTTATTGCAGTGTAAATGTTTTTTTTTTGTTATACATTTAAATCAATAAGAAATTACTAATTTACATTATATGACGATTTGTCCAGACAAGTCTCTAGGATAATGTTTTTACACAAGTTCCATTTTAGGTAGAGTGCAATTGGTATGAGAGACATCATATGACTGTGCTATGCTACTTGTTTGTGTTACATTTAATACATTTTATTATGCTGCTCTCTGAAATACTTGAAACCAATCTAGTGTTTTTCCTAGGGTTGTCTTGTTTTACACTGCATTTATCCTGCTCGTCTCCCGTGATTAAAAGCAACAATGTCCCGTGACATTGTTACATGTCAGTCAGTCTTTGGCTGATATTTTTATTCTTAAATCCATAAGTGAATGTGGTTTGTCATTTAAGAAACCTTTATAATGACCATTCGTGTTAGTTAATCTATAAACGCACAATGGGCGCCATGTTAGTAGGCTAAGCAATTCAGTTCATAGAATTGTATCTGTCAACACGTCAAGTCCCGAAATACTTTAAAGTGGCTGTTGAAGTGTGAGAAGAATAGAGTACATTTTATAGTTACCTACACAATGTGCATCTAAACACTTCATCTCAATTTATAATTGAAAGCTTTGTCATGTCTTGGTTCTTTAGGGATGCACATTTGTCCGTTTACCAAGAATCTCTGTGATATTTGACAGTGCTTTTCAATTTTAAAAACAGATTAATTCTGTGATAAAAGCCAGTTTCTTCCAGCTAAGACTGTTAGCTAAAGTCAAGCCCTGCCGCACAAGGATTTTGAAAGAGTAATTCATGCTTTTATTATGTCTGGACTAGACTACTGTAACTCTTTATATGTTGGTTTGGATCAGTCATCTCCTCATTTCTTACAGTTAGTCCAGAATGTAGCAGCTCGGCTCCTAAAGCGTAGCACATTACCCCAGTTTTAGCCTTGTTCCACTGGCTTCCTGTCTGCTTCAGGATTTTTTTAAAGATTTTTTTGATTGTTTAAGATTTGAAATGTGTCCGCACTCCTGTCAAAGCACTGAGGTCGTCCAATCAGATGCTCCTCAATGTTTAGAGATCCAGGTTCAAAAGTAAAGGTGACCGAGCCTTCTCGGTGGCTGCTCATAACCTCTGGAATAGTCTGTTCATATAAGAACAGCTCAGACTGCTGAAATGTAAGAACAGCTCAGACTGCTGAAATGTTCAAGTCGTTGTTTAAGACCCACCTGTATTCCTTAGTATCAAAACTCAACTCAAAATGAAGGCTGTGACGTTCTCTGTGTTTGTTTTGTTTATTTGTTTTATCCTGACATTAATAGTACTATGGTCATCTTTAAATGTGCTATACAAATACTTGAACTTGAGTGTAGGGAAATTGTCAGGCAAATGTATGGATGTTAAAAAGAAACAACATCAACTTTCAAAACTGCAGCTTATCAGCAGCCCCGCCTATCATCCGCACAAAAGTGCTGTACATAAAATAGCATAGAACTATATGTAAGAAAAGTCCCCATCTTGGACTATGACCACAATCCTTTAACATTCCTCCATTCATTGCGGAGTAAATGATAGCTGGAGACCTGGATCAGTTTGAATGTCCGCCGAGGAAAGCGGTATATGTATGCTGCTAAAACAACTTTTTCTGTTCTAACTCACTTATAAAGACGGTCTTTGCCGCCATCTAATGGCGTAATAATGTAAAAGTCCATAACATAATCCTTTCTCAACTGTAAATATGGCATATTATTTATATAGAATATTTATTGAACAACAATTTTTAAATGAACAACAATAGCCATTATAAAAGACAATAGGAAATAAACACAAGCAAACAATTCAGTCAAACGTACAAGCAGCACTCTAGTACAGGATTCAAGTGAAATATAGCATAAATATAGTTATGAAACTTAATTTTCCCCTTAACCAAAATCGATTTGCTCTGGAACTAGTAATAGATTAATAAGACCAAAGATCGCCCTTTCATATACACCCCAAATTAATTATATCTCATGGCCGAGTTGAAGCTGTTCTCTGCCTACCCGCAGAGAACAGCTTTAACTCGGCCATGAGATATAATTAATTTGGGGTGTATATGAAAGGGCGATCTTTGAATGTGAAACATCCACTAAATGGCCGCCTTGCCAGGATACAACTTCACTATATTGAGGGGCTGATGGACGGGGCCATGTACCGTAAAAACTTCCAGAACACTGAAGATGGGTCGTGGATGGGACTACCAGCATGACAATGACCCAAAACATACTGCCCAGGCAACAAAGGAGTGGCTCAAGAAGCAGCACATTAAGTGGCCTAGACAGTCTCCAACCTTAATCCTACTGAAAACTATGGAGGGAGTTGAAACTTCGAGTTGCAAAGCAACAGCCAAGAAACCTTAAAGCTGCTGTAGGTAACAATATTTTTTACATATTTGTTAAAACTTTCATTATGTCCTGACAGTAGAATATGAGACAGATAATCTGTGTAAAAATCAAGCTCATCTGGCTCTTCCCAGTGGTCCTATACATAGTTCCTACATGACGTCACAACATACGGGCATTTGCCGACCCGGCGCCATTTCTGTGGGCATGTTGTGGACAGAATACATAGACTGTAAAGGCAGAATATTAGAAGAAGAAGCTGAAACGAGTTAATTTCGTGATAAAAAGTGAAAATGGTCATCTCCTGCTGGGTCAATGGATGTTCAAATCGTGCCGGAGGTTCAGTTAAATTTGGATTTTACAGTATACCCGTTTTTAGACTTTATGAATGTGAGAAGACAGCTTTTGTCAGAACAACGACGGAGGTTATTGCTGGCGAGGATAAAAAAGTTAACACTTTGCAGTTTGAATGATGTCCTGTATGAACATAATGACCAGGTATTAAAAACAACATTGTTTCCACTGTTTGATCCCACCCGCGCCTCTCTTTCTCACTCAGACTCACACACACATTCCAGCATTGCAATCTCAGATTATGTCCCTAAAGAACCCGCGTATAAAGTAGTTCCGCATTACATTAATTAATTTGCACGCAAGTTTTATTTACTTTTATACTGTGTATATTCATGCACTGAACCGTGACGCCCGTACAGTTTCGGTTCAATATGAATACATGTACCGTTCCAACCCTATTCTACACTGTTCAAATAAGTACATGCATATTACAGAAAGCACCGATGACTGTTTTAAGGGGAACATAGGAATTAAATTGAGCAGGCTATGGTTTTTTAATAGACAGATAGTCTAGCATCATGCTACATACATTCGCTATGATGACTACTTTTCCATTGATTGCACTTGAGCAAACGTCACCAACCCAACCCTCGACAAACTGATTGTACACCTCCAGTGATTTCCAGGCTCGGAATTGCTCACATGTGTAAAAAATACCAGATAATGCTAACGTTACACACGATAATACTGTATGAGGCAAAGCTGCATAATCAGTGCTCAGTTAGCGCATACGGATCCACACCATTTATGACTGAAATTTTCGCATTGTACCTCTCTCTGTCTTGTGTTAATAGTGTCTCTTTATAATCTCTGTCACTTTGTCTCTTCATGATTTTCGTAACTTTATAAACAGAAAGAAATATTCGAAATTCTTTTGTAAAACTGTGTAAACACAGCAGCTTATGCCCTCAAAGATGGCGTCTCCGGGAAAGTCACGTGACATGAATTGGCCTGTGGGAACTATGTATTGCCATTTACAGAAATACAACGCTCCCGTCAGAAACAACCAATCAGAGCCAGGAGGAATGTCTTAGCAGTGTCAATCACGCTCGTGTACGCGCTGATCACACCCCTCTCTTGCACAGCGCGAGCGCGTACCGTCGTTCAAACTCAAGATTGCCGGCGAGCTGCAGCTGTGCTTATGGAGAAAGAGCCTAAACTGCCGATTCTCGAGTGACACCTGCTCATAAAACAAAGAGGTAAAAGGAAAAAGACAGATGACGATAGACAAGCGAAAAAGAAAGAATTAGACAGAGACCGTTGATTCGGTGTCAAAACTCTAACGTTAGCCGCATAACATGTAGATAAAATGTCACGCACTCTGCTAAGCAACAATTGAAACCTGCTAATTCACTGGCTTGTCATGTTGCTGAAATAATGTACTAGCACACCTTATCTAGCATTATATATCGCTAGAATAATTACTTACATGCTGTAACGTTAGTTGCAGTTGTATTCACGTTATCTTACTAGCTATTTATAACTTATAGAAAGAGTGCAACGTTATAAAGTTACATGTATTGCAAAATACTGATTTGAGGACCAAGTTTGTAGTCAAAGTATGGGCAGGCCATAGTCAATGTAAAGCATATTGTTGACGTTTAGTCCCTATTAGTGATTGTGCCATATAACTTTCAATCCGCCATCATCGGTGTGTTTACTAGCCTGCGCGTTCACGACAGGCTCCGCTGTGGGGGACGAGCTGTGGAGGGAGGGCTGTAGCGCAGCAGAGAGCAAGGGGGTGGGGACCTGTAAGTTGTACTTGTTCAAATTTTCAGGCTAAGTCAACGGTTTCTCAAAACTCCCTACTGCAGCTTTAAGGATTTAGAGAGGATCTGTAAAGAGAAATAATGTGTGCAAACCTGATGACCTGGTTCAGTGCTTGGACCCCTCCTCTTCTCCATTTACACCACATCACTGGGACCCATCATACAGGCACATGGTTTCTCTTACCATTGCTATGCTGATGACACCCAGCTCTACCTCTCATTTCAACCAGATGATCCCACAGTAGCTGCTCGAATCTCAAACTGTTTGGCTGACATCTCGGCATGGATGAAGGAACATCACCTGCAGCTCAACCTGACAAAGACTGAGCTTCTCGTCCTCCCTGCCAATCCGTCTCTACAACACGACTATACTATCCCGCTAGACTCTTCCTCAATCACCCCATCAAGGTCGGTCAGAAATCTTGGAGTAATCTTTGATGACCAGCTGACCTTCTCAGACCACATTACAAAGACAGCTCGATCATGCAGGTTTGCAATGCACAACATCAGGAAGATCAGGCCTTTCCTAACTGAGCATGCAACACAGCTTCTTGTCCAGGCCCTGGTCATTTCTAGGCTTGATTACTGCAATGCTCTCCTGGCTGGACTTCCATCGTGTGCAACTAAACCTCTACAAATGATCCAGAATGCTGCAGCTCGTCTTGTCTTCAACGAGCCCAAAAGGGCCCACGTCACTCCTCTGTTCATCTCTCTGCACTGGCTACCACTCGCTGCTCGCATCAAGTTCAAGGCGTTGACGCTTGCTTACAGATCGACCACAGGTTCAGCTCCCTCCTACTTTCACTCGCTCCTACGAGTCTACATCCCTACCAGAAGCCTACGATCAATCAATGAGCGACGGCTCGTGGTACCTTCACAAAGAGCCACAAAATCACTCTCCAGAACTTTCTCATTCACGGTTCCATGCTGGTGGAATGATCTCCCCATCGTCATTCGGAATGCAGAATCCCTGACAGCATTCAAAAGACAACTGAAAACTCATCTCTTCCGTGAGCACTTAACATAAAACACACACACACACACACACACACACACACACACACAAAAAAAAAAAAAAAAAATTCCTCACTTGTCTGGTTTATGCTACTCTGAGCAATGTTTGAACTTGGTATTTTGAGCACTTCTTGGGTTGTTATTGTCTCTTTACGATGACTCGTTTGGCTTAGTCCTCAGATGTAAGTCGCTTTGGATAAAAGCGTCTGCTAAATGCCTAAATGTAAATGACCAACTACAAGAAACATCTTGCCTCTGTGGTACTAAATGCTAAATCAGATATATGTACAATATATACGTATACAATAACAATTTTCGCAAAAAATAACATTACATTCCAGAAATTATTTCAAGAGTACATTGGGTTTAATTTGACGTTTAATGAGATCTACTAATATATATTGTTAGTGCTGAGATTTTTCACATGAATGAATTCATAGATCCCCAAATTTTGCTTTAGTACTTTAAAGCAACACCATGGAACTTTTTCTCTTCGGTCGCCGTACTGGTTGGAAATGAAATTGTCTATTACCGCTGTCGTAAATAATTTAGCCTACCGTCTCAGGCACATTCGCTGTTTATCCAGCAGCGGCTTTAGAATGAACGATGTCCACAGACAATGTAGAGTATGTTACATGATTTCATGAAAGGATGATGTATTGTATGTACATCAGAAACGAAGAAAAACGACTATTGAATGACTATTGTAGCGCTTGACGTAAAGCAGTCGAATTTTCTAGTTCTTTTTGTGGTCGGGTTACTACCCGAACTACCCATGTCGAAATTACCGTAGTCTCGGGATGACAACACGTGACGTTCTACTCAGAGCTGGGTATTATGCCTTTCTATGGCACCACTATCAATGCCTAAAAGAATCAGGAGCGGTCAGCGATGTGCATTAGCTCTATGAGGAACTCAGTGGTCTGACGCTTGAAGTCGTCCTGGACTTTACCTTTCAATGGGCAATGCGGCTCTGGGCACGTCTCAGCTCCTCTTGAAGGTGGGTGATGTGCTTGTCGCTTAGGCTGTGCACATCAGCACATTAGCTGGGCTGTGAAGGCATGGATTAGGAAATTGGTGATTTTGACTAGCTCCTCGTGGTTGCAGTTCTGGCTTAAATCGTGTCAAACATCTTCTCAGAATCATGATTATTATTAAAAATAATATCAGTTCATTTGTCTTGGATGTGAGGCTGTCTGTAATGCTTCTGAGCCAGGCGTCCACATCTTCCCCTTGGGCAGTGGGGTTTGTAGTCTGCGACATGTTGGCACGCTGGGATGAAGAGACCAACACAGCTGTTCCACCACATATAGGCTTATATCCCACACAGATCTAAGTGTCATTTCAGTGATTGTAAACCAAGTGTGATTGTGAAGTGTGGTGATGTCCAAGTGTTAGTCTCAATATAGATATGTAGGCTAGTGATGTGATGCTTACTGAGTGATGTGATGCTTACGGTCTACTGAGTAAGGGAAAGAGAGAGATAGAAAATAATTATTGAAATCTTTGATCAGATTATTGATCTTATCAATGAAAAGCTGTTTTCAAAAAGGTAAACAATATTATTGTTTAACAAATTGATTAATGATCTGATGCTATTTTATATGTAAAAAGTGTATTTTAGAAAGGATTTCAGTCCTGCATTCCAGAGGTCACCTAGAAGACTTTAGATGGTCTGTTTTAGGTCTCTGTCTTGGTATTCACCCCCCTTTGGCGTTAACTCGTGATCTTCCTTGTTCACTTCAAAATGAAAATTCTGTCATCATTTACTAACCCCCAAGTTATTTCAAACCTGCATGAATTTCTTTCTTCTGCTGAACACAATATTTTGAAGAATGTCGGTAACCAAACAGTTGATGCCCAAAAGTTTGAAACAACTTAAGGTTGAGTAAATTTTGAAGTGAACTATTCCTTTAAGATGTGCCATCGCCGAACCCATTTGTCTTGTTAAACTGCCTAACTATTGACAGGTAAATAGTTATCTCTTACAAAGCGTTCTTTGTTTTGGAGTTGCAGGTCTGTCTCAGCCTGGATGATGCCCACAATGGCAGGTCTTCTGATTTTATGGTCCTGGCTGTTGATTGACTCTGTGGAATTCTTCCAAACATTCTCTTCAATAATGTGAAGAGTAATGTTTCATTCAATATTAAATAAAGTCACTTAAATCATTTATGAATGAACCACTCGTTTTAAAATCTTTTTAAATGACAAAAAGTATAACTGTCTTAAAAAAAAAAGATTATAATTCTGCCTAATTGGGCACACTCCCCAGCTAATAGTAACAGCACTCTCTAACTAACTCCTCAGTCTTCAATGCGAGTCTTCCAAGTACCTAAATACTGATGCCATGGAATCTAACAAACAGTTAAGAATCACCTCCACGGCAGTGCACTCAACTCAAGAGATGCACAGAAATAAACTAAAATACAAAAATTGCAAGCATTGCTACAACCTAACTAGGGAATTTATTACAATACACACAATGTTAAACTGCAAGAAATTATTTTCTTGAAGCTGATGACAAATATAAAAACACTTATGCTGTCTCCATGAAATTAATGACAACACAATCAAAATAACCATAGTCTGTAATGTTCGTCAATTGTGCTTTACAAATGAATGAGTGAAAAGCAAACAAAATTACAAAACTGCAGTGTGGATCTGTTAAGCTCCATAAGCAACAGCTTTATCAGCAGCCCCGACTACCAACTGCATGTTGTTTAACTAAAGTGAATGCCTTAATCACTTACCAATCAGACCAACAAAAACAACCCCAAACACAGCAACTGGTCACAGCAACTCGCAAAAAAAAACAGAAAAAGTGTTACACATATAAGAAGTAGGTGCATACTTTCCATGTAAGGATATAAGTCTATATCAGCATGTAGTACGTAATAGTCTATATTCGTCATTCAAAAAGAGAAACCAAAACATACAAACCATACAAAAGCAGCATTTTGAATGTCTGTCACAGGGAGCGGGCAACTTTGATGATAGTGAGGGCCACAAAAATTTTATCGTCACTATCAGAGGGCCAAATGTGACCGTGCACTTCCACCAATGGGATATTGGAAAATTAGAGGTACTATTTTAGAAGAAAACATACGTATGTATGTCTGTATTACAGACTGCTTAGTGAATCAACCAGCATGTCCATATTCAATCATTTTTTTCTGCTTCTTTTCATGAGAACTTTTAACATAAACAAACAAAAACACATTACTGTGGCAAACATTTTTTATTATTATTCCAGTGCAAACATGTTGGGCTCTCAAAAAACATTCAATGATGGCACAAAACTGAAAAGTAGCCTATTAAGTGAAAATACTTAATGGGATATTGGAAAATTAGAGCTACCATTTTAGAAGAACAAAACACATGTATGTCTGTATTACTCTGTAATGTTTAGTGAACCAACCTGCATTTCCATACTCAATTATTTTTTCCTGCTTCTATTCATTAATGAACTTTTAAACAAAACACATTACTGAGTAGCAAAAATTTATTTCAATTTTTTTATTATTATTCCAGTGCAAACATTGTGGGCTCTCAAAAAAACAAAACAATGATGGCACAACACTAAAAAAGTATTAAGTGAAGCATACTTTCCACCATAGGCTATATCTCGCCTACAGGGGGGAAACGTTTAAAGTTAATGAGATACTTGTGGTTTCTCCTGCTTGCGTACAATAGACTGATGTCAATGTTAGTGCAGCCAATCCCCATGAGCTGAAACAGAGCGTCATCGCTGATCCTATGTCTCTCTTTCGACTTTATATGTTTCATTGTGGAGAACCTGCTCTCACAAATGTACGTGCTCCCAAACATGCTGGCCATTGACGGTGCAAAATCCCTGAGAAGTGGAAAGCGGGACTCTGGTAGTAACCTCCAAAATAAAACTCCCGTCTCACTGCGCTTTGCTTGAAAAAACGGCTCTGACTGAATTTCGCAGAGTTCAAGCTGCAACTCGGAGGGTTGCTCGCTGACAGTAGCAGAGAGGGGGTCAGTGAATAACGCTATTCGTGGCTGCATGGCGTGGAAATCGTGGAAGTGGCACTTAAGCTGCTGCTACAGTGTTTCGATGTTGGCTCTGTATTTGTGAAGAATGTTATCGCATTCAGGGACATCTCTCCGCATCTCAAGCGGGAAAGTGTGCAAAATTTTGATGATTGGATGAAAATCCTTCTTTGAAAAGCTCTAATTTACGCCAAAATGCATTCATGTGTGCGTAAAGGTCGGATACAGTTTGGCCTCACCCCTGTAACTGTGTTCAGGTGATTGAGGTGTGAGGTAACGTCCGTAAGAAAGACCATATCGCAAAGAAACTCTGTGTCTCTGAGTTTTCGGGTGTATGCACTTGTATCGCCTCGAACACTGTCCTCCAAAAACAGGAATTTCGGTGCGCAACGCAAAAAAAACGCTCCAGACACTTTCCTCGGCTCATCCATCTAATCTCGGTGTGCATTTGTAAATCCCCATACGCCACGCTCACTTCATCCAAAAAAGCTACAAACCTCCTTTGACTGAGAGACCTATTCCCTCCTCGTATGAGATTTGTAACTTTAGTCACCAGATCCATAACGTGACTGAAGTTAAGTGTCTTGGCACAGAGATTCCTGTAGAATTAAAATAAAGATTAGGTTCAGCACTAAAATCGACATATTAATCTCATAAGGTCGCCCACATTCATAATCATAAAGTAAGCTGAAGATAAAACAACTCACCTGATGGATGATGCAGTGCAGTATAGGACAGTCTACCCCGCTCTGTTGGAGGAGCCCGGCGAAACCATTGTGTTTTCCTTGCATCGCAGGTGCGCCATCAGTAACGACGGCTGACAGCTTGTCAAAGCCACCATACTCATTCACAACACAGTTAACGGCGTTGAAAATATCCGTCCCTTTAGTAGTGTTGTGCAACGACACCAATTTTAAAATTTCTTCGTGTACAACAAATGAACTGTCAATCGTTCTAGTGAAAATCAGTAGCTGGCTAATATCCGTCACATCTGTGCTCTCATCCAACGCTAATGAGAAGTATTTGCAGTTGTGCATGACTTGTTTCAATTCGCCATCGACGTGATTATGGATGTCAAACATTCTGCGTGTCACTGTGCGACGGGACAAGGAGACAGTTTCAAAGTTTTTAGCCATATCCTCGTCTCCAAATGATTTGGCCATTTCCATTGCACACCTCTTCACCATTTCACCATCTGACAAGGGCTTCCTGGCTTTAGCAAGCTCCAGTGCCACAGAGTAAGACGCCTTGAGGGCAGACTCTGTTTGGATGTGATTCTGGTAAAAAATACTCTGTTGTTGATTGAGCTTTCTTTTCAGGTCAGCTATAACAGCGGCCCTAGCAGCTCCGGTGTACTTTCCATATTTGTCCCTGTGTGTGGTATTGTAATGACGACTTAAGTTGAAATCTTTAAATACTGATCTTGTTTCCAAACACAATAAACACATAGGTCTACCTTTGAATTCTGTAAACAGATAATCTGTTTCCCATCTCGTCTGAAAAGTACGATTCTCTTGATTCAGTTTTCTTTTTTTACCACTCATGGTTCTCTCTCTTCATCGTTGACTGTAATGAAGCAGATCCGACTAAGCGCGTTTTGCATAGGAGGCGCCCTCTATCGGTATACTGTATCATTACCATTTGGAATTGGTTCAGATGCGGTAAAACCCGTGAAACCAACATTTCTATGGTATTTGAAAATTGACCCACGGGTCGCACTGAGTGAGGGGCCGCCAGTTGCCCATCCCTGGTCTATCATGATCACTTACCAGGGGCCTGTTTCAGAAAGGAGGTTAAGTGAAAACTCTGAGTATGTTAACCCTGAAATGAGGGAAACTCTGGGTTTTCCGTTTCAGAAAGGGAGGTATATCAAACCCAAGAAAGCAGAGTAAGTCAAGCCTGTTTCTAAAAGAGAGGTAACTTATACTCAGAGTCAGTTACCATGGTAACTTACTCTGTGAACCTAACCTGGTCGGGAGCAGGTTTTCTTCAGTAAACCCAGAGTTTCTTGCGGTCTCCTCCCCTTTTTAAAGAGGAAGTGGTGTTTAAACACCAACAATAATACTAAAATATATTTACACATTCTTTAAGGAATATATATTGTTTGTCCATGGTTTAATTGACTAAATCTGTTTTGCAGAACTTTGCCAAAAAATAAAAGAATTAAAACGTTTGCTAAACTTTTATTTGATTACCACCATTTTTGATAATATATTTGCATTAAATCATAAAAAAAAATCGTAATAAAAAACATTTCATAGAACTTAATTATTTTATTAATGTTAAAAAATAAGTTGTTAATCTAATTCATAATCAATTATTGAAATTAGTTGATTATATATGTTTTATTGAACAAATGTTTAATTTATTTAACTGTCATTTTAACTGATGATAATAATAACCATAATTTAATAATGCAGTTTATATATTTAATAATTCTTTAATACCATAAACCGTGATATTTTCTGAGACGGTTATCATACTGTGAAACTTTCATATGTTATAACCCTACATGGGAGAGTCCCCCACCCCCGCTGTTAAACAAGCAACTCAGCAACTTTTACTCACATTTTAAATTAGCTACTTTTTTTACTTGAGTAGATTTTTAGACTGGTATTTTTACTTGTACTTAAGTAAAAATGTATCAAAGTAATAGTAGCCTACTTTAGGTTGAATAACATTCTTCCAGTTTCACCTCTGATATTATAACAGTTGGGTAAGTTACTCTAAAATAGTTATGAATTATTAACTACAAATGACATCTTCAACAGTGTAATTAGATTAATGTAATAATTACTATCTTTAGAAAGTATTGGTCTACATATTACTAATTACTAAATCCTATCAACCTCAACCACTTAAACAATACAAGGAGAGACAAGAAACTGCACTTTTAATGCTTTCAAATTAACAATATACAATTGCATGAATTATTCTTGAATTGATCAAAGTGTGTAGAGGGAGAAGGTTACATAAAAAATATACCTTTTAAAAATGTATGGTAAATCCACTATTGTTTTATACTGAATTGGTCTATAGTCTATGCAGTAGCCTATTTAATGTAATTAAATCATATTTTATTTTAAATTACAGAAGAATTAAGAGTAATCCCTTTAATTAAATTACAATATTTAGATTACTTGGTAATTAATTACACCCAACACCTCTTTTTGTCTGGCGCTGTTGCCATGGTGACTCATAATATCTGCGCTCCATTGATAATGGCTTTTTATAGTTGTGGTGCACGAGCTTAACTCAGAGTCAGTCAACTCAGAGTTGATTGAACCAACTCATTTCAGCTGTTCTGTAACCGAAAACTCAGAGTTTCCCATCTCAGGGTAAGTCAACTCAGAGTCCAAGTTTTAAAGGGGTCATATAATGGTACATGCACTTTTACAAGCTGATTGTACTGAAATGTGTGTTGGCAGTGCCTGTACACAACCATCATATAATGATAAAAATCCATCCAGTGGTTTTGTTTTAATCTCCTTATATGTTTTCCCCTGCCTCAAATCGAGCCGTTCGATCCTGTGACGTCACAAGATCGCACGCCCCTCCCACGATGTTGATTGACAGCAGCGTTTCAACACAGACCCGCCCTCGCTCGTGAGTGAGCTGTCAATCATAGTTCGTCATTGTTGATACACTGGAGCAGAATGGCGCCTAAGCGATTGTGGTGTTCTGTTCTTGGGTGCAATAACGAACACAGCAGTCATTTAAAAGTTCCCAAATCCGAACCGCTGAAGACGCAGTGGCTGAGTTTTGTTTATGAAGGGAACATTCCCGACGAGCAACGTGAATGCGCTCATGTTTGCGCGAATCATTTCTCACCAGACTGCTTTTTAAACGTGGGTAAGTATAAATCAGGTTTTGCTAAGAAGCTGCTACTGAAAAAGGAATCGGTACCAACTATTCGTGTTCCTGTTGGACCTCCAGAAGAAGTGAGTGTAACGTTTTATTAACCTTTATAATCTTTGCAAATCCCTTGCACGTTTCACGATGAATGTGGCTAGCTGCTAATGTTTACACTCAGGGTGCATTACTGCATGTGTTCTATGTAACGCTACGACGTTCTCAATATAATTCATAATCCCACGTTTAATGAAAAACGCGTTATAGTTGTGTTATTAAAAAATGTGTATGCAGGTGTTACAGTTAACATGCTAACACTAAGTTACAACTGGTTTACTTGTATGTTATTGATTAATAAAGTAATGTCAAAAAAACAGTTATAACTGCATTAAGATGAATGGTAACACAGGCCAGAAAAATACTGTTTACATCTTGCAAATGCATATGATTCAAGACTATTAATACTCAAATTGATGTTATCTGATCACTTATTTTTGCTTTTGTATAGGCAAGCACATCTCAAGAATTGGACAATAATACAAATTATTAGGTATCCTTCAACTACTGCTAGAATCATTACTGACATGACCTCATGTGTTTCAGTCACGATAGTTGTACCTAACACTGAGAGAACGTCACGCATCACTGACAAGCCTACATTTACAAAAAAAAAAAAAAAAAGTTTTTCAACATAAATCTGTCAACGAACTAACCTATAACTTACATTAGTAACGTTAAACACATAGCGTTTGTATCTCACAACCTTAACGTTACCCTGCCAGTATACAAAAATAGATCAAAGTGACATTGTTAACCAACCATTCAGAAACGTCCTGTTCGAGCCTTAATTGTCGAACTTCTTCGGGGCCGTCATCATGTTCCGGGTCCGACTCCGGTTCAAATTGATATGGTTGCACAGATATGTTCTCAGAGAATCCAGCTGCCATTCTTTGCCAAAATACACCATCAGCTGTTGTCAAGGCAACACTCCACGTGCGTTGTGTCAAAAACGCCCCGCAGAACAGAGGGGCGGAGTCAGCGAAGCTCATTATCATTTAAAGGCATATGCACTGAAACGGTGTGCTGTGAAAACAGAGCTGTTTTTGAGCAGGTAAAATGAGTGTTTTCTTAAAATACTAATGAGAATTTTTAATAAAAGTATATTACAAAGTTTTCATTTAGACCCTAAAGATTCATATTAACTTGTACAAAAATGGCATTATATGACCCCTTTAACTCAGAGTTGGTTGAACCTCCTTATTGAAACAGGCCCCAGGTGGCTCATATTGTTATGAAAATATTTGCGTATTGGAATGCTCAGGTAAGATAACGTCAAATTAGATCAAGACTCTCTAGGCATCTTTGTTGCTTTGTTCGCTTTCATCACTTTGCTTCTCGTGCACTGACTCATTTGCCATACTGAACAGCCAATCAGAGTGATCTTTCTCAACAACATGAGCCTGACTCACTTCAAAAACGATCCCGACAGACGCTCACCGACGGCCCGATGTTGGCCAATGACCGACCGTCGGCTTGGTCTGTCACGGCCCTTAAAGGAGTGTGGTCAGAGTAAGACAACTGAACATAAACCCTCGCATAAACATCAACATTTTGAATGGCCCAAATCAACCCAAGTGCTCATCTGATTTTTTTATTATTGAATGACATTAATAACACAATCAAAATATCAGTTTTCTGCATGTTACTGAAAAGTAACAAAATCCCAAAACTGGAGCGTGGATCTGTTAGTCTGGGTAAGCTGTTGCTTAGGCAGTTTTCCAATCGCACATCGTTTAAATAAGCGCCATGACAAAGTTTCACTTTGGTTTACACACAGGTTCACTTAAGTCACACCCCAATCACACTAGACATATGAAAATAGAGGAAAAAACAACCAGAACCACGAACACAACCGGGCCATAACTCCCTTCACAGGTTTTTTTTTGTTGTTGTTGTTGTTGCTCAATTTTCTGTGCAAGATTATTAACTTTGTTAAACTTGTCTAATAACTGCTGAAATGTGATTGGCTGATGGGAGCCATGTTTTCTAGATACACAACTGTTCTCATGCACAATGATTGGAACTCTTGGGTCACTTTCATGTTTTGTTGTTTTGTTATAGTGCCAACAAATGACCAAACCCTGTTGCTTCTGTCTTAAGTGTGTCAAATTTTGTGAAAACATTTCCTGTTCTAAGGTTATATCAATTTAGGTAAAAGCTGTGATATCCACTGCTTTTGACAACTTGACATTTTCCTGGAACTATAAGAAAAGTCAGCCAACTAGGTTATTTTACTACTGATTTTATTCCAATCAGGCGAAAAGCCTAGAACCAGTTGTGTTTATGTATTTATTTGATAAGTAGCTTACTGCATGGAATAATGTATATTCAGCAGCTCATTATTGTTTCACGTCAGGATCTGGCAGGTTTCAACTTATTTAATGTGTAAGTTAACCCATTTTGTTTGTTTTTAAATAGCAAATTTAGCACCTTAACTCTGTCTTTAGATGGGAGAGACCCCACGTCATGTACGGACAGCTGCTGGACTGGCTGCGCTACCTCGTGGCCTGGCAGCCGGTTATCATTGGTCTGGTACAAGGCATCAACTACATCCTGGGCTTGGAGTAACAACAGCACCCAGTGTAGAGGGACCAGCATACTTGATTCAAACTGCAGCAAATAAATGTCTTTGGTTTCTCGGAGACGGGGACTTTTTTCCTCAAATTACTGTCTTTGAGTTTTGCTGTGCTAATGTGTCATCAAATGAAATTCTACTAGCAGTCTGATGTTGGATGTTTTTGTTGCCATTTTTTGTCTGACATTTGTTAATGGACTACTTGAAGTTTGGACCTTTGAAATTTGCATAAACAATTTACCATGTGCACATTGGGTTTTATAAAAAATAAATAAAATTGCTGTAAATATGTGCTCACCATAAGCACACTGGTTTATGCGCATGTATTCTTTTACTAGTGTGTAAGTAGATTTAAAGGAAATGGAATGATTTAAAACTTCATTTTTAATTTGACACACATTTAGATTAAATATGCCCCATGTGGATTGAGTTAAGCATTTAAAAATACCAGTGATCGTTATCCTGAAGTTTTAGTGATGAGCAATGCACATGTCATGATTAAGAAGATGATTGACAGACCGTATACAGTACATATAAGACAGACACTGCCCGACTCAAGCAGTCATTTTCCCAGTTTGAGTAGGTCTGATGAAATGTACAACTGCTGATACACACAGAACTGTTGTGTGCAGACAGAAACCATACTTTAATGATGACGCCTTAATTTTTTTCATTATGAAAAAAATGTCAAATTTGAAGGAAACAGAAATATTTGTGTTTGATTTTTAAATGTTCTGGTTGATGTATTATTTTAGAAAAATCCAAAAATAAATATCTGTTCTGTTTACACTTAAAAAATTTAAACATCCTAAAATATATTTTCTTTATAAACAGAATTCCTACTAGCCTGGCAAGCCAGACCTACATCCAGGGCCCGGTTTTTCAAAAGTAATCCACTAGGATTTTGGATAACGGATTGGATCAAATCTTGAAAATGGGTTTTTCAAAAGAAAAAACTGATTACATAATCGGATTAGATCACGTAATCTTGGTTTTGATCCGGATCAAACCTTTAGTTTGGGTTTTTCAGACCTTTTTTGTAGGATTTGGATCACTTTGATCCAAAAAATCTGGATTAAACTGATCCCATCAGATGGGTGGATTCAGCGTGGATTTCATGCCCAAAATGTAATGAAAACTTTAAAAATGTATCAAATACTACTATATTTGGATCATGCAGTATCTTACAAGATATCCTATTTATTCATAAGGTTTTAATTTTATTTGTTCATCCGTAAGACTTAGGGCTGTGTATTGGCAAGAATCTGGCGATACGATACGTATCACGATACATGGGTCACGATTCAATATATTGCAATATATTTCGATATATTGCGATTTTTTTTTTTAAAAGTAGGACTATAATTTTAGAAAAAGGATTATTTTTTTTAAAAAAAGACATGATGTGCATAAAAGTCAAACAAGTTTACTTTAGGTAAACAATTCAGTACACAGAAAATCAAACTGCCAGTTTGGGGTTGTGCTTCACAGGTTCTTAGTGAGCAAATTTGTATATGCTCAAGTAGGCCATAATAAAAGAAAATACATACCCCCTGTCACAATACATAACACATACACATTATGTGTGATGTTATTCATCATTATAATTATGTCAATAAAAAATGCTTGCACTTTTCCTAGTACACAGGGTAGGCTACGTCCAACACGTTTTGTGTTGCAAAAACACGAACACGATTCCTAAAGGAAACATTGAGGAACAAATGTAGCTAAATAGTCAGTTAAAGAAAATACATAGCCCCTGACTGTCTGTGACATCTAGGCTAATACATAACACATAAGGTGCAATCTGAGGTGCAATATGTCATTAAAAAATGCTTGCACTATTATTAATACACAGGGTACATCCAACACAACATACCGTAAAACTTCAAATAATTGCCGAGTCCCAAATAGACGCATGTCTCTTTTACACGCCTGGTGTGGCAACAGGTTTGGGTAAATAAAGGCCGGTCTCAAATAAGGCCGGGTCTGTTTTGTAGTTTCGGGTTGTATTTAATCTTCTAAAACCGTCAGATCGTCCGCTTTTTGGCACCGCCAAAGCAAATTTGTGTCCCGCCAAAGCCTTTTTTGATCGGTGAGTGATGTAGAATGACTGCTGCGCAAACGAGCAGAGAGAGAGAGAGAGAGAGAGAGCCCCGGCCGCGCGCGCGCGTACTGAGCACGTCTTCAAACAGCACGCGTGCTGTCTTGCTCATGATTTCTATGGTCTTGCTCTCTCTCCCTCGCGCATATTAATCAAAATAGGATGACACTAGTGGTGCGTCTCAGCATAGCCATCTAGTGGTAGGGATTTAAAACACAACATAAACGGGAACCACGGTCCCATACTTTTGCTTGTAAAAAAAAAAAAAATCGATATTGCGTTTTTGAAAATCGATACAGTATTGCAAAATAAAATATCGCGATACTCAAGTGTATCGATTTTTTCTTACACCCCTAAAGACTACAGTGATTAGGTAGGCTTTAACGTATTCAGCCTTTCAGTATAGGCCTACAGCAAAGTAGAAAGAGTTTGGCCTCATAAAATAATCCCCAAACAGCTGTCAAAATTGACCAAAAACAATACATTTTATTCTGTCACTAATTGAAATATATATTCATCACAATCGAAAATATTTTTGTTTTTAGAATATCTATTAGTGATGCATGCAATGATTACAGAATAACCAAAAAAATGCAAAGAATGGCAATCACTGATTTTTGAAATTCAAAACAAATCCAAATCAGAAATAGTGTCTAACTATTGCGTCCCTTGTTGCACGTCCCGTTTGCTCGTTCTGGCAGAATGCAGGAGGTTGGTTAGGGTCTCCAAAGGGCTCAGGTGCATCATTGTCAGCACAGAGAGGGACATTGCGCTTAGTAGCGATGTTGTGCAGGACAATACAGGCAAGGGTTATGTTCCATGCTTTCTGTGGTTCCACTCTCAGGTAGTTAAGGCATGCAAAGCGCCTCTTAAGAACTCCATTTAAACGCTCAATTGCACATCGACATCTTGCTCTGCAATGAGCAGTGTTGAAGCGTGCCTGCGCCGGTGTATTTGCTGTTAGAATAGGAGTCATCAGCCATGGTAGGAGTGGGTAGGCACTGTCTCCTAATATTATGCCATCCGGTCGGTTGGTTTGGAGGTCTCTCTAGAGCGCTCTCCCTCAGGAAGCGTGCATCATGGACTGACCCAGGCCACTTGACAACGCAGTTGGTGATGATGAGGTCAGTATCACACACAAGTTGGACATTGATGCTGTGCCTCCCCTTTCTGTTTATAAACTCCCATTCATTCTCCCGAGGTGCTATTGGGCATATTCCCCAAAAGAAAAAAGCTGCGCTTGGCCTGGGCAATCTGGTTGTCCTTTGGAAAAGAAACAAATTCATTGACCAGGTTGGCCAGTGCAATTGACACATCTCTCACCACATCACACACAGCTGATTTCACCACTCCCATATAGTCACCAACAACTTGATAGAAAGTCCAACATGCATAAAATCGGAGAGCAATGAGGATCTGGTCTTCCACAGACAGACCGTGACTCCTTTGGGTTCTGTGTTGAAGTTTTGACCTGAGAAGGTTCACAGGGTACTCTATATCAGCCTTCCCAAAGTAAAACAGGACATACAGCTCCTCAGTGGTGTATTGCTCCAGTGGCTTGGTACGTTCAACATACACCCTTTGACGGTATCTTCTCCTGGCAAAGTGGCGGTGGACAACACCTGCCATTTTACTGTCTCTCTGTGAATCCTCTGAGAAAGGCTGATTTATATGACTGTGTAGTTGGTCTTTTCAAACACACCTATTACAACTGATTAGTTTTGGCTTGTGTTCAGTTGAGGCCTATAATTGATGAACAATGTTCACTATAGTAAAGCAACGGAACCATGGACTCAAGAAGCTGTAACTTCACTGCTGAAACCAATGCACTACTAGAGGGTGTTCGGTGCCATTATGAAACAATAGTGGGAAGTTTTAATTCTGCTAAGGATACCAACAAAAAGAAAAATGATGTTTGGATTTTAATCACAGAAAATGTGAATGCCATAGGGTCTGGCCAGAGGAGGACCACAGACCAAATCAAATTGCGGTGGAAGAATCTTAAGGCCAGGGCTAGCCTGACTCCGCCCTCCTTCGTACTTCCGCTCACTATTCATTTTCCTTCAGTACTGCGTCTGGGATTGTGCTGTAGACTTTGGTTTTCTCCGATCAATTTTTTACCGGGCCAATCAGCGAACAGAGGGAGTGGCTGAGAACGATGACGTTGATGTCGACTCGTGCGTTATTTTGAGTTGTAGTTTAAAATAAGAAAGATTCGAGTGAAGCCATTCGGTCCGTTGTGGCAACGCTGCCGAATATGCTCGCAAGTTAAAGCCGGAGCAAGAACAATCTTTGCTTTGTTTTGTTGGTGGCCATCCTCCCCACGGGGTTCGGGAAAATACATTTGTCACGACCAAACGTTAGCGATTGGTTATGGCAGATAGAGTGACTCTGGGCAGATCTAATAGTTTTAGACTTCAATAGAGTTCCCGCCTACAAGGAAGTTAACGCTTGTCAATGGAGAGCTGCCAGACTCTATGTACAAATGAAATGTACGAGAGTCTGGTGGGACCAGGCTAACAAAGGACCATGCTGAAGCCAAAAACCCACAAACAGGCAAAAAGCCATTTAAGAGGGGAGATTACACAGATGTGGTCCTCGACATCATTGGAGGTGAGAAGTCGCAAGCTCTCCATGGTATTCAAGGTGTTGTAGGGGATGGCGAGCCTTGGATTGAGGAGGAGGAGGAGAATCTGCCAGTTCCTCCTGAGGCTGATCCAGAGAGCGTATTTATATTGAATCTCAGCTCTGTTCCTGAGGAAGAAGCTGGATCCTCATTGGTTGAGCCAGTGGTAGTTGCCACAGGATCTCAGAGGAAAGGCTTGAAGTGCCCTTCATCAAACAAAGATGATGATTACAAGGCACTTCTGCAAAAAGAGACTGAAAGGGCAGAAGCACAGCTTCGTCTGGCAGAGGAACAACTGACCCTGACCAAACTTTAGCAAACCAAGGCCAGACTTGAGATCTGCCTCCTAAAGGCTACGCTCAGACAAGCTGGTCTCTCCACATCAGATGAGGAAGTCTGAAATTATTGTGGAGTATTTGACATTAAGTCTTTTTTTTATTCAATACATCTATATTTGAAACTTGTTATAAATATCCTCAATGTACAGTGTTTGTGTTGTAGGTCTCAGATGAGCGGACTGCTAGAAGAGGATGGGGTGGGGTTTTTCTTGTTAGGGCCCAAGCCTTGAAAAGGCGAAGGCCCTATTGTTTTCCTAAGGATTATTCTTTATTCTTTATTATTATTATTAGGGCCCAAGCCTTGAAAAGGCGAAGGCCCTATTGTTTTCCTAAGGATTATTCTTTATTCTTTATTAGGGCCCAAGCCTTGAAAAGGCGAAGGCCCTATTGTTTTCCTAAGGATTATTTTTAGGGCCCAAGCCTTGAAAAGGCGAAGGCCCTATTGTTTTCCTAAGGATTATTATTAGGGGCCAAGCCTTGAAAAGGCGAAGGCCCTATTGTTTTCCTAAGGATTATTCTTTATTCTTCTTCCGCATTATTAGGGCACAAGCCTTGAAAAGGCGAAGGCCCTATTGTTTTCCTAATGATTATTTTATTTATTTATAATTATTATTAGGGCCCAAGCCTTGAAAAGGCGAAGGCCCTATTGTTTTCCTAAGGATTATTATTAGGGCCCAAGCCTTGAAAAGGCGAAGTCCCTATTGTTTTCCTAAGGATTATTTTTATTCATTATTATTAGGGCCCAAGCCTAGAAAAGGCGAAGGCCCTATTGTTTTCCTTAGGATTATTTTTTTTCTATTATTATTATTATTTTTCTTACGACTATTCGGGCACTTTTGGGGCTCTTAACATGCTCGAAAACTCCTGAAACTTTACACACATGTCAGAACCCGCGGCCATCAGGGCCGGGCTGAAGATGGTACCCGGGCGTGTCAGGGGGGCTCGACAGCGCCCCCTGGAACGGGGTCCGAAAACTTGGTCCATAAATCAAACAGGCTTGCATGTAATAATATGAAACTCGGTACACATATAGATCTCATTGGTTCATATATACTTCATGCTCTTACTTTTTACCCCAGCCCAACAGGAAGTCGGCTATTAAGGGTTGTTTGGAAAACGCATGCAATGGAATGTGAAATACTCCTCCTAGAGAATTCAAACACACGGCACGATACTCGGTCAGCATGAAGTCAAGACACTGGGATGAATAATTGCCAGGGGATTTTTGATATCTCGAATGGTTTGGCCGTGGCGAGGAAACGAAATTATTGCGAGAAACGTGAAACAGGAAGTGTGTTATAACTTCTGCATACATTAACTAATCTTGATGAAACTTCAGCAGTGTGTTCGTTGTAAGAGCCCAATCACATGGATGTGACTATTGTAAGTCAAAGTTATAGTGCCACCAACTGGCAGCAGGAAGTGTGTCACTTACAAAATGCTTTTAAATCACCCTCTTATTTTTACCCGATTTGCTTCAAACTTTATGTGTATAATGTAGACACACGCCAGATGTAGACCTGTGAAAGGATTGTTGATATCTTAGATACTGTTGCCATGGCAATGCTTTAAACATTAATATTCCTTTTATTAAGCTTTTTCATGTTTTTTTATGCTTTCGGGCACTTTTGGGGTTCTTAACGTCCTCGAAAACTCTTGAAACTTTGCACACTGGCCATCAGGGCCAGGCTGAAGCTGGTACCCGGGCGTGGCAGGGGGGCTCGACAGCGCCCCCTTGAACGGGTCCGACAATTTGATCCATATATCCAACACGCTTTACCCTATTTGCTTCAAACTTGATGTGTATAATGTAGACACACGCCAGATGTAGACCTGTGAAAGGATTGTTGATATCTTAGATGCTGTTGCCGTGACAACGCATCAAACTTTAATATTCTTTTTGGATACTTTTGAGACTCTCAGCGCACTTTTGGGGCCCTTAACGTGCTCAAAAACTCTTGAAACTTTGCATACGGGTCAGAACCTGCGACCATCAGGGCCAGGCTGAAGCTGGTACCCGGGCGTGGCAGGGGGACTCGACAGCGCCCCCTGGAACGGGGTCCGAAAACTTGGTCCATAAATCAAAAACGCTTGCATGTAATAATATGTAACTTGGTACACATATAGATCTCATCGATTCATATATCTTTTGTACTTTTACTTTTTCCCCAAGCCAGACAGGAAGTCGGCTATTATGGTTTGTTTGGAAGCATATGCCCCTGGAATTTGATGTACTCCTCCTAGAGAATTCAACCAATCGCCACGAAACTCAGTCAGAATGAAGTCAAGACATTGAGGATGAAAAATTGCAAGGGGATTTTTGATATCTCGAACGGTTTGGCCGTGGCGAGGAAACGAATTTATGGCGAATAATGGAAACAGGAAGTGTGTTATAACTTCTGCATACATTAACTGATCTTGATGAAACTTCAGCAGTGTGTTCGCTGTTAGAGTCCGATCACATGGATGTGACTATTGTGAGTCAAAGTTATAGCGCCACCAACTGGCAGCAGAACGTGTGTCACTTCCTAAAGGCTTTGAAATCACCCTCTTATTTTTACCCAATTTGCTTCAAACTTTATGTGTATAATGTAAACACACAGCAGATGTAGACCTGAGAAAGGATTATTGATATCTTAGATACTGTTGCCGTGGCAACTCATCAAACTTTAATATTCTTGTTTGATGCTTTTAATGCTCTGAGCCAATATGGCAAGCCGTTTTAACATTTAATCATTTTAACCTAATAGTCTCTATTTTCATGCTACTAGTACTTATTTTTTAGATACTAGTATCTATTCCATTAAGTACTAGTACTTATTCATTAGCGACTAGTGCTTATCCTTTAGTACTAGTGCCTATTCTTTAGATACTAGTGCTCATTCTTTAGATATTCTTTTGAATGCGTATTAGTAGCTAATGAATAAGTACTGGTATCTATAGGTACTAGTATGTAATGACTTAGAACTAGTATTTATTGAATAAATACTAGTATCTATTACAGTTTTTTTTCGATTGCTAAACGACAGTGAGCACAACTGGAGCTACATGTGCAAAACTCTAACTACAGTCTGCACAGCAGCAGTTCATGTGGACCAAACTCTAGTTCGTTTTTCATTGCTTGAACACAGTTTTCAAAACTCTACACACTTATACCATGACTTTAACCACAACCTGCACAACACTGTGGATTTACAGCACTTTGTTCAAATGCTAACACACTGCAGTCAAAACTGTGAACCACACATTCAAAACAGAATAGATTTCAGCCTTGTGCCTTTCAAACACTGCTGATTGCAGTTTCAGCTGAAAGGCTAAGCAGTGGTCTTGTTTTAGACTTGTTAGTGAACACACACACACACACACACACACACACACACACATATATATATATATATATATATATATATATATATATATATATATATATATATATATATATATAGGTAAAGCTCAGAAAGACTAATTTTGGAAATGGACCAAAGAAGACAGGTTTGTGGAGGGAGAAAGGTGGCAGGGAGAGGGCGGATGCGTGGAGGAAGACAAAGAAGACAAAGAGCTGTTATTTCAGATGAAATAAGGGCTACACTTATAGACCATGTCGTGAACCATGGTCTCTCACTGAGAGAGGCAGGGTTGAGCGTGCAACCCAATCTGCAAAGATCCACCATTTTCCATCATACAAACAGGTGAGTTACATCCTTACAGTAAATTAAAACATTACAGCAATTTATTTTGTATTGCAATTATAGAATATTTACACAGATATATACTACAGTAAGTTTGACTGTAAAATATATTTTTACAACAGGACCTAAAGACTGCCCCTAACAGGAGGAAGAGGAAAAATATCTTCAGATGCGCAGGAAAATGCTATTGTTGACATGGTTGTTGTAAATGTACATGTGTTACTGTAATTCCGTAAATTACTACAGACTATTGAAGCAAACTGCTAATTTTCATTTACCTGAAAGAATTGTTATTTTCTAAAAATGTAAATAAATCATGTGAAAGAATGCCACTCTTTTCTTTGAAGAAAATATTACTTTGTATGAAGTCACTGAAATTGTTCAAACTGTAAAGATGAAAAGTTAGTATTTTCTGTATTGGTGTTTGATGCTAGTGTTTTTACTCTCAGTGTGTTCTGAGTGACAGTGTGTGTTATCTCAGTGAGGGTTGTGTGTAGTGTTTGCTGCACTGAGCCTGTTTTGAGCCATGTGTTAAGAGTTGTGTTGCTTGGAGTGAGTTTTGCAGGTGATGTGAACTGTTTAGCTCAGGTGACTGTTGGTAGTGCAGACTGTAGTTAGAGTTTTGCACATGTAGCTCCAGTTGTGCTCACTGTCGTTTAGCAATCGAAAAAAACTGTAATAGGTACTAGTATCTAAAATATCATTCTCTCTCTCTCTCTCTCTCTCTCTCTCTCTCTCTCTCTCTCTCTCTCTCCTCTCTCTCTCTCCTCTCTCTCTCCTCTCTCTCTCTCTCTCTCTCTCTCTCTCTCTCTCCTCTCCTCTCTCTCCTCTCTCCTCTCCCTCTCTCTACTCTTCTCTCTCTCTCTCTCTCTCTCTAAACCAATATGGCAAGCCGTTTTAACATTTAATCATTTTAACCTACTAGTCTCTATTTTCATGCTACTAGTACTTATTTTTTAGATATTAGTATCTATTCCATTAAGTACTAGTACTTATTCATTAGCGACTAGTGCTTATTCTGTTTAGAATATTCAAAGTGCTTATTCAATTTGTATGCTTATTTATATTTTCAGAGCAGAAAATCCGATTTTCTGTTTATTCAATATTGCATCTAAAATGTAAGTGACTTGACGTGTGTGTGTGTGTGTGTGTGTGTGTGTGTGTGTGTGTGTGTGTGTGTGTGTGTTGTTTGTTTGTTTGTTTGTGTGTGTGTGTGTGTGTGTGTGTGTGTGTGTGTGTGTGTGTGTGTGTGTGTGTGTGTGTGTGTGTGTGTGTGTGTGTGTGTGTGTGTGTGTGTGTGTGTGTTTGAGAGAGAGAGAGAGAGAGAGAGAGAGAGAGAGAGAGATTGTGTCTGTTACAGTGACAAGAGGTTTTAAGCCTTGTCTTTTTGGATATATATATTTTTTTTATATAAAAAAAATGTGCATACAACCCATGTATTTTAAATGCATTGTTTGCTTTAAATTAAATTAAGATTGTATGTTTGGTAATTGAACCTAAATAAATATAAAATTAATGTGCTATATTTCAGATCAATATATTTGTTTTCCGTCATTCTAATCAACACTAACTTTATTCTCATCTGAATTATAAATAACTTATTTCTGTATAAAATAAAAAATCCTGAATAATCCAGACCAACCAGATGTAGCGTATTTGGCTGAATCATTGACTCAAATCCTATAGGCTCCAGAGAGACTGGAGGCCTGGAATGTATATGCCACACACGCACACACAAACACACACATCCCCCACACGTAAGAACCACTACAGACTGGAATGTGGAATGTGCCACAGGAAGTGAATGCTAAAGAGAAAAGAATCTTCTCTTTGTTTAAAGACATTTAAACAAATATATTCAATGTGTTCTATTTGTGCTTTGTTTGTCATTGTTACAGTGAAATAACAATGACTTTATCATTATGAAATGTTTTACACTTAATGAATTCTACATTCATTTATATATATTCTATTATATTTCCCCTTTAGAAGTGTACGAACAATGTATCTAATCTCATCTTACGATTTGTCTTGTATGTGTTGGTCTGTTTCTCGAAAATTGGGATAATGTTTCAAGCCTTGCCAACTAATGTTTAACCAAATCCATTTGTGGCAAGCTTGGAGTCTCTGAGCTCCAATCTTCGCTCCCCAGTTAGCCATTGATATCACATCCTGCTAAAACTTTGTTACACATATGATTATAATAATTATGAAGATTCTGCTTTTAATCACCCGATGAAATTAGGGTTTCAAATGCCTTGCTTAAGAGAACAATGGGTCATAAAACCAGAAGTCCCGCCTGTGAGTTCAACCTCGTGATTGGCCGAGTCAATGGGAAGAGGCTGGACTTCGCCGAGGTGAAAAAGGGTTCTTCCCAGCTCCGCCCTCTCTCTTCCTGATCCTAGTCTTCATCATGTAACGTCGCGCCTCCGGCGAGCTCTTCGCCGTTCTTTCATTTTGTTTCTAGTTAGTTTGTGTTTTTCAGTCTAGATAAGCCCCCGTGTTTAATTCCAATCGTCGAAATCCCTGCACAGGAGAAGCAAGCGCCGTAACCACGAGACGCGCTGGACCCAGAGACGCACACGCGTTTCTTCACCAGCCATGACGTAACTCCACGTGATTTCCCCTTTGGGATCTTTATTTCTTTTCTTTAAAGTTAGTTTTATTTTCATATTCGACGCTGTTTACTTCCACGAAGTGAAAAGAACACCGCATGACATATCTCTTCAGCAAAGCCAGCTAAGGGACATTCAAACGAACGCGCGCTCTCTCTGAAGCAGAGGCACGTCGCACGTGACGCGCCGGGCTGGGAGACACACACCCACGCTTCTTCACAAGCCATGCAAAGAGTACCAAACCTCTGCAAGTATCCGTGTTTGATCACGTTTTTAAGATTTGTTGAAGTCTTGTTGTCTCTCAAAGTTCCGTTTGTCTATGTGAATTTGCTAACTTATTTAGAAAGATCATCGGGTCTTCCTAATCTCACTGCAACCATGCAACTCTCTAAATTTTCCCCTCTCTCTCTCTCTCTCTCTCTCTCTCTCTTACTCGCTCACGCGGGTAAATTATCCATTGCCCAAACTTTACGCATTTCTCGTTCATTGATGTTTTATTGTATTGTCTATGTCTGTGTTTGTAAATACATATATATATATATATATATATATATATATATATATATATATATATATATATATATATATATATATATATATATATACATATACATAACTATATAAGTAGACATGCCTTTATTAAAGTCCCCGTGAACCGGAAGTTGCAAACGACTTTTCTCCAGTGCTGTGACGTATTTCCGAGAGAAACGGAATACTAAATGAGGCAAAATAGTGAGCGTGGCTTTTTTTCCAACTAGCACCTGATTGGATCTAGAAAAATGCACCTCCTCGCCATCTCTCCTTTCACACGCTGTGTGCCTGTCTAATGTCAGTTGGAGGGGCGTGATTACGGATGTTAAGCAGACACCTAAACCGTCAAGCCTACGTCATCGGGCAAGGTCCTCCAGTGCAGAGGGGAGGGGCATTTTCAGAATTTGATTAAAGATTACGAAGCCAAAAAATTTTTTTGTGTGGATTGACTTGCATGGATAAATTATTATTCACCACAAAACGATCAATTTAGGCAAACAAAGTAAGTATGGTCAATTTTGATTTCATGGGGACTTTAAATACATTATGTTGACTGATTGATTCATTCTCTTTGCTCATTCTCAAGTCTCTTAAGTGCCAAAAAGATCTTATGCTACAAGCTTTACGAATTAATTATTTAAATAATTAATATTTTAAAGAGTACTCGTTATAGGGCAGGAAGCCCAATTCTTCTGGCCAGAGAATTGCGTTTCCTGACATCCTATAAAGTAAGATGATATTGGGGAACCCCCACAATATTATTCTGACAATTGAGCTAAATAAATTTTGCCTGCTTTGTAAGACGTGATCTGTGTAATTAACTGCAATCAACTTGTCGTTAAAATGAAAGGATTCACATGTATACATTCAGGTAAAATGACATTCTCCTTTAGAGGGAGATTTATTAACATGCAAGACTGATTTAATCCAAACATGTATGAATAATTATTAATTACCAATTATTAATTATGATATGCAAATTCCCCATGGATTAGATCCCCAGAATCTTTACATAATTGGTGGAGAAAAATGCTAGGCACACTTTAAACTTGTTTTGAGCAAAAGAGATCAGTTTCAGTCTGTCTATAATGTGATTTAATATTGTACGTGCACCTCGGTTGAGCGAACGCATTGCGAACTCACCATGACTGAGTAAAGGCAAAAAGCCATTTCAGTCCAGCGAAACTAAGAAGTAAACTGCAGTTTTCATAGTTTCACAGTATTAAATTTGTCCTATAAAAGACGAAGAAACCTCTTTTGAACGACGACATTTTTAATATTAAACTCCCCTGTCCGAACGATGTTCTTCTGTCAGGGTGAAGACAAGATTTAGTGAAACGATGCTCTTTCACTATTCTTAAAAGGCCTTATATTAAATCGTTAGATTGACGATAACTCCTGGTTAACCATTGACTTAGCTACTCAATTGTAAAACCTAAAGCATATCTAATCATAAGTGCTATTTGATAATGTTATGGGAGTCGAAAAAAACAGACGAATAATTCCTGTTTTATTTATGCGCAGCGCAGAAGCCCTGCCAGACGTGTTTGTTAGAATATAGCACAGAAAAATCCAAAACCTTAAAACATTTTAATAAAAAAAATGCTATTTGATAAATGTTATTTGGATTCGAATGACAGACGTATAATTCCTGTTGTCCATATTAATGTGGGGAAGCGAAGAAATCCTTCCGTGCACACGTGTAGAAATAGGGAAAACCCGCCGAGGTTTAAAACTTATAAGCGAACACGTATGAATCATAGTGATAATTCTTGGTGGGAAGCGTAAAACAGATGCCTAATTCCTGTGAACCCTATGTGTGTGTGTAGGAAAAAAATCCTGCCACGCCGGTTGTTGAAATATAGCACCGACAAATCCAAAACCTAAAAACATTTTAGTCATAAATGCTATTTGATAAATGTATTTGGATCCGAACAACAGACGTATAATTCTTGTTTCCCTATGTGTGTTTGTAGAAAAAAAAATTCTGCCACGCCGTTTGTTAAAACATAGCACCAAAAATCCGCTGAGATTTAATTTTGATAAGTGTGATCGCTACAGAAAGCAAAGCGTCTGCACGCTCAAATTTGAATCACACATGGAAGCAGGCCGGTTTTTATTCCGCTGACAAACACTAGAGGGCAACCCTTAGGCCTAAGTGCTTGACAGTTCTCGAATTACGCACCGCCCCCTGACTTCATCCTGCATGAGCGAAATGTCGCCATCGTGTGGACACTAGTAACAAGGTCATCCTTTCCTAAACATTTTCTCTCATCACAATTTCAGATTTTTCCAGTGAATTCCTGAAATTGTGTCTCTAACTTTCAATGCATGTGCAAGTTCCAGTGTAACTAACATGATTTCACTCCTGACTGTGTACACTTATGTGTACACTTATTTTGAATTTGATTCAAACCACATTTGAATTTAAAATTCAAAAGTAAGTATTAGCAGTTTCTGATGACCACTTAGGAGTGCGGCCCTCTTGTGGCCTTCCCCTGCTAAGTCAGCTCATCTCCTATCTCCTACTCTCATTCTGTTTTGAAGTGGCCTTCCCCCAGTTGATTTTATTTTGGATATTATCATCATCATACATAATGCCAACCTTAAATTTCCTACACTTATTCAAATTTGATTTGAAACAAACAAATTTCAAGATTAATGTGAATTAAGTCTCCTTCCCTTTGGGGAAGGGTTTTATGGCTTTACTTCTATATTTCCTGTCTCAAATTATTTTTAATAATTTTGATTTGATATGTTATGACAACAATTCTAGAAGTTACTTAACCTATATGCATACGCTCGATTTGAAGTGTATTTAAACCAGTTTGAATGCAATTTAAATCAAGTTCTCGGTCAGCCAGGTTGACCACTAGGAGGAAGTGACCCAAACCCCTTTGTGGCCCAAACGCGCCACTACTGCCTGTCTTCTCCCGGTATCCATCTTACTTTATTACTTTTAGTTATTAATTTTATTAATAATAAAAGTAATAATAATAAATAAAAATAAAAGTAATTTTTTTTTTTAAAGAATTTTTTTTTGGGGGGTTAAGTTATTTCGATAAATAACATCATTTTCATAATTTCCTTTTTACCATTATTTAGGAAAACCTTTGCTTCTATTTTCTACATACATAATTACTCGATTCAGTTTAAATGAGAAAGCTTCCATTGCAACAAGTCCAGCCACTTGTTCACACTGTTCTGTATTTATAGGTAGAATCCACTAAAAAGCTGTGATGATTTGACAGTCATCTCTGCTTGGAGTCCAGCATGCTGGTTCATCTGACCTGCGTCACCAGCACTGACTGAGCGCGAGTCTCGGACTTTCCTGTATCTCTCCGTTAGTGCGGCCCGCAACACGACATCACCAATTTGGCACTGCCGGATGTGTTCACAGTCAAGGTGTGTGAGGGCGCACATCGGTACAGATATACGGAGGGGCCCGGGACACTGCTGTCAAGTGTTTGGGGACGACAGAGTCCCCACGGTAAATTTGACCACGGTGCGGACTCCAACCAGAGTGACCTCAATTCACCCCAGGCAAACTAGACAAAGGTAGTAAACCCATCCACTTAATATTTGCCACAGAATCTAGAGATTCCCCCGGTCATGGAAGTGTTTGGCTCCCTCCTCCTCTCCGAGCCACAAACCGCAGGCTTAGGCCTCCTCTTCCCCTGTAACACTTCCTGTGTACTCTTAACGCCATTTCATTACAGACCTTTCCATCTATGAGGGTTGCATGTTACTTCAAACCTTGCTATCTTGCCATTGCTCTTTTCTGTTGTGCTCTGTTCATTGCAGTTCACCTAGAGACAGAACCTATCTGAGACAACAAGGAACGCTGAATAATAATTAGACAACAAGCCCTTAGCATCAACAGGTGACCCCTAAGCTACTGCCCTGTTAAATTTTATTCAGGCCCATGCTGGCTAACCAAATTGTCCCACCTAATGATTTAACTGTCTGGATCAGTTAACCAAAATTTTCATACGCGGCATAGCCCGCCTTAGGACACCTGCGTCCGTCTCGTAACTTAATAGGCTGTCCAAGGCTAGGCGGTTCAAGGACGCTGCGCAGCGCCCCCTAGACGATTTTTGGGGGGCCCGGGGCCCCACTGGGTCCCTCGGCCCCCACCCCATGATGCCCTGGGGCTTTGTCCCCCGCTTCTAGCCCCCCCATGGGCCCCTCCAGGGGCCCCCAAAGCCCGCACTGGTGAAGTTGCAAAATGCTGCAGTTCAGGGTTTCGCCACGAGGTGGCAGCACGCCGTCCCACGGGCAACCTATTCGACGGGCGTCGAATAGGTTGTGGGATGGCATCCACGAAGTGCCTATTCATCCACCTAGGTGCCTAGTTTTCGTTAACACGTCTACGAAGTGCCTATCCGTCCACCTAAGTGCCAACTCTTCACCGTAGTCTTCCTCACGTCCAACGAACAGCCTATTCATCCACCTAGGCGCCTATTCTACACTAACACGGCCACGAAGTGCCTATTCGTCCACCTAAGTGCCTACTCTTCACCGTAGTCTTCCTCACGTCCAACGAACAGCCTATTCATCCACCTAGGCGCCTATTCTACACTAATACGGCCACGAAGTGCCTATTTGTCCACCTAAGTGCCTACTCTTCACCATAGTCTTCCTCACGTCCAACGAACAGCCTATTCATCCACCTAGGCGCCTATTCTACACTAATACGGCCACGAAGTGCCTATTCGTCCACCTAAGTGCCTACTCTTCACCGTAGTCTTCCTCACGTCCCACGAACAGCCTATTCATCCACCTAGGCGCCTATTCTACACTAATACGGCCACAAAGTGCCTATTCGTCCACCTAAGTGCCTACTCTTCACCGTAGTCTTCCTCTCATCCCACGAACAGCCTATTCATCCACCTAGGTGCCTATTTTTCATGAATCCGTCCACAAAGTGCCTAATTTTCCACCTAAGTGCCTACTCTTCACCGTAGTCTTCCTCTCATCCCACGAACAGCCTATTCATCCAGCTAGGTGCCTATTTTTCATGAATTCGTCCACAAAGTGCCTATTCGTCCACCTAAGTGCCTACTCTTCACCGTAGTCTTCCTCTCATCCCACGAACAGCCTATTCATCCACCTAGGTGCCTATTTTTCATGAATTTGTCCACGAAGTGCCTATTCGTCCACCTAACTGACTACTCTTCACCGTAGTCTTCCTCTCATCCCACGAAAAGCCTATTCATCCACCTAGGTGCCTATTTTTCATGAATCCGTCCACAAAGTGCCTAATTTTCCACCTAAGTGCCTACTCTTCACCGTAGTCTTCCTCTCATCCCACGAACAGCCTATTCATCCAGCTAGGTGCCTATTTTTCATGAATTCGTCCACGAAGTGCCTAATTGTCCACCAAGCTGACTACTCTTCACCGTAGTCTTACTCTCGTCCCACGAAAAGCCTATTCATCCACCTAGGTGCCTATTTTTCATGAATTCGTCCACGAAGTCCCTAATTGTCCACCTAACTGACTACTGTTCACCGTAGTCTTCCTCTTGTCCCACGAACAGCCTATTCATCCACCTAACAGCTTATTTTTCACCAGTTCGTCCCGGGGGCCCCAAACTTCGCATACTGGTAGCCTAGGGTCCCCACTGCCACATACTGGGAGGACAGGTCTCTATAGTTGAGGGAAAACTTTTGCACCCACCTAGGACCCTGAAACCCTGGGTCATGTACCGGGGGCCCCTGGACTACCGCCGTGTCGAATTTGGAGCCCCTGCGACCTTTTGACCCCTGCTTTCCAGACATCCGTCCTGCAACCTATTCGACGTAGGCTGTTCGTTGACAGTTGGGCCAATTAAGCACGAAAACGGGTCGAAGGGACACGAGGCTCCACACACGGCCCCAGGGGCCCTGACGAGGCGTGGGTGTCGATTTCGGGCCAAACGGACCTTTCGGTCCAGTGTCCACGAACCACCTATGAAAACGCATGCAATAAGTTGCACGTGTCCTCGGCCGCCGTTCGGCCCCCGGGGGTCCGAGGGGCCCCAAACTTCGCATCCTGGTGGCCTAGCGGCCCCACTGCCACATACTGTGAGGACGAGTCCCTAGAGCGCAGGGAATTTTTTTTTAACTCCTTTGTCAAAGTCTCTCACAAAGGCCTCTTGCACTCATAGACAGAAAGACCCTCTCCAAAGGGCACAGTGAAAATTTAGGGTAGGGTCAGGAAAAAGACTCGGGGACCACCCAGGACCCTGAAACCCTGGGTCATGTACCGGGGGCCCCTGGACTACCGCCGTGTCGAATTTGGAGCCCCTGCGACCTTTTGACCCCTGCTTTCCAGACATCCGTCCTGCAACCTATTCGACGTAGGCTGTTCGTTGACAGTTGGGCCAATTAAGAACGAAAACGGGTCGAAGGGACACGAGGCTCCACAGACGGCCCCAGGGGCCCCTGATGAGGGGTGGGTGTCGATTTCGGGCCAAACGGACCTTTCGGTCCAGTGTCCACGAACCACCTATGAAAACGCATGCAATAAGTTGCACGTGTCCTCGGCCGCCGTTCGGCCCCCGGGGGTCCGAGGGGCCCCAAACTTCGCATCCTGGTGGCCTAGGGGCCCCACTGCCACATACTGTGAGGACGAGTCCCTAGAGCGCAGGGAATTTTTTTTTTTAACTCCTTTGTCGAGTCTCTCACAAAGGCCTCTTGCACTCATAGACAGAAAGACCCTCTCCAAAGGGCACAGTGAAAATTTAGGGTAGGGTCAGGAAAAAGACTCGGGGACCACCCAGGACCCTGAAACCCTGGATCATATACCGGGGGCCCCTGGACTACCGCCGTGTCGAATTTGGAGCCCCTGCGACCTTTTGACCCCTGCTTTCCAGACATCCGTCCTGCAACCTATTTGACGTAGGCTGTTCGTTGACAGTTGGGCCAATTAAGCACGAAAACGGGTCGAAGGGACACGAGGCTTCACACACAGCCCCAGGGGCCCCTGACGAGGCGTGGGTGTCGATTTCAGGCCAAACGGACCTTTCGGCCCACTTTAGGCGCTCTGTGGACAAATTCATGAAAAATAGGCACCTAGGTGGATGAATAGGCTTTTCGTGGGACGAGAGGAAGACTACGGCGAAGAGTAGGCACTTAGGTGGACAATTAGGCACTTCGTGGACGGATTCATGGAAAATAGGCACCTAGGTGGATGAATAGGCTGTTCGTGGGACGTGAGGAAGACTGGGATGAAGAATAGGCACTTAGGTGGATGAATAGGCACTTCGTAGACGGATTCATGGAAAATAGGCACCTAGGTGGATGAATAGGCTGTTCGTGGGACGTGAGGAAGACTGGGATGAAGAATAGGCACTTAGGTGGATGAATAGGCACTTTGTGGACGGATTCATGGAAAATAGGCACCTAGGTGGATGAATAGGCTGTTCGTGGGACGAGAGGAAGACTATGGTGAAGAATAGGCACTTAGGTGGACGAATAGGCACTTCGTAGACGGATTCATGGAAAATAGGCACCTAGGTGGATGAATAGGCTGTTCGTGGGACGTGAGGAAGACTGGGATGAAGAATAGGCACTTAGGTGGATGAATAGGCACTTTGTGGACGGATTCATGGAAAATAGGCGCCTAGGTGGATGAATAGGCTGTTCGTGGGATGAGAGGAAGACTAGGATGAAGAATAGGCACTTAGGTGGACGAATAGGCACTTCGTGGACGGATTCATGGAAAATAGGCACCTAGGTGGATGAATAGGCTGTTCGTGGGACGTGAGGAAGACTGGGATGAAGAATAGGCACTTAGGTGGATGAATAGGCACTTTGTGGACGGATTCATGGAAAATAGGCACCTAGGTGGATGAATAGGCTGTCCGTGGGACAAGAGGAAGACTATGGTGAAGAATAGGCACTTAGGTGGACGAATAGGCACTTCGTGGACGGATTCATGGAAAATAGGCACCTAGGTGGATGAATAGGCTGTTCGTGGGACGTGAGGAAGACTGGGATGAAGAATAGGCACTTAGGTGGATGAATAGGCACTTTGTGGACGGATTCATGGAAAATAGGTGCCTAGCTGGATGAATAGGCTGTTCGTGGGATGAGAGGAAGACTAGGATGAAGAATAGGCACTTAGGTGGATGAATAGGCACTTCGTGGACAGAATTAGGGATCCTGGCCCCCTAGTGGTCAAAAAAACATCCACCTAAGTGCCTACAGTTCCGTAAGCAAATTATTAGGGAAAACCATTCATTTAAGTTGGACGTAGGATCCGCAATGGCGCCTTTTCATCCATTCGTCCCCCTATTTCGCCATATTGCAACTTAAATGAACTAGCCAAAATCCTCAGACTGCCTATTTTCCCTAATTTGCTTAATTATGGTACTTGACATCCGGGAATAACTTAAATGACGCCCTGTCGGAATGAGAGCTTCATAGTGCGTGTCCACGGCAGACCGATTGAGACGGTCTGCCGATCGATTGCTCCTGTCTGCCTCGCTGCCTGCTGTTGTGTGTGAGTGTGTTTGCTCCGAGGCTGTTAGCTCCGTCTAAGCCTCGCATTTCTTTCTGTTTTGAACCATCGTTTACTATCATTTCTAGTTGTTTATACTACTAATTACAGTTTACCTAACATCGCTAGCTTCCGTTATTGTTAGCACAACACGCTAGTATCTCGCTAGCCTGTTAAAGCGCCACCCGTGCGCTCAGTTATTTATTTATTTTTCTCGTGCGCGCCCGCGCATCTGAGTTCATAAAAAGCCCAGGTGAGTAAGAATCAGTCAACAAACACGGTGAGTAATGTCTTGTCCTGTTATTGTCACTTGCACATCATGCCATATGTTTACCATAGCCTTCCCCGTCGTCATAGGGTTTATATGTGATAAATGCAAGGAGACAGTCAGGCTGACGGAGAAGATTTCAGAATTAGAGACACGCATCCAAACTTTAATTGAGGATAGTAAGTGTGCTCGAGCTTTAGATACTACTTTGGATGCGCCTAGCATAGTGAACCATTTACATGATTCGGTTCCGGCTGAGTTATTGCCTGTGCAGCCAGGCAGATGGGTGACGGTGAGAAATCGCTCTAGTCGCGGATCAAAAAACCACTCTTCTGTTCCGGTTACCATAACAAATCGATTTGCCCCTCTCAGTGAAACACCCACTGAGAATGCTGTTGATTGTGCCCTGGTAATTGGCGATTCTATTACATGGAACGTGAAAATAGAGACACCAGCCACCATAGTCACATGTTTGCCGGGAGCCAGAGCGCCTGACATCAAATCAAATTTAAAAGTGCTGGCTAATGCTAATCGTAAATTCTCTAAGATTGTTATTCACGTCGGCACTAATGATGTTCGACTTCGCCAGTCGGAGATCACCAAAATTAATATTAAAGAGGTGTTTGAACTCGCAAGTACGATGTCAGGCACTGTAATCTGCTCTGGCCCCCTTCCTGTTCGAAGGAGTGATGAGATAGTTAGTAGATTGTATTCACTCAATGGCTGGTTGTCTAATTGGTGTCCGCAACATAATATAGAATTCATAGAATAATTCATAGAACAATCTGGGGCTCAGGTCAGGAAGCAGACAAACTGGCTAAACCGACCGTCTGCTAGCGGCCTCACGTCACCAAGGTCAGATAAATCTCATCACATAGAGACTCTTTCACCTAGATATCATCCTATAGAGACTGTGTCTGTTCCCCGAATTTGGAAATCCAAAAACTTAACAAAGGTTAAAAATCTAATTGATGTTCAACAAATAAAAAACAGATATAATACAGATGAGCAAACGATAAAGCTTGGGTTGCTGAATATTCGATCCCTTAATTCAAAATCGCTCATAGTTAATGATAAGATTAAAGACTATAACCTAGATGTGCTGTGTTTGACAGAAACCTGGCTAAAACCAAACGATTACATTACTTTAAATGAGTCCACTCCGCAAGATTATTGTTATAAACATGAGCCTCGTCCGAAAGGCAAAGGGATTTGCTGTAATTTATAGTAATATTCTCAAAACCACTAAGAAATCTAGTTTTAAATATACTTCTTTTGAAGTGTTGGTGCTTAATGTAAAAATTTATAGTGTAAACAATAAATCACGTTTGAGAATTCTGCTGGCTATTGTATACAGGCCACCAGGGCACCATAAAGATTTTCTCAAAGAATTTGCTGACTTTCTATCAGAATTAGTATTGGCTGCAGATAAAGTCCTAATTGTTGGTGATTTTAATATACATGTAGATAATGAAAAAGATGCATTGGGATTGGCATTTAAAGACATTATAAACTCAATTGGAGTGAGACAACACGTGTCAGGACCTACTCATTGTCGTAATCATACTCTTGATCTAATATTATCACATGGAATAGATGTTGATGCCGTTGAAATTCTGCAGCAGAGCGACGACATCTCCGATCACTATCTAGTCTCGTGTAAATTACATTTAGCCAAGGCTGCAAAGCCGACTCCGTGTTATAAATATGTTAGACCTATCACTTCTGCCACTAAAGATTGCTTTATCAATAATCTTCCAAATCAGTTTCATAATCTCAGCATCCCAGATAGCTTAGAAGAACTTGATATTGCAACAGAAACTTTTAACTCTCTCTTTTCCAGCACTTTAGACACAGTTGCTCCGCTGCGCTTAAAGAAGATTAAAGAAAATAGTCCAACGCCGTGGTACAATGAGCACACCCGGGCCCTTAAGAGAGCAGCCAGAAAAATGGAGCGAAACTGGAAGAAAACAAAACTAGAGGTATTTCGGATTTCATGGAAGGAGAGCTCGATTGCTTACAGAGAGGCCTTAAAAGATGCTAGAACTAATTATTTTTCAACCCTATTAGAAGAAAATAAACATAATCCTAGGTATTTATTTGAACAAGTGACTAAACTAACGAAAAAGAAAGCTTCAAGCCCAGAAGTTTATAAGAAACACAGCAGTAATGACTTTATGAACTTCTTCACTTATAAGATTGATAATATCAGGGACAAAATTATAACTATGCAACCGTCTACTACAGTATCGCATCAGGGAGTATATTGTAGTCTCTGTGAGGAACATTTTGATTCATTTGTTGCTATAGGAGAGGAAGAATTTTGCAAAATTGTTAATTCATCTAAATCGACAACTTGTATGCTAGACCCTATACCGACTAAGCTACTGAAAGAGATGCTTCCAGAGGTCATAGATCCTCTTCTAGATATCATTAATTCATCTTTGTCATTAGGATACGTACCAAAAACCTTTAAGTTGGCTATGATTAAACCGCTTGTTAAAAAAACGCAACTTGATCCTACAGAATTAGTCAATTACAGGCCAATCTCGAATCTGCCTTTTCTGTCAAAGATACTAGAAAAAGCAGTATCCTCACAACTGTGTTCCTTTTTAGAAAGAAATAATATCTGCGAGGATTTTCAGTCCGGATTTAGACCGTACCATAGTACTGAGACTGCTCTCATTAAAGTCACAAATGATTTGCTCCTATCATCCGATCGTGGTTGTATCTCTCTATTAGTGTTACTTGATCTTAGTGCTGCATTTGATACTATCGACCACAACATTCTTTTAAATAGACTAGAAAACTATGTTGGCATTAGCGGAATTGCACTAGCATGGTTTAAATCATACTTATCTGACCGTTTTCAGTTTGTATCAGTAAATGAAGAGATGTCTTATCGATCACAAGTTCAGTATGGCGTACCACAAGGCTTAGTACTAGGACCGCTGCTTTTCACTCTGTACATGCTACCATTAGGAGATATAATTAGGAAATATGGAATTAGCTTTCACTGTTATGCTGATGATACTCAGCTGTATATTTCTTCAAAACCTAACGAAACTTACCAATTCACAAAATTAACGGAATGCATAGCTGATATAAAAAATTGGATGACCAGTAATTTCCTATTACTAAATTCTGAAAAAACAGAGATTCTAATCATTGGACAAAAAACTTCCTCACCTAATAACCTAGAATACTGTCTAACACTTGATGGCTGCTCTGTTAAGTCTTCGACGTCAGTTAGGAACCTGGGTGTGCTCTTTGATACCAATCTTTCATTTGAAAGTCACGTGTCTAGTATCTGTAAAACCGCTTTTTTCCATCTCAAAAATATATCTAAATTACGTCATATGCTCTCACTGACAAATGCGGAACAATTAGTTCATGCATTCATGACCTCAAGGCTAGATTATTGTAATGCTCTACTGGGTGGTTGCCCTGCACGCTTAATAAACAAACTACAGCTAGTTCAAAACGCAGCCGCTAGAGTTCTTACCAGAACCAGGAAGTGTGACCATATTAGCCCGGTTCTGTCAACACTGCATTGGCTGCCTATTAAACATCGTATACATTTTAAAATATTGCTGATTACTTACAAAGCACTAAATGGTTTAGCTCCCCAGTACTTGAGCGAGCTCTTAACGCATTATAGTCCTTCACGTCTATTGCGATCTCAAAATTCTGGCCAGTTGATAATACCTAGAATATCAAAATCGACTGCTGGCGGTAGATCCTTTTCCTATTTAGCACCAAAACTTTGGAACAATCTTCCTAACACGGTCCGGGAAGCAGATACAGTCTGTCAGTTTAAATCTAGACTAAAAACACATCTCTTTGGCTTAGCATACACATAACACATTATAGATTTCTATAATTCAATGTTAGGCTGCATAGATTAGATCAGCCGGAACCGGGAACACTTCCCATAATTCCTGATGTACTTTGTACATCATAAGAAGGATGGCGTCTACGCTAATATTAGTCTCTCTGTTTATCCCGAGGTTTACCGCAGACCGCCGGATCCAGGGCATATCCAGATCTGATGAAGGACCATCACATGGACACGACGACACGCATTATCAGGGCTGTGAAGGTCCATGGACACCTCACCACTCATCTCCTCACCGGCCGGATGACCCTACCCAACCAGATGAACTGGATAATATCGTGAAAGTTCTGACCCCATCTGACTCCTGACATTATGCTGCCTAACTCATAATCATACACTGTTCATTCGTTGGCCAAAGGAGGACTGGCCCCCCGACTGAGCCTGGGTTCTCCCAAGGTTTTTTTCTCCATTCTGTCACCTGATGGAGTTTTGGTTCCTTGCCACTGTTGCCTTCGCCTTTTGGCTTGCTTAGTTGGGGACATTTAATTTTCAATTGAACAATACTATTACAACATTGTTTTCCTGTTATCTCTGTAAAGCTGCTTTGAAACAATTTGTATTGTAAAAAGCGCTATATAAATAAAGGTGACTTGACTTGACTGACTTGACTTGACTGTTGACGAGATTCCCTGAGCGCTGCGCGGCGCCCCCTAATAATTTTTTGGCCCCCAAACGACGCCTATGGTTCGATCCGGCCTCTCCCCCTGAGGCCGGGGACGGTGGTCCCGTCTCCTGAGACCCTCCAGGGGCCCCGCAACGGGGCAAAATGGCCCTAAAAATGATTTTCCCCCACCCTGTCAGTTAAGTCACAGGAAGGATGCAGTTTTCGACTTAGAAATTTTCAGCGTTTCAATGTGTTCAAGTCCAAGCTTTAACTTATTTGACAGTCCTTCTAGGCTGTTCGTGGACAGTACATTAAATGGTCATATTTCATAAATACAGTGCTTATTTGTGGTTTAACCTGTTGTATGCCACACAGGGGTCACAATACAACACACTGGTGTACAGTACAGACATTAATTATGCAAAATTTGCATAATATTCAACTGTCCACAGACAGTCTATAGGGGCTCTGTCAAATAAGTTACAGGATGGATACAGTTGGTGAAGTCCAAGCTGTAACTTATTTGACAGTCTTTCTAGGCTGTTCGTGGACAGTACATTAAATGGTCATATTTCATAAATACAGTGCTTATTTGTGGTTTAACCTGTTGTATGCCACACAGGGGTCACAATACAACACACTGGTGTACAGTACAGACATTAATTATGCAAAATTTGCATAATATTCAACTGTCCACAGACAGTCTATAGGGGCTCTGTCAAATAAGTTACAGGATGGATACAGTTGGTGAAGTCCAAGCTGTAACTTATTTGACAGTCCTTCTAGGCTGTTTGTGGACAGTACATTAAATGGTCATATTTCATAAATACAGTGCTTATATGTGGTTAAACCTGTTGTATGCCACACAGGGGTCACAATACAACACACTGGTGTACAGTACAGACATTAATTATGCAAAATTTGCAGAATATTCAACTGCCCACAGACAGCCTATAGGGGCTCTGTCAAATAAGTTACAGGATGGATACAGTCGGTGAAGTCCAAGCTGTAACTTAAATGACAGGGTCCCTGTAGGCTGTTCGTGGACAGTACATTAAATGGTCATATTTCATAAATACAGTGCTTATATGTGGTTTAACCTGTTGTATGCCACACAGGGGTCACAATACAACACACTGGTGTACAGTACAGACATTAATTATGCAAAATTGGCATAATATTCAACTGTCCACAGACAGTCTATAGGGGCTCTGTCAAATAAGTTACAGGATGGATACAGTCGGTGAAGTCCAAGCTGTAACTTAAATGACAGTCCTTCTAGGCTGTTCGTGGACAGTACATTAAATGGTCATATTTCATAAATACAGTGCTTATATGTAGTTTAACCCATGTATGCCACACAGTGGTCACAATACAACACACTGGTGTACAGAAATTAATTATGCAAAATTTGCATAATATTCAACTGACCACAGACAGCCTATAGGGGCTCTGTCAAATAAGTTACAGGATGGATACAGTCGGTGAAGTTCAAGCTGTAACTTATTTGACAGTCCTTCTAGGCTGTTCGTGGACAGTACATTAAATGGTCATATTTCATAAATACAGTGCTAATATGTGGTTTAACCTGTTGTATGCCACACAGGGGTCACAATACAACACACTGATGTACAGTACAGCCATTAATTATGCAAAACTTGCATAATATTCAACTGTCCACAGAGAGCCTATAGGGCCTGTGTCATATAAGTTACAGGTGGGATGCTGTTTTCGACTTAGAAATTTTCAGACGGTGAACCAGGGCTCCAGGCAGGGACCCCCACCTAGGTCCACCCTCTGCCCGACTCAGAGACCAGACCAGGCTCCGGGCAGGGACCCCCACCAAGGTCCACCCTCTGCCCGACTCAGAGAACCAGAGCTCCGGGCAGGGACCCACACCTTGGTCCACCCTCTGCCCAGACTCGGAGAACCAGAGCTACAGAGAGGGACCCCCACCTAGGTCCACCCTCTGCCCAGACTCGGAGAACCAGAGCTACAGAGAGGGACCCCCACCTAGGTCCACCCTCTGCCCGACTCAGAGAACCAGAGGTCTTGGGCAGGGACCCCCACCCTGGTCCACCCGCCGCCCGACTCAGAGAACCAGAGCTCCGGGCAGGGACCCACACCTAGGTTCACCCTCTGCCCGACTCAGAGAACCAGAGCTCCGGGCAGGGACCCACACCTTGGTCCGCCCTCTGGCCAGACTCGGAGAACCAGAGCTACAGAGAGGGACCCCCACCTAGGTCCACCCTCTGCCCGACTCAGAGAACCAGAGATCTGGGCAGGGACCCCCACCCTGGTCCACTCTCTGCCCGACTCTGAGAACCAGAGCTACCCCCCAGCCCTGGCCTCCACCCTCACCCGTGCACCAGGCGAACCCGGGGGTCCCAAACTTAAGCCCGGGATTACTGTCCCAGCAACCCCGCGCCACAAGAGAACCGGGCCACTGGTAACCCAAAATCGACTTAGGTTTTGGCCGCTGCTCTGGTTCTCTGGTTCCCTCCGGCCAAGGTACTCCGCCTTCAGAAGACTCGGAGAAACAGAGCTCTGGGCAGGGACCCCCACCTAGGTCCACCCGCCGCCCGACTCAGAGAACCAGAGCTCCGGGCAGGGACCCACACCTAGGTTCACCCTCTGCCCGACTCAGAGAACCAGAGCTCCGGGCAGGGACCCACACCTTGGTCCACCCTCTGCCCAGACTCGGAGAACCAGAGCTACAGAGAGGGACCCCCACCTAGGTCCACCCTCTGCCCGACTCTGAGAACCAGAGCTACCCCACAGCCCCGCCCTCCACCCTCACCCGTGCACCAGGCGAACCCGGGGGTCCCAAACTTAAGCCCGGGATTACTGTCCCAGCAACCCCGCGCCACAAGAGAACCAGGCCACTGGTAACCCAAAATCGACTTAGGTTTTGGCCGCCGCTCTGGTTCTCTGGTTCCCTCCGGCCAAGGTACTCCGCCTTCAGCCGACTCGGAGAACCAGAGCTCTGGGCAGGGACCCCCAACTAGGTCCACCTGCCGCCCGACTCAGAGAACCAGAGCTCCGGGCAGGGACCCACACCTAGGTTCACCCTCTGCCCTACTCAGAGAACCAGAGCTGCCCCCTGGCTGGGCTTGGATTGCTCCTGGAGGCCCTCTCCCTCCAGTAGTTTATCCACAGCCAGAGTGCCCCCTGGCTGGGCTTGGATTGCTCCTTGTACCCCTCCTCATATAACCCCGGAGGTCCATTTTAGGACCGTCTTAGCTCCAGATGGACATCCAGGGGTGGCGGTTAGATCTGCCTTTGACCCAGGACAGGCCACCTTCCCCGGGGCAGGCCGAGGAGTCCCGAGTGCCTGGAGCCCCATGGGTACCGCAACGTTTTGGAATTTAGGTTTTGGGTTGCTCCTGGAGGCCGTCTCCCTCCAGGTGTTTATGCCCAGCCATAGTGCCTCCTGGCTGGGCTTGGATTGCTCCTGGAGGCCCTCTCCCTCCAGGACTTCCAGAGCTCCATGTCACGGCCCAATTTATATTTTACCCCAGCCAGAGTGCACCCTGGCTGGGCTTGGATTGCTCCTGGAGGCCCTCTCCCTCCAGGACTTCCAGAGCTCCATGCCACGGCCCAATTTATATTTTACCCCAGCCAGAGTGCACCCTGGCTGGGCTTGGACTGCTCCTTGTACATGTCCTCATATAACCCCAGAGGTCCATTTTAGGACCGTCTTAGCTCCAGATGGACATCCAGGGGTGGTGGTTAAATCTGCCTTTGACCCAGGAAGGGTTACCTTCCCTGGGGCTGGCCAAGGAGTCCTGAGTGCCTGGATCCCCATAAGTACCGCAATGTTTTGGACTTAGGTTTTGGGTCGCTCCTGGAGGCCGTCTCCCTCCAGGTGTTTATGCCCAGCCAGAGTGCCTCCTGGCTGGGCTTGGATTGCTCCTGGAGGCCCTCTCCCTCCAGGACTTCCAGAGATCCATGGCAAGGCCCAATTCATATTTTACCCCAGCCAGAGTGCCCCCTGGCTGGGCTTGGATTGCTCCCGGAGGCCCTCTCCCTCCAGGAGTTTATCCCCAGCCAGAGTGCCCCCTGGCTGGGCTTGGATTGCTCCTGGAGGCCCTCTCCCTCCAGGACTTCCAGAGCTCCATGCCACGGCCCAATTTATATTTTACCCCAGCCAGAGTGCACCCTGGCTGGGTTTGGACTGCTCCTTGTACATCTCCTCATATAACCCCGGAGGTCCATTTTAGGACCGTCTTAGCTCCAGATGGACCTCCAGAGGTGGCGGTTAAATCTGCCTTTGACACAGGAAGGGTCACCTTCCCTGGGGCTGGCCAAGGAGTCCCGAGTGCCTGGATCCCCATAAGTACCGCAATGTTTTGGACTTAGGTTTTGGGTCGCCCCAGGAGGCCCTCTCCCTCCAGGAGTTTATCCCCAGCCAGAGTGCACCAGGCTGGGCTTGGATTTCTCCAGGAGGCCCTCTCCCTCCAGGAGTTTATCCCCAGCCAGAGTGCACCAGGCTGGGCTTGGATTTCTCCAGGAGGCCCTCTCCCTCCAGGAGTTTTTACCCAGCCTGAGTGCAGCAGGCTGGGGTTGCATATCTCCAGGAGGCCCTCTCCCTCCAGGAGTTTTTGCCCAGCCTAAGTGCACCTGGCTCTCAGGGGGACCCAAAACCTAAGACACCCATTGCAGGGTACCCTCTGTGCACCATAAGGCCCCAGGGTGAAGCGCAGAGCAAGGGGATCCGAGCCGGGTATGTAGCTGGGCGGCCTTGCTTGGCTAGACCCAACCATGTGTGCATGCAGTTTGAATGACGGTAACCCACTGCAGAATTTTTTAAACGGCCGAAAACTCTGCAAACGTCAGCACGCTGGAACCGGCTCGTCACTCTGAAAAGAACAATACCATTTTTATGATTTTCGGTGGTGTTTTCGCTGAGATATTAGCTAAAAACCAAAAGAGATGGGAGAGACATTGACCGATTGGTTGCAGCCCGTGAGCAATTTATTAAGCTATAGGTGGGATGCCAATACATCAAAAGGTAATTTTTCATAATTACAGTGCTTTTATGTGGTTTAACTTGTTGTATGCCACACAACTTGTAATTTTGAGGTGAAACCTACTGTACACAACACAGGGGACACAACACAACACACTAGTGTACATTACAGCCATAAATTATGTATTATTAGCCTAAAAATGGACTGTCCACAGACAGCCTATTTGGACCCTGTCGAATAGGTTACAGAATGGATACAGCCGGTGAAGTCCAAGCTGTAACTTAAATGACAGGGTCCCTGTAGGCTGTTCGTGGACAGTACATTAAATGGTCATATTTCATAAATACAGTGCTTATATGTGGTTTAACCTGTTGTATGCCACACAGGGGACACTATGTAACACACTGATATACAGTACAGCCATTAATTATGTATTATTAGCCTAAAAATGGACTGTCCACAGACCACCTATAGGAGCTCTGTCAAATAGGTTACAGGATGGATACAGTCGGTGAAGTCCAAGCTGTAACTTAAATGACAGGGCCCCTGTAGGCTGTTCGTGGACAGTACATTAAATGGTCATATTTCATAAATCAGTCCCTCCAGAAAAAACGCTATTATGCGATCGCTGAATTCAATGCATAATCAGCCAAAGTCCGCATATTTATGCGGGGGTCGCATTTTTTCAAATACTCCGCAATTTCGCCGCATAAATTTCTGATTTCCGCGCAAAATATGCGGGGCTTGCATGATTTCATAATCCCCGCATTTTCGTCGCAAAAAGTCACATATATATTTTAGCAGAAAGTTGAAAAATGTTGCGTTTGCTTCACACAAGAGCAGCCATTTCCCCTGTTGGCATGGGAACGTTATGAAGTTACATAATTACGCGACGTGAACATCATCGAAAAGCTGTAAAACAGGAGCACACTTTATTTTTAAATATTTAAGAAGAAAAATAGGGATAGCTCACAACTGAAGTTATTAACAGACAGACTCACAGAGGCGATTGGCATCTCACAGATCGCACTTTATTCCCAAATCGAACTCGTATAACTGTCTGTCACACGTTCTAACCGTCCACATCGTTACTTAATAAACAAAATAAGATAAAAGAAGTAGCATCGAACATGGGGTGTCTACTGAACACTGTTCGAGGCGCATGGCGGCAGACAGTTCAACAGGGAGCGCACAGCTCTTAAAGGGGCCCCACCTTATTTCCACTTGTTACAGTCTGGAATAAAACAAGATGAGAAATTAAATATTTCCAGCACTTTCTGTGATGTAGTATGCTTGCTTATCATAGGAAGTAATAAGAAATTACTCTTTACATTAAGGTAGTAGCCTAGTGAGAACAGGGTGTCCGGGGAATCACTTTTTTTCCCTCTTTTTCATCAAACCGCAGTTTTTGCAAGTTCCCGCAATTTTTGCAAGTTCCCGCAATTTTTACAAGTTCCCGCAATTTCATCGCAAATAATTTCATAAATATCCCGCATATTCCATCGCATTTTTAAAGAAAACGGGCCGCGTAATCAAGGATTTTTGCCCGCAACAATCACAAAAAAACTCCGCGTTTTTCTGGAGGGACTGATAAATACAGTGCTTATATGTGGTTTAACCTGTTGTGTGCCAGACAGGGGACATGATGCAACACACTGATGTACAGTACAGCCATTAATTATGTATTATTGGCCTAAAAATGGACTGTCCACAGACCACCTATAGGAGCTCTGTCAAATAGGTTACAGGATGGATGCTGTTTCTGACTTAGTTTTTGGGAGCGAGTGGATTCTGAGGAACTTTGGGGTCGGGAGTGTGGATTTTGAGGAATTGTCCACGGACTGCCTATAGGAGCTCTGTCAAATAGGTTACAGGTTGGATGCTGACTTTGACCGGGTGTATCTCGAGAGCCAAGCTGACTTTGGGCTCCATACTCTGGGGTCTTGAGGGACCCATGGGTGCTCATCCACACCCGGAGTTTGGAGCTCCAAGTGGGCGTGGTTTCCGAGATACATCTGGTCAAAGTCCCATTTTTGACCGGGCATTACTCGGGAACCAAACCGACTTTGGGCTCCATAGTCAGGGGTCATGAGGTACCCATGGGTGCCCCCCCACACCCGCAGTTTGGAGCTCCAAGTCGGCCTGGTTTCCGAGATACACCCGGAAACGGAAAGGCCCAGGAGCTGGGGACAGTGGGGTCCGAAGGGGCCCTATGGGCCCCCCTCATGCCCGGAGTTTGGAGCTCCAACTCAACTTAACTTTCAAGATACACCCGGTTATACATGAGGGACTTTTGGACAAAACGGTCGATATCTCGGAAAGGGCGGGTCCCAGCGGACCGTCCTTCGGGGTGGGGAGGGGCCCCTACGGGCCCTCTCAGACCCCAGAGTCCTGAGCCTCTGGGACCCTTCTTTCTGAAGTGCACCCTTTCCTGTTGGCCCCCGTATCTCGGAACATGGGGGCGCTAGACGCACGGGCTAGGGCCCGTTGGAGAGGGCCCCTTGGGACCTTACTTTGACCCGAGTTTGGTGTGGCTAGGCCACTGGGTCCCCGAGTTATAGCCGTTCAAAGTTCGGTGCCATCCTGCAACCTAATCAACAGAGCCCCTCCACACCCGCAGTTTGGAGCTCCAAGTCGGCCTGGTTTCCGAGATACACCCGGTCAAAGCTGGACCGGAAGTGGCCGTATCTCGGAAACGGAAGGTCCCAGGAGCTGGCGACGGTGGGGGTAGAAGGGGCCCCCTGGGCCCTCATAATGCCCCGAGTTTGGAGCTCAAACTCGGCTCAACTCCCGAGACACACCCGCTTACACACGAGGGACTTTTGGACAAAACAGACTATATCTCCGAAATGGCGAGTCCCAGCGGATCATCCTTCGGGGGGATGAGGGCCCTCTAGGGGCCCTCTCAGACCCCGGACTCCCGAAGCTCTGGGACCCTTCCTTCAGAAGTGCACCCTTTCCTGTCGGGCCCCGTATCTCGGATCATGAGGGCGCTAGACGCACGAGCTAGGGCCGGTTGGAGAGGGCCCCTCGGGACCGTACTTTGACCCGAGTTTGGTGTGGCTAGGCCGCTGGGTCCCCAAGTTATAGCCGTTCAAAGTTCAGTGCCATCCTGCAACCTAATCAACAGAGCCCCTATAGGCTTCCTCCTGGACGTTGATTTAACGTCTCATATTTCATAAATACAGTGCTTATATGTGGTTTAACCTGTTGTATGCCACACAGGGGACACTATGTAACACACTGATGTACAGTACAGCCATTAATTATGTATTATTGGCCTAAAAATGGACTGTCCACAGACCGCCTATAGGAGCTCTGTCAAATAGGTTACAGGATGGATGCTGTTTCTGACTTAGTTTTTGGGAGCGAGTGGATTCTGAGGAACTTTGGGGTCGGGAGTGTGGATTTTGAGGAATTGTCCACGGATTGCCTATAGGAGCTCTGTCAAATAGGTTACAGGTTGGATGCTGACTTTGACCGGGTGTATCTCGAGAGCCAAGCTGACTTTGGGCTCCATACTCTGGGGTCTTGAGGGACCCATGGGTGCCCATCCACACCCGGAGTTTGGAGCTCCAAGTGGGCGTGGTTTCCGAGATACATCCGGTCAAAGTCCCATCTTTGACCGGGCATTACTCGGGAACCAAACCGACTTTGGGCTCCATACTCAGGGTCATGAGGCACCCATGGGTGCCCCTCCACACCCGCAGTTTGGAGCTCCAAGTAGGCCTGGTTTCCGAGATACACCCGGTCAAAGCTGGACCGGAAGTGGCCGTATCTCGGAAACGGAAAGGCCCAGGAGCTGGGGACAGTGGGGTCCGAAGGGGCCCTATGGGCCCCCCTCATGCCCGGAGTTTGGAGCTCCAACTCGGGTTAACTTTCAAGATACACCCGGTTATACATGAGGGACTTTTGGACAAAACGGTCGATATCTCGGAAAGGGCGGGTCCCAGCGGACCGTCCTTCGGGGTGGGGAGGGCCCTCTAAGACCCCAGAGTCCTGAGCCTCTGGGACCCTTCTTTCTGAAGTGCACCCTTTCCTGTTGGCCCCCGTATCTCGGCCTCTGGGGGTGCTAGAAGCTCGGGCTAGGGCCCGTTGGAGAGGGCCCATCTGGATCCTACTTTGACCCGAGTTTGGTGTCGCTAGGCGGCCAGGTCCCCGAGTTATAGCCGTTCAGATTTCGGAGTTCCACTTGTCCACGAACAGCCTCAGTAAATAGGTTGCAGGACGGATTTCTGGAAAGTAGGGGTCAAAACGTCACAGGGGCTCCAAATTTGACATGGTGGTAGTCCAGGGGCCCCTTGGCCAGGATCCTCAATTTCATGGTCCTAGGTGGTCCCCGAGTCTTTTTCCTAACCCTACCCTAAATTTTCACTGTGCCCTTTGGAGAGGCTATTTATATATATATATATAAAGCCGGTGGCATCGCCACCCTGGTGCCTTTAGGGTTATTGTGCACAATGTGACACAAAATATCAAAATATCTGCTCGCTATCTGCCGAACGGCTCTGGTAGTTCCGCTTCAGCACTGATGATGTTGTAGAAATAGTGCGCTCTGCACTGTTAAAAAAAATTCCGTTGAAAAACGGAAAAAGTGCTGGTAATTAATTACCAGCACTTTTTCCGTTATTGTACGGGCACTTCCGTAAACCTCAAAATGGATATTTCCGTAGATTTATATGAGTTTTTCTGTACCATTGACGGACATTTCCGTTAAACCTAAAATGGAAAATTCCGTATTTTCCGTAAATGTTTGCGTTATTGTACGGACAATTCCGTAAACCCTATCAGATATTTCCGTAGATTTACCTGACTTTTTCTTTACCATTTACAGACACTTCCATCAAACCTAAAATGGATTTCCTACAGTAAAAATAAAACAGATAAATTTAGGCAATATACCTACAGCAAATAGAATTGTTACTTTTCTGTTAGTTAACAGTGTAATAACTCTTGTTGAAAACATTTCAAACAAATCTTCTGTGATTAAAAAATATTTTTATTTACTTATAGATCTACAACAATTCCATGAAAACTAAAATATAAAGGAAAAAAAAACACAAAAGGGAAAAGTGTATTCTTCTTGTCTTCAGGTAAGATGAAGGCTGTAAAAGAAATACAAAACACTATTACTGACATACAGAATGTGTCAAAACAAAGAAAACAAAGATTCTAGGTGGGAAAAACTCACTCACCAAGAAATGTGTAGTAAATTCTTCAGAGTCACTGGACTGATTGGACCAGGTCCTGGTAGGACTGCAAACTTGGGTTTAGCCACCAAAAACTACAAAGGGGAGAGAACAGTATGTGGCCAAACCATCATGATGTTTCAAATTTAGTTACCGTGTACTGTAATGGTTCTGTCTGCGGTTAACCGTACCTGTCTGTCTCGCGGTGAGAGGCCTGCATCACGGCCCAGCTGTCCCTCCAGGTTGTCGTTGTTCTCTCCGTGCCGACACAGGTAGAGGGTTCAGGGCTGGACGTAGATGTTCATCAGGTAGATTATCCTGGATCTGTTTGATGAGGACGTGCTGATCCCGGTCTATCGCCTAGATGAAGGAGTGATCGGTATGTTCAGTTAAAGTCTCATTTTGAGATTTGACAAAAGCTAATACTTTACATTGTTTTTCAAAGTTGTTCATACAGGAACTTCAGCAGTCTTGGAGGGATGTGTAGACGTTTGGTTTCCTTCATCTCAGTCTTTTCGGCCTTCGTTCAGGATTTCAGCACAGAAAAGTTGGATATGAAGAAAAAATATATATATTTTAGCTACACAAGAAATTAAATGAAGGAAAATTAACTACAAAATATCATGCAGACCAGGTTGAGGAAAACAATTGTACAGTATTTTACGTTCGTAAAATTATCAACTATAAATAATCAGCCATCCCTAATGCCATCCTTTCAAATTCAAACACTGTATATAAAATGCTAAGACTTTTGTTTTCAGTGGACTCCAATTGCATGTCATGTTAGCTTGTCTGCTCAACTATACATTATAATATGTTTAATTATTTTCAACTAAATAAACAGAAACACAATAACAATCTATAAATCATTTAATTAAAAATGTGTTGCTTACCTTTATATGAACTCCAAGAAAAGTGCCATTTTCTTCAGGTATTTTGTAGCTCACTGCCTCAATGGGGTAGAGATGTGGTCAATAATAACTTCTTGAATGACAGCAATCCTGATTGTCCACCACCTTAAACAAAAAAGATATTACAAAATGATATTACAATCATAAAGATATTACATTACACGATCACTTCAGAAAACTGCTTTAAATGGGTAGTTCACTTTAAAATTAAAATTCTTTCATTATTTACTCACCCTCACGTTGTTTCAAACCTGTATGAATTTCTTTCTTCTGCTGAACACAAAGGAAGATATTTTGAAGAATGTCAGTAACCAAACCGTTAACTGGAGCCATTGACTTCCATAGTAGGAAAAAAAAATACTATGGAAGTCAATGGCTTCAGTTAATGGTTTGGTTACTGACATTCTTCAAAATATCTTTGTGTTCAGCAGAAGAAAGAAACTCATACAGGTTTGAAACAAATTGAGGGTGAGTAAATGATGACAGAATTTTCATTTTAAAGTGAACTATCCCTTTAAACATAGTTGTTTAAATAGTCACTATACAATTTGTATTTCTACTGATCATGTAAGCATTCACATCTTTGAAGGGGGTATTCAGCAACCACCTTTTTCTATCAACACTTTTCCTCAGACTTTAAATTTGAATGTGTGTTGCCCGTATTGAACACTCGTAGTAATTAATAATAAAAAAATGGTAATAAAACAAAATACAAACCCATAAGCAGCATGCAGGTGGTGCTTGGTATGCAAACTACAACAGCAATGTCCTGTCAATACATAAGAAAACAACAGAAAAACTATGAATGAAACAAACTGAGGAGGGATATGGTAACGTTAAAGAATGACTAACGTTACAGGCAGAAGAGTAGACAGCAGTCATGTAAAATGTAAATTAATATTTCGTGGTCAATTTTGTGGTTTAAAGTGTGTTTGTGTGTGTCGTCTAAAACAAAACAAAAAGTCTAACGCAAACAACGTTAACTTACCTCATTTGGCAGAAAAACTGGTGGTGTTTTCCATGATCCAGCTGTAACAGTTACTTCATCTTCACACACAGCATCTTCACGTTGTATCTTCATGCCTTTTAAATCAAGCAAGTCTTAATGGCCTTTACTTTTCTTGACGATTCCTCTGGTAGCTTTTGTTTGAAGGCATTAAATTGCTCCGAAAAAAACTAACGTTAGCTGCTACTGCATTTAATCACAGCTGGTTAACGGATGCGCTCGTCAAGAAATAAACCGCATTTTCGACAAATAAAAGTAATTAAACCAAATTACAACGAGGGCACAATATAACACATATATCAAGGAACCTCCACGAGTGTAAACTAAATATTTTAATGTGTGACGATATGCATAAAATGAGAAACGCGACGGCTCCGACATTCATTTGCCTAACATGCCAGATGGCAACTAAATAACGTTACGTCAATAGCTTATTTGACATTTAGCAAAACATAAATTTCGTATTTTACCACAGAAGTGTCAGAATGGCTTCCACACACCCGAAATCCGACTTTAATAAGCAACTTTGGCTGCGGTCATCTGCGTGTGTAATGGCGGTTGCGTCTTTTCACTTTTCGCGGCGCCAGGTTCTTGTTCCCACAATGCAAAGCGTAATTCAAAATACGGGTAAATGACCTGTAAAAGACAAATACGGAAAATTCCTTCAAATTTATATGGTCCATTCTACCGTTTTTTTACGGAAATTTTTTACAGTGTGGTTGGTCTGGATTATTCGGGATTTTTTATTTTATACAGAAATAATTTATTTATAATTCAGATGAGAATAAAGTTAGTGTTGATTGAAGGAAAACAAATATATTGATCTGAAATATAGCACATTCATTTTAAATTTATTTAGGTTCAATTACCAAACATACAATCTTAATTTAATTTAAAGCAAACAATGCATTTAAAATATATGGGTTGTAATATGCACATTTTCTTTTTAATAAAAAAAAGATATATATCCAAAAAGACAAGGCCATAAAGGGTTAAACTCTTGTAACAGACACAATCTCTCTCTCTCTCACACACACACACACACACACACACACACACACACACACACACACACACACACACACACACACACACACACACACACACACACACACACACACACACTGTTTAAAAGCAAGAAATATTTATCTAACCTCTTTAAAACAGTCTGTCGGTGCCATCTTTTAAACATTCATCATATTGCATTGGTTTTAATTTCTTGACCTCAAACAGAGCACTAATCTGTTTATTTTTAAGTTATTGATTAAAAAAGAAAAGATCACAAATGCGTTTTTAGTCATATAGTATTATTTCATACAGAAATAAATTATTTGTAATTCAGATGAGAATAATTTTAAGGAAAACAAATATATTGATCTGAATTATAGCACATGTTTTTGTAAAATAAATTCAAGCACTTGCCAAACAGGAGAACATTTCACAAATCTGAGGTAGAACATTCAAACATTTGTAATATTTCCTTAACAAAAATAATATCTTAATTTCAAAATTAATTTCTTAGTTTCTGCATGTGCTAATGGGGGATATTGTTTCAAGTCTTGAAAGAGGTTTGTGTTGCCTGACTTTGATGGCACGTATCTTTATGAAATGTATGAAAAACAGTAGGCTATAGCCTAAATACATAAATACTGTAATTTTTAACATTAAAGAGAAGGCAAGTAAAAGAGAATTTTACTTGCCCGAACGGACAAGTCAAGTAGCCTGATTAGAACATCAATAACTAACAAAATACATAACTAGGGAATCACTAAACCGAGAGAATGATTCTGATTTTATTACATTTATTGTATGTTGTTGCGATCGATTGTGGATAATAAATAGGTTGTGCTGTTGACGCTCGCGCAGCCTCTCGAGGAGAAATCTATATGAGCGCAGCACACACACACACTCAGTTAACAACATACTGTAACTGCCTCTAAAAATCTAAATGTGGAGTTTCTATATTTTAACATATGTGTCAGCCTCAATTATTTTTCCTGAATACCATATCAAAATGTGACATTGATTTCCTACAACAGTTCAATAAACAGTTAAAATTTAGTCACTTACATTTTAGATGTAATATTGGCTGTTTTTCTTCTGTTCCAGCAGTGAAAATAGTTCCAAACAAAAATCACAGCAGAACCACAGCGCATCTCACAGGAACACTCAGTGGCTGTGTTCCAAACCGCATACTCAATGAGTAGGTACTTAATTTCAATGAGTACCTACTTAACGAGCGCTAAAAGAGTAGGTATAGCCAAATCTCGTTGAGTATGAATGCGATCCGGACATCATCGCCATGTTTACGTTATCATGTGACCTACGACGCGTTATCACAAGCGCAACAACTTAAAAGATGAACGACACGTTTAATTCATCTATCTGTAAATATCTCGATATTGATGAAAGTTGCTCATTTTGTTGTATTGTTGAAGAAACAGCTGCCGATTTTTTTGTGAATACATTTAGGGTTGATTTAAGCAGTTTTATCCTTATATATATTATTATTAAGAAACCTCAAAAAACGTCATTTCTTGAATATGTTGTTAATTTATTTATTTTCCTCAGAACTATTTAAAGATATGAATAGTATAAATAAATAAGTAGATATAAATAGTAATAGTATCTCGCCTTGTTATTGTTCTTTTTTTCCTGTGTATAAATATCATATTATGATGTACACAAACCAATGATCTTTATGTTTTCTGCTTTGTCATTATTGTTCATTGTTAGATCAATCTTTCCATGATTGTATGTAATAAGTTTATAAGTTTAAATGATATGAGCGACAGGTGCACTAACACTTCACAGCAGTAACTCGACAGCACAAACAGTTTTCCTCAGCGTTTGTAATGTCTGCACAAAGGAGACGAGCAGCTCGAAGATCTCTCCGTTGGAGGAAACTGTTGATTTATACTTTATATAAGTATCGCTCCTTAAAAATTAATATTAGCCTAATGCTGACCAATACTTAATTATATTACTTTTTTATAGCCTACTAAAAATGATATAATTTAATAAAACAAGGAATGTAATTTGTTTTGTCATATGATAGTTATACATGAATAGCTACACACTAGCTATAAATGCAGTGAAACATCTCAATTTCCAGTCAAGCAATGAATTAATGCATACATTAGGCTAAATAATTATATTTTATTTACTGACAACAATAATAAACATTAATAAATGAGTAAACGAACAAATAAAAGTAACCATCACAATAAACAAATGCACAAGACAACAACGCATGAAACAAAACTTTTTTCAGACTACAAGCATGTATTTACAGGCGGTGAACCCCACATACTGCCATCTCAACACATTCGCATTCTGGGCTTTATCCTGATAAATTTATCAGAGCCGAGCCGTGCCTGCTTGTTGCTGAACTTCACAATCTGCAGTAAGGGCAGATAGAGTGATGGAGGGTCTCATAAGGGCAGATGGAGTGATGGAGGGACTCATCCATGGGACCGTTTCCAGGATTCAGCTTTGGGCTCCAGTCTAAAAAGATAAAAGAATAAATAAAACGAGCGCTTCAGTCAGTGACGGCTTCCTGGTCGTCGTTTTTACTCTTGAACGAAGCACATCACGGGCGCGCGCTACTACTGGTATGCTAAGCGAAAATAATTTAATAAATGGACATAAAACTCTTCTTTTTAAATAAGCATTTAAGCAATATCAACAATATATTAGATAAATAACATTTACAAATTCTACAATGCATTTAAAACAAAAAAAAGACAATAAAGATAAAATCCACTAGGCTATATCACACCCATGTCTGTAGACATTTCAGATCCTACAAAAATGCACAAATATTATATAAAATTATTTACAGCACATTTGTCTAATGAAAACAGTGTTGACAACAGTGAATTATCTTAAACAATACTACAAGTAACTCAGAAGTCTATTTCATATCTATTAGACGTAGAAATATGCAATTCTTATATTAGTTTTTCTTACCAGATATTAAATAGACATTTAGAAATTATTTAAGATGCATACGGTTTAAAATGTATGCAAATCCAGTTTGGAGACGTATGTGTCCTTACTGGAGCTCCTTAGCTATACAATAAAATGTGATTTACAGCAAAATCACAAATTTACCATACTATATAGCGTCTTTACACCTTCAACAATTCAACAGTTTACTGTACAGTACTTCAACACATGCGATCATTTGATTTGTAATATCTAATAGGCTACTCACATTTGAAAACACTCTCGTCCGTCATCATTTCGTCCGGCGTCATGTTCGAGTATGACCTATCCTTCTTCTTATTTTATATGACGTATCCTCTCGCGTGGCCTCCTGGGATAGAAGAGTACCCATCGGACTGCACTCAAAAATCGGGCCGGAAGCAGTAAGCCATCCGGGAACTTCTCGCCTACTCTTTTATGAATACTGATGTTTCGAACGTGAACTTCTTTCACGTACTGTTTTCGCCTACTATATAGTAGGAAAGTAGGCATATTCGAACGCACTTAAGTCCGAATCTCGCGATAATTAGTACGTCAGCCAGGTAATTCTCGCCTACTCTTTTGGATTCATACATACTTTTTCGCTCGCCTACTCTTTTTCCCATACTAAATAGTAGGGAAGTATGCGGTTTGGAACGCAGCAAGGGTTTTCATTACTGAATGATTCAGCATTTTGACCCGAATCGGTTCAGTTGAGTCAAACATTCAATGACCCATTCTTAAACATCAGTCTTCTTGAATGAATCAACCGTTTAAACGAATCGTTTGAATGAATGAATAAATTACTCACTCATTAATACGGCCGCCTGCCGCCACCTATTGGCAGTTTAGTGTTATGTTTATAAGTAGCCTAGTATAGGCTACTTCTTTCCACTGTTTCTTATTTGTACATTTAAATCAATTTCATAACATTATTTTATGCAATTGTAATTTTTTTTAGTGTAAATGATTTAATTTGATGAGCCCTACCTAGGGTAACAGTAGCCTATGCTTCATCTTTCATTTTAAATTCCTAAATTTGATCAATAAATTCAAATATTTGTTGTTTTTGTTTTTATGTTTAAGCTTATATATATATATATATATATATATATATATATATATATATATATATATATATATATATATATATATATATATATATATATATATATATGAAGATTTCAGATGCAAAAGCCTCTAAATGCCATCTGAAATTTTCTTCTAAAATGATCATTTTTATCAAGCTTGTATATTTAAATTCAGTAATTATCAATATCAATATTTATAACAGTCTGTTTCATTTTGAGTTGGACTCTCAAGGGTTAGCTTTCTAAATATGTATGTGTTATTATGTGTCTATTCAGAATGACTTATGAGCAGAAACCTTTTTATTTTGGATATGTCAGGAATGCATCACTAGCCAAAATTGGGGATGTCTAGAAAGGGTAAAAAAGCTTTAAAATCAAGAGAACAATAGGACACAATTTGACACAAGAGGGCAGTATAGCCCTATTTATGATTTTGAGTTTAAACTATCATCCGAAGAGATTCTAAAAGAATGGTAAAGTTTGATGCGTTGCCACGGCAACAGTTTCAAAGATATCAAGAATCCATTCACAGGTCTTCATCTGCCGTGTATTAACATTATACAGATGAAGTTTGAAGCAAATCGGGTAAAAATAAGAGGGTGATTTCAAAGCATTTTGAAAGTGACACACTTCCTGCTGCCAGTTGGTGGCGCTATAACTTTGACTCACAATAGTCACATCCATGTGATCGGACACTTACACCGAACACACTGCTGAAGTTTCATCAAGATCAGTTAATGTATGCAGTAGTTATGACACACTTCCTGTTTCCATTATTCGCCATAAATTCGTTTCCTCGCCACGGCCAAACCGTTCGAGATATCAAAAATCCCCTGGCAATTTTTCATCCTCAATGTCTTGACTTCATGCTGACTGAGTTTCGTGGCGATTGGTTGAATTCTCTAGGAGTAGTATATCGAATTCCAGGGCATACGCTTTCAAACAAACCATAATAGCCGACTTCCTGTTGGGCTGGGGTAAAAAGTAAAAGTACAAAGGATATATGAATCGATGAGATCTATATGTGTACCAAGTTTCATATTATTACATGCAAGCGTGTTTGATTTATGGACCAAGTTTTCGGACCCCGTTCCAGGGGGCGCTGTCGAGCCCCCCTGCCACGCCCGGGTACCAGCTTCAGCCCGGCCCTGATGGCCGCGGGTTCTGACCCGTGTGCAAAGATTCAAGAGTTTTTGAGCACGTTAAGGGCCCCAAAGGTGCGCTGAGAGTCTCAAAAGTATCCAAAAAGAATATTAAAGTTTGATGCATTGTCACGGCAACAGCATCTAAGATATCAACAATCCTTTCACAGGTCTACATCTGGCGTGTGTCTACATTATACACATCAAGTTTGAAGCAAATCGGGTAAAGCGTGTTGGATATATGGACCAAATTGTCGGACCCGTTCAAGGGGGTGCTGTCGAGCCCCCCTGCCACGCCCGGGTACCAGCTTCAGCCTGGCCCTGATGGTCGCGGGTTTTGTCCTGTGTGCAAAGTTTCAAGAGTTTTCGAGCATGTTAAGAACCCCAAAAGTGCCCAAAAGCATAAAAAAGCATGAAAAAGCTTAAAAAAAGGAATATTAATGTTTGATGCATTGCCATGGCAACAGTGTCTAAGATATCAATAATCCTTTCACAGGTCTACATCTGGCATGTGTCTACATTATGCACATGAAGTTTGAAGCAAATCGGGTAAAAATAAGAGGGTGATTTAAAAGCATTTTGAAAGTGACACACTTCCTGCTGCCAATTGGTGGCGCTATAACTTTGACTCACAATAGTCACATCCATGTGATCGGCTCTTACAACGAACACACTGCTGAAGTTTCATCAAGATTAGTTAATGTATGCAGTAGTTATAACACACTTCCTGTTTCACGTTTCTCGCCATAATTTCGTTTCCTCGCCACGGCCAAACCGTTCGAGATATCAAAAATCCCCTGGCAATTTTTCATCCTCAGTGTCTTGACTTCACGCTGACCGAGTTTCGTGCCGTGTGTTTGAATTCTCTAGGAGGAGTACTTCACATTCCATTGCATGCGTTTTCCAAACAACCCTTAATAGCCGACTTCCTGTTGGGCTGGGGTAAAAAGTTAGAGTGCGAAGTATATATGAAACGATGAGATCTACATGTGTACCGAGTTTCATATTATTACATGCAAGCGTGTTTGATTTATGGACCATGTTTTCGGACCCCGTTCCAGGGGGCGCTGTCGAGCCCCCCTGCCACGCCCGGGTACCATCTTCAGCCCGGCCCTGATGGCCGCGGGTTCTGACATGTGTGCAAAGTTTCAGGAGTTTTTGAGCATGTTAAGGCCTCCAAAAGTGTCCAAAAGGTAGTAAAATAATAATAATAAATATAGCTGCGAGCAGCGATTACGGGCCCAAGCCGGTGGCACCGCAACCCTGGTGCACCAGGGTGGCGCTACCGTCGGCTTTGGCCCTTCATCGCTGCTCGCAGCTATATTTATATATATATATATATATATATATATATATATATATATATATATAAAGCCAGTGGCACCGCCAGCCTGGTGCCTTTAGGGTTATTGTGCACGACGTGACACAAAATATCTGCTCGCTATCTGCCGAACGGCTCTGGTAGTTCCGCTTCAGCACTGATGATGTTGTAGAATTAGTGCGCTCTGGTTGGTCTGGATTATTGGGGATTTTTTAATTTATGCAGAAATAAGTTATTTATAATACAGATAGAGAATAAAGTTAGTGTTGATTAAAATGAAAGAAAACAATTATATTGATCTGAAATATAGCACATTAATTTTAAATTTATTTAGGTTCAATTACCAAACATACAATCTTAATTTAATTTAAAGCAAACAATACATTTAAAATATATGGGTTGTATGCACATAAAAAAAAAAAGAAGATATATCCAAAAAAGACAAGGCCTTAAAGCAGTGGTTCTCAATCTTGGTCCTAGGGTGCCACTGCTCTGCACATTTTATATGTCTCCTTTATCTGACACACCCACTTCAGTTAATAAAGCTCTTTCCTAACCAGCTGATGATCTGAATCAGGTGTGTTAAATGAGGGAGACATACAAACTATGCAGAGCAGTGGCTCCCTAGGACCAGGATTGAGATCCACTGCCTTAAAGGGTTAAACTCTTTTCACTGTACACACACACACACACACACACACACACACACACACACACACGTCAAGTCACTTACATTTTAGATGCAATATTGACGGTTTTTCTGTTTCAGCAGCGAAAATAGTTAAACAAAGATCACAGCAGAACCATTGCGCATCTCACAGCAACATGTTTTCTCATTACTGAATGATTCAGCATTTTGGACAAATTGGTTTACTCAAAGATTGACGATATCATCGTCCATCGTGATGGCTGACAGACATCACGATGTTAAAGTCCCCATGAAATCAAAATTGACCATACTTACTTTGTTTGCCTAAATTGATCGTTTTGTGGTGAACAATTCATCCGTGCAAGTCAATCCACACAAAAAAATTTTTTGGCTTCGTAATCTTTAATCAAATTCTGAAAATGCCCCTCCCCTCTGCGTTGGAGGACCTTGCCCGATGACGTAGGCTTGATGGTTTGGGTGTCTGCTTAACATCCGTAATCACGCCCCTCCAACTGACAGTAGACAGGCACACAGCGTGTGAAAGGAGAGATGGCGAGGAGGTGCATTTTTCTAGATCCAATCAGGTGCTAGTTGGAAAAAAAAAGCCACGCTCACTATTTTGCCTCATAAGTATTCCGTTTCTCTCGGAAATACGTCACAGCACTGGAGAAAAGCCGTTTGCAACTTCCGGTTCATGGGGACTTTAAGCAAAGAACGTATATTTACAAGAAGTGAAAGCCAATAGAACGTTCCATTGCAACACCAGAGCCCAGCAGCAGCGCTACGCTTCCGCCATTTTGGGGTGAAAGCCATATATTTAGCCCAGTGCAGAGGTCATTTTTAGGTTGAAATAATTATGTAAAAAGAGGAGGCAGCGCCAGATTTTTTAACGCAGGTGCCGAGGGGGTGCTAGATCATTGACAGGGGGAGCTGCGCACTTATAGCCTATATTGTGCTACTATTATTAAATGAGCAAAACTTCGATATTTAATATTCAATCATTTTAATTATCACAACTAAAGTTTTAATTTTACTAAATTGAATAAGAACAACATTCAGCATTCAATCAAATATATTTAAAGATGTATTATTTATAATGTTATTTCAACATAATATCTCGTTATTTCAACATATGTGAGTGTGCAACATAATCAGAGAGTAGCCTATTTCTTTTCGTTTGGAATAGTTTCGTTTAAATATTTAGTTGCAAGCTTTCTATATTTCTCATGTCTGAGGCATATTTCGGTTCATTTATGATGAGATTCGCTCAAGACAAGCGCCGGCGCCGGATGTCATGATTATGTCTGCTATATTTGCCATTTATTAAATCCAGCCGATTAAATTTAAAAAAAATAAAAATAAGATAGAATTTATACAAAACGAAATTAATTTTAAAGAAAGGCTTTCTACAAAACACAGCGTAGGCTAATGAGTCAAAATCATGTATGAGCCACTTCATGTCTCCCGATATCATACTCATGCTGTTCACTTTTCATAATCAATATGGGGAAAAAAACATTATAATATTTGAACAAATATGAAACTAAATGCGCTTATTTAATGGCTACAACAACACGTATACAGTATTAGGCCTACAAACTCTCTATTTGTACAACTATTAGGCCTATACAACAGCAATAGAAACAGCTTTACAGTAAACTTCTTATACCGTATATTAATGACCGTTAAAGCAAGACTATGTAAACAAAAACACACAGCCACTGTACAAAATTGTGGCAATTATAGGATAACGGACACAGCAATGCATAATGTTCCATAAGATCATCATGTTTGTAGCATGATCCAGGGGATTAAAACGTACAAAATATATTTCAGGCCAAGTGGAGTTGGTAACTAATAATAGTAGTAAATGTGTAAAGTTGCATAAAATGGAAATATTCTATAATGCAAGAAAAAACTACCTCAAAAAACTGTTATCTGTGCTGTTGTCCAGTAACTCCCGTTGGAATATTCATCCCAAAATGGCGGCCGCGCTCCCGAAGCGCCACCTAGTGGCTGTTACCAGAAAAGCATCAGAGTTTCGCCTCTTGTGCCTCTTTGCTTTAAGCCAGCATCGCGATCCCCCCCCCCCCCCCCCCCCCCCCCATGTTTCCATGGTGACGCGTCATGCTTGGCACGTGATTCACCACAGCCAAAATAGACATGTAACGTTAGCGCTTTTATTTATAAATATTAACAAACCTGGTTACCATGTCATTAACTATCTTCTATTCTGATTCTCAAATGTGTGTAAGTGAGTTTGTTTTGTCGTTTAAAAAACAGTTTCTCCCGAAATACATGGCCGGTGAACTGGTAGAAGAATAGAGTTAACTTTATAGTTACTTACACTGTGTGTCTGATATGAATAAAATCCATCGGCAAATATATTTGAATGGGTTGTTATGGCTGCTTCCATAGACACCATTGTGTATTTTACAAACTATAAATGTATTGTTTTGCTATAAGTTATATGCATTTAAATGTCTGAAACCTAAAATAAACATTATGTGGTTAAAAACACTGAATAGTTGTGATATAATATGACAAGCACTGAACGCGTCTGTCTCTGGCTCAGCGCCAGCCACAGCGCGAAAGCACAGTCTGGATCTGGCTGCTCTGTCACGTGTACATTGTACATCATGTACATTCGCTCCTAGTGGTCAGCTGCTGCAGACTCAGAGCGTGCCGAAATCAAAATTGCTGATGAGATGTAGAGAAAAATATCTCCGCGTTGTGCCTACGCCCCTTAGCTGTTCTAAATCCACTGTAAAACACGGCTTTGCGGGGCTTATTGCTTAAGTGAAAAATTAAAACGTTAGCCCCGACCCTCCTCCGATATCATCGTCCATCGCGATGTTTCACTGTACACATCGTCTGATGCCAAATTGGTAGACATCGCAAATCCTAGATTCAATGACCAATCCATACCTGTCTCATTCATGAATGACTCAGTCGTTCGAACGAATCGTTTGAACGAATGAATCAATGACTCGCTCATTAAGACGGTAGCCTGGCGACACCTAGTGACGGTTCAGTGTTATGTTTAAAAGTATCATTCTTTCCAACGATTTTTAATTGACTCATATTTAAAACAATCTCATAACATCATTTAATGCATTGTTATTTTTCAATGTAAATGATGTAATTTGATCAGCCCTACCTAGGGTAACAGCCATATAGTATCTTATTATTCTAAATAATTGAATTTATTGATCAAATTTACAAATTAAAATGAAAGATGAAGCATACATTTAATAAGATTGGACTAGGGGTGCCTTGCAGATATTACAATTATGCACTTTTAAATATACCATTGCCACCCACCGTCAATTTGGTGTGTGTGTGTGTGTGTGTGTGTGTGTGTGGGTTGGTTTGTGTGGGTTGGTTTATGTGATTTATGAGGACACAAATTTGTATAATGACGTGTATTACACTGGTATTACAACTTATGGGTGGTTTATGAGGACATTTCAAAAGTCCTCATAAATCAAATGGCTTGAAAAACATAAAAAACAATGTTTTATTAAAAAAATTTAAATGCAGCATGTCTGTTATATGCCTTTATTAAAAAAACGTATTTAAAAAATACAAGGCTTAAGACATTTATTTTCTTTTTTAATGAAGGCCAAACCACACAGCAGTGAAATGGTTAATCTAGCCCCACTCCCCCTCCCCCTCCCCACACTCACAGACACACACACAGAGAGCAGGCGCATAGCCCCACTCCCCCTCCCCCTTCCCACACTCACAGACACACACACACAGAGAGCAGTCACAGAGACGTAGGCTCAGAGAGAAATGACCATATTCAAACCAAAATATCTGACTTCCTCTTGGTTGTTACTAATGACTGTAAATTAGAAAGTTGTCTGGCTGGAGGAGAACTATATAAATACAGATTTATGTAACTCTAGATGAAACTAACCCCCCCACTTTTGTCAAAAGGTGGCGCTACTGAGTCCCTGCACCACCCCGTTTCTGAAACTATGCACATGTCACCTGGCTAATAAATGTGATCTGTCTGTCGAGTTTCATGCAATTTTAAGCAATTTCAGGCATGCTAAGAGTCTCAAAAGCATCCAAAAAGAATATTAAAGTTTGATGGATTGCCACAGCAACAGTTTCAAAGATATCAAGAATCCATTCACAGGTCTTCATCTGCCGTGTATTTACATTATACAAATGAAGTTTGAAGCAAATCGGGTAAAAATAAGAGGGTGATTTCAAAGCATTTTGAAAGTGACACACTTCCTGCTGCCAGTTGGTGGCGCTATAACTTTGACTCACAATAGTCACATCCATATGATCGAGCTCTTACAACGAACACACTGCTCAAGTTTCATCAAGATCAGTTAATGTATGCTGAAGTTATGACACACTTCCTGTTTCACGTTTCTCGCCATAATTTTGTTTCCTCGCCACGGCCAAACCGTTCGAGATATCAAAAATCCCCTCGCAAACTTTCATCCTCAATGTCTTGACTTCACGCTGACCGAGTTTCGTGCCGTGTGTTTGAATTCTCTAGGAGAAGTACTTCAAATTCCTTTGCGTGTGTTTTACCAACAACCCTAAATAGCCCACTTCCTGTTGGGCTGGGGTAAAAAGTTAGAGTGCGAAGTATATATGAAACGATGAGATCTACATGTGTACCGAGTTTCATATTATTACATGCAAGCGTGTTTGATTTATGGACCATGTTTTCCGACCCCGTTCCAGGGGGCGCTGTCGAGCCCCCCTGCCACGCCCGGGTACCATCTTCAGCTCGGCCCTGATGGCCGCAGGTTCTGACATGTGTGCAAAGTTTCAGGAGTTTTTGAGCATGTTAAGGCCTCCAAAAGTGTCCAAAAGGTAGTAAAAAAATAATTAGAAGAAGAATTATAAATAATCCTTAGGAAAACAATAGGGCCTTCGCCCTTTGGGCTTGGGCCCTAAATATAGCTGCGAGCAGCGATTACGGGCCCAAGCCGGTGGCACCGCAACCCTGGTGCACCAGGGTGGCGGTACCGCTGGCTTTGGCCCTTCATCGCTGCTCGCAGCTATATTTATTTATATATATATATATATATATATATATATATATATATATATATATATATATATATATATATATATATATATAAAGCCGGTGGCATCGCCACCCTGGTGCCTTTAGGGTTATTGTGCACGACGTGGCACAAAATATCTGCTCGCTATCTGCCGAAAGGCTCTGGTAGTCCCGCTTCAGCACTGATGATGTTGTAGAAATAGAGTGCTCTGGTTGGTCTGGATTATTCGGGATTTTTTATTTTATACAGAAATAAGTTATTTATAATTCAGATGAGAATAAAGTTAGTGTTGATTAAAATGAAGGAAAACAAATATATTGATCTGAAATATAGCACATTCATTTTACATTTATTTAGGTTCAATTACCAAACATACAATCTTAATTTAATTTAAAGCAAACAATACATTTGAAATACATGGGTTGTATGCACATTTTTTTTTATAAAAAATATATATATATCCAAAAAGACAAGGCTTAAAAACTCTTGTCACTGTAACAGACACAATCTCTCTCTCTCACACACACCCCACACACACACACACACACACACACACACACACACACACACACACACACACACACACACACACACACACACACACACACACACACACACACACACACACACACACACACACACACACACACAACGTCAAGTCACATTTTAGATGCAATATTGAATAAGCAGAAAAATCGGATTTTCTGCTCTGAAAATATAAATAAGCATACAAATTGAATAAGCACTTTGAATATTCTAAACAGAATAAGCATTAGTTGCTAATGAATAAGTACTAGTACTTAATGGAATAGATACTAATATCTAAAAAATAAGTACTAGTAGCATGAAAATAGAGACTAGTATGTTAAAATGATTAAATGTTAAAACGGCTTGCCATATTGGCTCAGAGAGAGAGAGAGAGAAAATGACATTTTAGATAATAGCACCTATTAATAGATACTAGTATTTATTCAATAAATACTAGTTCTAAGTCATTACATACTAGTACCTATTAAATAGATACCAGTACTTATTCATTAGCTACTAATACGTATTCAAAAGAATATCTAAAGAATAAGCACTACTATCTGAAGAATAGGCACTAGTACTAAAGAATAAGCACTAGTCGCTAATGAATAAGTACTATTACTTAATGGAATAGATACTAGTATCTAAAAAATAAGTACTAGTAGCATGAAAAAAGAGACTAGTAGGTTAAAATGATTAAATGTTAAAACGGCTTGCCATATTGACTCAGAGCATCAAAAGCATCAAACAAGAATATTAAAGTTTGATGCGTTGCCACAGCAACAGTTTCAAATATATCAAGAATCCCTTCACAGGTCTTCATCTGCAGTGTATTTACATTATACAGATGAAGTTTGAAGCAAATCGGGTAAAAATAAGAGGGTGATTTCAAAGCCTTTAGGAAGTGACACACTTCCTGCTGCCAGTTGGTGGCGCTATAACTTTGACTCACAATAGTCACATCCATGTGATCGGACTCTTACAGCGAACACACTGCTGAAGTTTCATCAAGATCAGTTAATGTATGCAGAAGTTATAACACACTTCCTGTTTCAATTTTTCATCCTCAATGTCTTGACTTCATGCTGACAGAGTTTCGTGGCGATTGGTTGAATTCTCTAGGAGTAGTATATCGAATTCCAGGGGCATACGCTTTCAAACAAACCATAATAGCCGACTTCCTGTTGGGCTGGGGTAAAAAGTAAAAGTACAAAGGATATATGAATCGATGAGATCTATATGTGTACCAAGTTTCATATTATTACATGCAAGCGTGTTTGATTTATGGACCAAGTTTTCGGACCCCGTTCCAGGGGGCGCTGTCGAGCCCCCCTGCCACGCCCGGGTACCAGCTTCAGCCCGGCCCTGATGGCCGCGGGTTCTGACCCATGTGCAAAGATTCAAGAGTTTTTGAGCATGTTAAGGGCCCCAAAAGTGTGCTAAGAATCTCAAAAGTATCCAAAAAGAATATTAAAGTTTGATGCGTTGTCACGGCAACAGCATCTAAGATATCAACAATCCTTTCACAGGTCTACATCTGGCATGTGTCTACATTATACACATCAAGTTTGAAGCAAATCGGGTAAAGCCTGTTTGATTTATGGACCAAGTTTTCGGACCCCGTTCCAGGGGGCGCTGTCGAGCCCCCCTGCCACGCCCGGGTACCAGCTTCAGCCCGGCCCTGATGGCCGCGGTTTCTGACCCGTGTGCAAAGTTTCAAGAGTTTTTGAGCATGTTAAGGGCCCCAAAAGTGCGCTAAGAATCTCAAAAGTATCCAAAAAGAATATTAAAGTTTGATGCGTTGTCACGGCAACAGCATCTAAGATATCAACAATCCTTTCACAGGTCTACATCTGGCTTGTGTCTACATTATACACATCAAGTTTGAAGCAAATAGGGTAAAGCGTGTTGGATATATGGACCAAATTGTCGGACCCGTTCAAGGGGGCGCTGTCGAGCCCCCCTGCCACGCCCGGGTACCAGCTTCAGCCTGGCCCTGATGGCCGCGGGTTATGTCCTGTGTGCAAAGTTTCAAGAGTTTTCGAGCACGTTAAGAACCCCAAAAGTGCCCGAAAGCATAAAAAAGCATGAAAAAGCTTAAAAAAAGGAATATTAATGTTTGATGCATTGCCATGGCAACAGTGTCTAAGATATCAATAATCCTTTCACAGGTCTACATCTGGCATGTGTCTACATTATGCACATGAAGTTTGAAGCAAATCGGGTAAAAATAAGAGGGTGATTTAAAAGCATTTTGAAAGTGACACACTTCCTGCTGCCAGTTGGTGGCGCTATAACTTTGACTCACAATAGTCACATCCATGTGATCGGGCTCTTACAACGAACACACTGCTGAAGTTTCATCAAGATTAGTTAATGTATGCAGTAGTTATGACTAGGCTTGGGTATCGAGTATCGAGTATCGATTGGAACCGGGACTTGCTTTGCGATTTTCCCGGAATCGTTCAAAAGTTTAAATTTCGATTCCTAGTTTCGATTCCGCCGACCGGAAGAAGAAACCGCTGAACACCAATGAAGAAGCGTCCACCAGAAGTGTTGGCATAACCGAGCGAGGTAACTCGAGAGTCGTCCTATGCTGCGTTCACTCCAGACGCGAATAGCGCGTCAAATTCGCGCCTACCGCGTCTAGTTATACGCTTGAACACTTTGAATCCATTCGCGCGTCAAGAGCGAAATGACGTGCGTAAAAAAGGAGTATTCGCGTCTATAAACGGACATTATAAAATGAAAAGCAGGCCTGTCCCCATTCGCGCCACGGGAATTGTTTACGCGCGTAACACGTCTTTGCATTGACTTAACATTGAAATCACTCGCGCCAGACGCACTATACGCATCTGTGAACGCAACATCAAACCAAGGCATGTGTTCCAGAAGTGCTCTCGACGGCGTACAGAGCACCGGTTATTTCGCTGGTTGCTCTCTCCTCGCCAGATGACAAAGGTTTGACAAGTTGTTTCTTATTGTTTATTTGCTATTCTGCACCAGGTTAGCCCATCAGTGGAAGCACAGTAACATGTTTAAGTACCTGCAGCATCATACATCATGTGTAAATGTGCTTTCATGAGGTTTTCAAAAATAAAGCTCTCTTGAGGAAAGTGTACCCTTGTGAAAATATATTCATAATTTATAATATTGGTAACACTTTACAATAAGGTTCGTTAGTTAACATTAGTTAACTACATTAGTTAATATGAACTAATAATGAACTGCACATATACATCATTTATTGATCTTTGTTAATGTTAATTTCAACATTTACTAATACTTTATTAAAATCTTGTTAACATTAGTTAATGCACCGTGAACTAACATGAACAAACAATGAACAGCTGTATTTTTATGAACTAACATTAACAAAGATGAACAAATGCAGTAACAAATGTATTGCTCATGGTTAGTTCATGTTAGTAAATACATTAACTAATGTTAACTAATGAACCTTATTGTAAAGTGTTGCCATAATATTTATATTCACGTTCATAGATTTGATATTTATATTGTAGTTGAAAACAGCCCTGTGAGAAATTCATATAAGTTCATAAAAAGTAAAAGGTTAAAAGATAAATTAAAATTGATGGAGAAGGTCAGACTATTTCCTTCAGAAAGACCGTTGGTTCGCTAGCTCATTTAAAATATCCTAAACTTTTTTGACCCTGCCTCTTAAAAGAATCGGAATCGAGAATCGTTAGGAACCGGAATCGAAACAAGGAATCGGAATTGGAATCGGAATCGTTAAAATTCAAACGATACCCAACCCTAGTTATGACACACTTCCTGTTTCACGTTTCTCGCCATAATTTCGTTTCCTCGCCACGGCCAAACCGTTCGGGATATCAAAAATCCCCTCGCAAACTTTCATCCTCAATGTCTTGACTTCACGCTGACCGAGTTTCGTGCCGTGTGTTTGAATTCTCTAGGAGGAGTGTTTCACATTCCATTGCATGCGTTTTCCAAACAAGCCTAAATAGCCGACTTCCTGTTGGGCTGGGGTAAAAAGTTAGAGTGCGAAGTATATATGAAACGATGAGATCTACATGTGTACCGAGTTTCATATTATTACATGCAAGCGTGTTTGATTTATGGACCATGTTTTCGGACCCCGTTCCAGGGGGCGCTGTCGAGCCCCCCTGCCACGCCCGGGTACCATCTTCAGCCCGGCCCTGATGGCCGCGGGTTCTGACATGTGTGCAAAGTTTCAGGAGTTTTTGAGCATGTTAAGGCCTCCAAAAGTGTCCAAAAGGTAGTAAAAAAATAATTAGAAGAAGAAGAAGAAGAATAAAATATAGCTGCGAGCAGCGATTACGGGCCCAAGCCGGTGGCACCGCAACCCTGGTGCACCAGGGTGGCGGTACCGTCGGCTTTGGCCCTTCATCGCTGCTCGCAGCTATATTTATATATATATATATTATATATATATATATATATATATATATATATATATATATATATATATATATATATATATATATAAAGCCAGTGGCACCGCCAGCCTGGTGCCTTTAGCGTTATTGTGCACGACGTGACACAAAATATCTGCTCGCTATCTGCCGAACCGCTCTGGTAGTTCCGCTTCAGCACTGATGATGTTGTAGAATTAGTGCGCTCTGGTTGGTCTGGATTATTGGGGATTTTTTAATTTATGCAGAAATAAGTTATTTATAATACAGATAGAGAATAAAGTTAGTGTTGATTAAAATGAAAGAAAACAATTATATTGATCTGAAATATAGCACATTAATTTTAAATTTATTTAGGTTCAATTACGAAACATACAATCTTAATTTAATTTAAAGCAAACAATACATTTAAAATATATGGGTTGTATGCACATAAAAAAAAAAGAAGATATATCCAAAAAAGACAAGGCCTTAAAGCAGTGGTTCTCAATCTTGGTCCTATGGGTGCCACTGCTCTGCACATTTTATATGTCTCCTTTATCTGACACACCCACTTCAGTTAATAAAGCTCTTTCCTAACGAGCTGATGATCTGAATCAGGTGTGTTAAATGAGGGAGACATACAAACTATGCAGAGCAGTGGCTCCCTAGGACCAGGATTGAGATCCACTGCCTTAAAGGGTTAAACTCTTTTCACTGTAACAGACACACTCTCTCTCACACACACACACACACACACACACACACACACACACACACACACACACCACACACACACACACACACACACACACACACACACACACACACACACACACACACACACGTCAAGTCACTTACATTTTAGATGCAATATTGACGGTTTTTCTGTTTCAGCAGCGAAAATAGTTAAACAAAGATCACAGCAGAACCATTGCGCATCTCACAGCAACATGTTTTCTCATTACTGAATGATTCAGCATTTTGGACAAATTGGTTTACTCAAAGATTCAATTAGGGTTGTGCCGATAGACGATATCATAGTTAAGCCAGCATCGCGACCCCCCCCCCCCCATGTTTCCATGGTGACGCGTCATGCTTGGCACGTGATTCACCACAGCCAAAATAGCGCTGTATGACATGTAACGTTAGCGCTTTTATTTATAAATATTAACAAACCTGGTTACCATGTCATCAACTATCTTCTATTCTGATTCTCAAATGTGTGTAAGTGAGTTTGTTTTGTCGTTTAAAAAACAGTTTCTCCCGAAATACATGGCCGGTGAACTGGGAGAAGAATAGAGTTAACTTTATAGTTCCTTACACTGTGTGTCTGATATGAATAAAATCCGTCGGCAAATATATTTGAATGGGTTGTTATTGCTGCTTCCATAGACACCATTCCCAGATAGCAAAATTTGTCTGGCCCACCTCTGGGCCTCATCCTTGCTTCAATTCTGGCCCAGTTCCGGCTGGGTCCCCGGCCAAAAACTGGCCCAACACACTGAAAACGGACTCAAACAACTTCCCCTGGCCCAGATGTGGCCCACACCCTGTAAAATGACTCTTATTTATTGATATGGCCCAGGTCTGGCCCAGGAACTGTATAATGACTTTTATTTATTGATATGGCCCAGGTCTGGCCCAGGCACTGTAAGACGGATCTGGCTGAGAGTCGGCTGGGTCCCCGGGCCAGATGTGGCCCAGAAACTGGCAAACAGTGAAACACAAATTCAACCATTTAAAAAGGGTTTTTATTATAAAATTAACAAATACACTTTAATATAAACATGTATTAACAATGAACAAAATACACTTTAACATTTATTAACAAAACAAATTTTAAACCACAAAATAATAAGTAAATTATATTTATTGTATATGATTAAAAGAAACACATCATTGTCTTTCACACACAAACTCTCTTTCACTCTCTTTAACACTAAATAAATTCCTTTTGCAAATGTCAAGTCACCATTAAATATATAGCGCTATATACAGTAATGACTGTTTCAAAGCGGCTTTACAGGGTTAAACAGGAAAATAATCAATTTGGCTGTAAAGCTGCTCTAAAAATAAAATAGTGTCATTGTTCATCTGAATTCAACGGTGTTGATTCAGTTGTTCAATAACTGTATAAAGTATATCAATTATAAAAAGAGTCCATTTTCATTATTAAGCAGCTCTGCAGAAAACAGTGATGTCATCGTCCAGCTCAGTTCAGTTCTCATATAATGGTGTCAATGCAGGCAGATCAATATTATTAAGAATGAGTGTCCCCAACTAAGAAAGCCAGAGGCGACAGTGGTAAGAACCCAAACTCCATCAGAGACAAAACGAAGAAAGAAAAACCAGGCTCAGTCGGGGGGGGCAGTTCTCCTCTGGCCAAACAACGCACACGGTGTGTGTTAGGGTTCAGGCTGCTTCACAAGTCAGATTGTGGATTGATGATATTCAGAGTATTTTATTCAGCTCCTTTTGCTTGGAGATTGGAAAAGATTTACTTCAAGGTAAAAGAGTAGCAAAACTCGAGAGCATGTAGATATGAATTTGAGAACTTGTACAATAAATATTTGTACTTGTACAATAAAATGTACACTACAGCTTCAATGTGAAAACCTCAATTAGGCATTTGCAACTTCTCAAATCTGTCATTGTAATTTTTTTAATTGCCCCTCCTTTCTCTCTCACGCCACTCAGTTTACAAATGCACAAGTTATTCATGCATCTAATATATAGCAAAAATAGTTGCAAAGTCAATGCGTGAAGATTTGAAATAGCAATGGCAGATTTGAGAAGTTGCAAATGCCTAATTGAGGTTGTACTGCGAATATGAATGAACAAATACAAGTTTTTGTCTGTCATTGTATTTCTGTGAATGGCATTTTACACATTTGTGACTACTTGTCTGCAGCTTCAAATTCAGAATACAGGTTTGTGACTATTGTCTGCGAGTTAAAATCTCAACATTCAACAGGTTTTCAAGTACAAATATTTATTGTACAAGTTCTCCAATTCACATCTATGTTCCAGTTTTGCTACTCTTTTACCTTCATGATATCACGCCGGCGTTGGTGGGAGGGGAGTTGAAGCTGGCCGTTGGGTCTGTGTGGAGAACTGGTCTGGTTCTCGTGGATCTGATCCGATGATCCGATGACTGTGCCGAGGACTGTTGTGTCAACGAGGTCTTCACAGATGTTTGTTTCTAGGTCTCGTCTAGTTGTGATGTTCTCGTCTGGCATTCAGGCTGTTGTGGTCATCTCAGGGTGCAGGTCCACCATCTGGTCTGGATGCGGACTAGATCCGGCTGACTACAGTAGCCTAACCTTGGGATAAGAATGAGACAGAGAGACTAACATTAGCGTAGATGCCATTCTTCCTGCCATTCTTCCTACAATGTAACAAGTACATTCGGTGTAGCTACCTTTAACGGATGTGAATTACAGAAATGTGAGTGTGTAATGTTTATGCTAGGTTAAAGAGGTGTATTTTTAATATAGATTTAAACTTATCTTGTGTCTGCCCCTCGATCTGCTGCCAGTTCATGGATCCTCGATCTCCATTTCAGCAACATTAGCCATGAGTGTTTCTCTGAACTGCATCTTTTAAATAAAGGAATAGATATTGTGAGGCATTCTTAAGCATTAGTTTAAGCACATAGGTTTGACAAATGTTGTTGCCAGAGTTCACACAGCAGTTTAAAATATTGGTAACATTTTACAATAAGGTCTCATTTGTTAAAATTAGGCTAGTTAATGTGTTAACTAAAATTAACATTGAACAATACATTTGTTACCGTATTTATTAATCTTTGTTAACATTAGTTACATACAAAATACAACTAGTGTTCACTTTTAATTTTAAAAATGTATTAGTTAGTAAATGTGCATTCTTAGTCCATGTTAACTAATGTAACGTTAGTCATCTGATATTAACGAATGAAACCTTATTGTAGTGTTACCAAAATATCTGTAAAAAGTGTTGGTGTCAGGTTCCAAACAGTGCGTTCGTTCGCTCAATCATAGAACCGTTAACATCCCCACTGCAGTAAAAAACTTAACTACCATTTTAATAACATTATACAGAGATATATTCGCTTTAATATTTTTCTTTCACGTAAAGTGCCTGCTCTAAAGCAGATTACGTTAACGTTACATTCAAGAACACAAGACGATGAAACAAAATACATATTTAATTTCAGATTATCACGTTGTCTCCGCGGGTGTAATGCAGCAACAGCGTGGTCGTGTAGTTCGATTCATAAATAAATGACTCTTTTGAAATGTAAGTGAATCAAATCAGAAAGAGTCGCCTGTATAGAGAAATGCGGCGCCGAGAGCGTTGTCCGACTCCTTTGATTCTGATTCGATAATCACTCGTTGAAAAAGACGAGTTGACTGACTAAATTTTAGCAAACAAAATTGAATATAACTCAGTATCATTGCATTAGCTAACATTACAGTGCACTGTGTCCATCACAGCACAAACACAACCATCCTAAAAAGAGACCGTATACGGTAACGTTAGGCCTTCTCATCAACACTCTCCGCGACCGAATGGGTATTCTGACGTTACGTAAGCCCAATAATCATCGCAAACATCTATATTAAAAAAAACTATTTTTATCTTGACAGTTTAAACATCAAACAACACTAGAACAATAAATGAATTCAATTACTTACTCGTTTTTTCAGCTGAATGATTCCTCTCCAAAGCGATGTTCTGACTGCGTCTGCAGGATCCTCCTCAGGATTTAAATTAACCGCCAAAACCTTTTTTCCGGCGGCTGAGTTCCTTAATTCTAGTAGTGGCCCGCTTGTGACAAAACGAACTCGGGCCGATGGTAAATACACGCAGCTACAACGAGTATGGACCTGACACCAGTACAACTGCTTTCAGCCGATACTGGCCCATACAGAAAAAGCCGTCAGTCAGCCAGATGCGTTATGCACAGTCGGCACAGATCTGGCCCATTATCTGTTCACCGATGCCGACAGTGAGCCGACAGTGACGCATTTCAGCCGGAATCGGCCCAACTGTGCTTGCTATCTGGGTTGTGTATTTTACAAACTATAAATGTATTGTTTTGCTATAAATTATATGCATTTAAATGTCTGAAACCTAAAATAAACATTATGTGGTTAAAAACACTGAATAGTTGTGATATAATATGACAAGCACTGAACGCGTCTGTCTCTGGCTCAGCGCCAGCCACAGCGCGAAAGCACAGTCTGGATCTGGCTGCTCTGTCACGTGTACATTGTACATCATGTACATTCGCTCTAGTGGTCAGCTGCTGCAGACTCAGAGCGTGCCGAAATCAAAATGGCTGATGAGATGTAGAGGAAAATATCTCCGCGTTGTGCCTACGCCCCTTAGCTGTTCTAAATCCACTGTAAAACACGGCTTTGCGGGGCTTATTGCTTAAGTGAAAAATTAAAACGTTAGCCCCGCCCCTCCTCCCGATATCATCGTCCATCGCGATGTTTCACTGTACACATCGTCTGATGCCAAATTGGTAGACATCGCAAACCCTAGATTCAATGACTAATCCATACCTGTCTCATTCATGAATGACTCAGTCGTTCGAACGAATCGTTTGAACGAATGAATCAATGACTCGCTCATTAAGACGGTAGCCTGGCGACACCTAGTGACGGTTCAGTGTTATGTTTAAAAGTATCATTCTTTCCAACGATTTTTAATTGACTCATATTTAAAACAATCTCATAACATCTTAACATGTTATTTTTCAATGTAAATGATGTAATTTGATCAGCCCTACCTAGGGTAACAGCCATATAGTATCTTATTATTCTAAATAATTGAATTTATTGATCAAATTTACAAATTAAAATGAAAGATGAAGCATACATTTAATAAGACTGGACTAGGGGTGCCTTGCAGATATTACAATTATGCACTTTTAAATATACCATTGCCACCCACCGTCAATTTGGTGTGTGTGTGTGTGTGTGTGTGTGTGTGTGTGTGTGTGTGTGTGTGTGTGTGTGTGTGTGTGTGTGTGTGTGTGTGTGTGTGTGTGTGTGTGTGTGTGTGTGTATGTGTGTGGGTTGGTTTGTGTGGGTTGGTTTATGTGATTTATGAGGACACAAATTTGTATAATGACGTGTATTACACTGGTATTACAACTTATGGGTGGTTTATGAGGACATTTCAAAAGTCCTCATAAATCAAATGGCTTGAAAAACATAAAAAACAATGTTTTATTAAAAAAATTTAAATGCAGCATGTCTGTTATATGCCTTTACTTTATTAAAAAAACGTATTTAAAAAATACAAGGCTTAAGACATTTATTTCCTTTTTTAATGAAGGCCAAACCACACAGCAGTGAAATGGTTAATCTAGCCCCACTCCCCCTCCCCCTCCCCACACTCACAGACACACACACACAGAGAGCAGGCACATAGCCCCACTCCCCCTCCCCCTCCCCACACTCACAGACACACACACAGACAGCAGTCACAGAGACGTAGGCTCAGAGAGAAATGACCATATTCAAACCAAAATATCTGACTTCCTCTTGGTTATTGCTAATGACTGTAAATTAGAAAGTTGTCTGGCTGGAGGAGAACTATATAAATACAGATTTTTGTAACTCTAGATGAAACTAACCCGCCCACTTTTGTCAAAAGGTGGCGCTACTGAGTCCCTGCACCACGCCCATTTCTGAAACTATGCACATGTCACCTGGCTAATAAATATGATCTGTCTGTCGAGTTTCATGCAATTTTAAGCAATTTCAGGCATGCTAAGAGTCTCAAAAGCATCCAAAAAGAATATTAAAGTTTGATGGATTGCCACAGCAACAGTTTCAAAGATATCAAGAATCCATTCACAGGTCTTCATCTGCCGTGTATTTACATTATACAGATGAAGTTTGAAGCAAATCGGGTAAAAATAAGAGGGTGATTTCAAAGCATTTTGAAAGTGACACACTTCCTGGTGCCAGTTGGTGGCGCTATAACTTTGACTCACAATAGTCACATCCATGTGATCGGGCTCTTACAACGAACACACTGCTGAAGTTTCATCAAGATTAGTTAATGTATGCCGTAGTTATGACACACTTCCCGTTTCACGTTTCTCGCCATAATTTCGTTTCCTCGCCACGGCCAAACCGTTCGAGATATCAAAAATCCCCTCGCAAACTTTCATCCTCAATGTCTTGACTTCACGCTGACCGAGTTTCGTGCCGTGTGTTTGAATTCTCTAGGAGGAGTGTTTCACATTCCTTTGCATGCGTTTTCCAAACAAGCCTAAATAGCCGACTTCCTGTTGGGCTGGGGTAAAAAGTTAGAGTGCGAAGTATATATGAAACGATGAGATCTACATGTGTACCGAGTTTCATATTATTACATGCAAGCGTGTTTGATTTATGGACCATGTTTTCGGACCCCGTTCCAGGGGGCGCTGTCGAGCCCCCCTGCCACGCCCGGGTACCATCTTCAGCCCGGCCCTGATGGCCGCGGGTTCTGACATGTGTGCAAAGTTTCAGGAGTTTTTGAGCATGTTAAGGCCTCCAAAAGTGTCCAAAAGGTAGTAAAAAAATAATTAGAAGAAGAAGAAGAAGAAGAAATATAGCTGCGAGCAGCGATTACGGGCCCAAGCCGGTGGCACCGCAACCCTGGTGCACCAGGGTGGCGGTACCGCCGGCTTTTGCCCTTCATCGCTGCTCGCAGCTATATTTATTTATATATATATATATATATATATATATATATATATATATTAGGGCCGGGACTTTAACGCGTTAATTAAGATTAATTAATTACAGACTTTAACGCGTTAATTAAGATTAATTAATTACAGACTTTAGACTTTGCACCGCGGAACGTTTGTCACTGGATGAGTTTCGGCGGACCGATTATACTGGAGCACCAACTAGCGTCAGAAGAGCTGACGGGATCGCGCTTCATAGATCGCCTCAGTCGGACTAAATTAAGTTCTTTTGTATTTAGCCCTACAAATGTGACTCACACCTTCACTCTCAAAGAGGTTATTTTTTATTATGAAAATCCAAAGTTGCTTTCCCTTGAGTATGTTGTTAACTTCTTTATCTTGTATGCAAAATTCTTCATCCACAAGAAAAAATGGCTTAAATCTCCTTCGAGCTTTCCTCTTTTTCTGGCTGATTTTGACTCTTTTATTTCGTCCCTTAGACTTATAAATAAATAACAAGAAAAGTGAAAATGTTTTGATGCATTATGATGATTTATTCAAAGACATGACTTGACATTATTATGCTTTTCTTTCTTTTTTATGTATTACATAATTTGATGTATGCAAACCCAGGATATTTATTTTCTGTTAGGTACCTTTGTTTGTTTGTTTGTACACCTTGCTTAACTTCCCTGAGTTGGTAGTTATGTATAAGTTCTGCAATAAAAAAAAAAAAAAATAGATCGCCTCGATCGCTTTGGTTGGCCCCGTGGATGGGAAATTTTGTTATAATAAACGAACGGATGGAAGCGTCGATAAGAGTATGGTTGTGTGCAAGCTGCAACGAGGAATTCGCTATTGCTATTAGTGTAATGTTGCAATATGCTATTGCTACACTTAATGGCAAAAATTGCACTGGTCTGTTGGACTTGGTTGAACAAAAATAAACAATATGTTGTTGCTTAAGCTTATGTATTCAGTCATTATTCAATGGTATACTAAAAATCCATGTGAAAAAAATGACTTCTCACTGTTCTCAGGTCAAATATTTATGCGATTAAAATGCGATTAATTTCGATTAATTAATTACAAAGCCTCTAATTAATTAGATTAATTTTTTTAATCGAGTCCCGGCCCTAATATATATATATATATATATATATATATATATATATATATATATATATATATATAATATATATATATATATATATATATATATAAAGCCGGTGGCATCGCCACCCTGGTGCCTTTAGGGTTATTGTGCACGACGTGACACAAAATATCTGCTCGCTATCTGCCGAACGGCTCTGGTAGTCCCGCTTCAGCACTGATGATGTTGTAGAAATAGTGTGCTCTGGTTGGTCTGGATTATTCGGGATTTTTTATTTTATACAGAAATAAGTTATTTATAATTCAGATGAGAATAAAGTTAGTGTTGATTAAAATGAAGGAAAACAAATATATTGATCTGAAATATAGCACATTCATTTTACATTTATTTAGGTTCAATTACCAAACATACAATCTTAATTTAATTTAAAGCAAACTATACATTAAAAATACATGGGTTGTATGCACATTTTTTTTTAATAAAAATATATATATATCCAAAAAGACAAGGCTTAAAAACTCTTGTCACTGTAACAGACACAATCTCTCACTCACACACACACACACACACACACAACACACACACACACACACACACACACACACACACACACACACACACACACACACACACACACACACACACACACACACACACACACACACACACACACACACACACAACACACACACACACACACACACACACACACACACACACACACACACACACAACCACGTCAAGTCACATTTTAGATGCAATATTGAATAAGCAGAAAAATCGGATTTTCTGCTCTGAAAATATAAATAAGCATACAAATTGAATAAGCACTTTGAATATTCTAAACAGAATAAGCATTAGTCGCTAATGAATAAGTACTAGTACTTAATGGAATAGATACTAATATCTAAAAAATAAGTACTAGTAGCATGAAAATAGAGACTAGTATGTTAAAATGATTAAATGTTAAAACGGCTTGCCATATTGGCTCAGAGAGAGAGAGAGAGAGAGAAAATGACATTTTAGATAATAGTACCTATTAATAGATACTAGTATTTATTCAATAAATACTAGTTCTAAGTCATTACATACTAGAACCTATTAAATAGATACCAGTACTTATTCATTAGCTACTAATACGTATTCAAAAGAATATCTAAAGAATAAGCACTACTATCTAAAGAATAGGCACTAGTACTAAAGAATAAGCACTAGTCGCTAATGAATAAGTACTATTACTTAATGGAATAGATACTAGTATCTAAAAATAAGTACTAGTAGCATGAAAATAGAGACTAGTATGTTAAAATGATTAAATGTTAAAACGGCTTGCCATATTGGCTCAGAGAGAGAGAGAGAGAGAGAAAATGACATTTTAGATAATAGTACCTATTAATAGATACTAGTATTTATTCAATAAATACTAGTTCTAAGTCATTACATACTAGTACCTATTAAATAGATACCAGTACTTATTCATTAGCTACTAATACGTATTCAAAAGAATATCTAAAGAATAAGCACTACTATCTAAAGAATAGGCACTAGTACTAAAGAATAAGCACTAGTCGCTAATGAATAAGTACTATTACTTAATGGAATAGATACTAGTATCTAAAAAATAAGTACTAGTAGCATGAAAAAAGAGACTAGTAGGTTAAAATGATTAAATGTTAAAACGGCTTGCCATATTGACTCAGAGCATCAAAAGCATCAAACAAGAATATTAAAGTTTGATGCGTTGCCACAGCAACAGTTTCAAAGATATCAAGAATCCCTTCACAGGTCTTCATCTGCAGTGTATTTACATTATACAGATGAAGTTTGAAGCAAATCGGGTAAAAATAAGAGGGTGATTTCAAAGCCTTTAGGAAGTGACACACTTCCTGCTGCCAGTTGGTGGCGCTATAACTTTGACTCACAATAGTCACATCCATGTGATCGGACTCTTACAGCGAACACACTGCTGAAGTTTCATCAAGATCAGTTAATGTATGCAGAAGTTATAACACACTTCCTGTTTCCATTATTCGCCATAAATTCGTTTCCTCGCCACGGCCAAACCGTTCGAGATATCAAAAATCCCCTGGCAATTTTTCATCCTCAATGTCTTGACTTCATGCTGACTGAGTTTCGTGGCGATTGGTTGAATTCTCTAGGAGTAGTATATCGAATTCCAGGGGCATACGCTTTCAAACAAACCATAATAGCCGACTTCCTGTTGGGCTGGGGTAAAAAGTTAGAGTGCGAAGTATATATGAAACGATGAGATCTACATGTGTACCGAGTTTCATATTATTACATGCAAGCGTGTTTGATTTATGGACCATGTTTTCGGACCCCGTTCCAGGGGGCGCTGTCGAGCCCCCCTGCCACGCCCGGGTACCATCTTCAGCCCGGCCCTGATGGCCGCGGGTTCTGACATGTGTGCAAAGTTTCAGGAGTTTTTGAGTATGTTAAGGCCTCCAAAAGTGTCCAAAAGGTAGTAAAATAATAATAATAATAATAATAATAATAAATAATCCTTAGGAAAACAATAGGGCCTTCGCCCTTTGGGCTTGGGCCCTAATAATAATAATAAAATATAGCTGCGAGCAGCGATTACGGGCCCAAGCCGGTGGCACCGCAACCCTGGTGCACCAAAATATCTGCTCGCTATCTGCCGAACGGCTCTGGTAGTCCCGCTTCAGCACTGATGATGTTGTAGAAATAGTGTGCTCCGGTTGGTCTGGATTATTCAGGATTTATTATTTTATACAGAAATAAGTTATTTATAATTCAGATGAGAATAAAGTTAGTGTTGATTAAAATGAAGGAAAACAAATATATTGATCTGAAATATAGCACATTCATTTTACATTTATTTAGGTTCAATTACCAAACATACAATCTTAATTTAATTTAAAGCAAACAATACATTTAAAATACATGGGTTGTATGCACATTAAAAAAAAAAAAAAAAAATATATATATATATATATAATATATATATATATATATATATATATATATATATATATATATATATATATATATATATCCAAAAAGACAAGGCTTAAAAACTCGTGTCACTGTAACAGACACAATCTCTCTCTCTCTCTCTCTCTCACACACACACACACACACACACACACACACACACACACACGTCAAGTCACTTACATTTTAGATGCAATATTTAATAAGCAGAAAAATCGAATTTTCTGCTCTGAAAATATAAATAAGCATACAAATTGAATAAGCACTTTGAATATTCTAAACAGAATAAGCACTAGTCGTTAATGAATAAGTACTAGTACTTAATGGAATAGATACTAATATCTAAAAAATAAGTACTAGTAGCATGAAAATAGAGACTTCGTATTTCCAGAGCCCGTCTAACTTGTCCGCTTGTCCGGGACAAATGGATTTTTGAAGGACAAGTAAAAGAGAATTTTACTTGCCCGAACGGACAAGTCAAGTAGCCTGATTAGAACATCAATAACAAACAAAATACATAACTAGGGAATCACTAAACCGAGAGAATGATTCTGATTTATTACATTTATTGTATGTTGTTGCGATCGATTGTGGATAATAAATAGGTTGCGCTGTTGACGCTCGCGCAGCCTCTCGAGGAGAAATCTATATGAGCGCAGCACACACACACACACTCAGTTAACAACATACTGTAACTGCCTCTAAAAATCTAAATGTGGAGTTTCTATATTTTAACATACGTTTTAAGCAGCCTCAATTGTTTTTCCTGAATACCATATCAAAATGTGACATTGATTTCCTATAACAGTTCAATAAACAGTTAAAATGTAGTCACTTACATTTTAGATGTAATATTGGCTGTTTTTCTTCTGTTCCAGTAGCGAAAATAGTTCCAAACAAAAATCACAGCAGAACCACGGCGCATCTCACAGGAACACTCATTGTTTTCATTACTGAATGATTCAGCATTTTGACCCGAATCGGTTCGGTTGAGTCAAAGATTCAATGAGCCATTCCTAAACATCTGTCTCATTCTTGAATGAATCAACCGTTTAAACGAATCGTTTGAATGAATGAATAAATGACTCACTCATTAATACGGCCGCCTGCCGCCACCTATTGGCAATTTAGTGTTATGTTTATAAGTAGCCTAGTATACCGGTACTTCTTTCCACTGTTTCTTATTTGTACATTTAAATCAATTTCATAACATTATTTTATGCAATTGTAATTTTTCAGTGTAAATGATTTAATTTGATCAGCCCTACCTAGGGTAACAGTAGCCTATGCTTCATCTTTCATTTTAAATTCCTAAATTTGATCAATAAATTCAATTATTTAGAATAATAAGACACTAATAGGACATTTAATAATATTGGGGGAGGGGATGCCCTTCATGGGACACTATTATGCGACAGTATCGCACTTTAAGATATATAACTAACACCGTATTGCATTTAGGGTGATTGATAACATACATAATATTCAGTATTCTTAGTCAATATCCACAACATTCAATGCAGATATTACAATATGCCGATTTAAATATCAAAGCTGATTGAACACTGATGAGAATATTGCTTCAGAATAAATAAATAAATAAATAAATAAATAAATCCGGACAAGCAACTTTTTTCTCAGACAAGTGAATGACAGATTTACTTGTCCGGAGGACAAGCACATGAAAAAAAAAAAAATAAAAAAAATAATGCTCTCTCTCTCTCTCTCTCTCTCTCTCTCTCTCTCTCTCTCTCTCTCTCTCTCTCTCTCTCTCTCTCTCTCCTCTCTCTCTCTCTTCTCTCTCTCTCTCTCTCTCTCTCTCTCTCTCACACACACACATCAAGTCTTTTAAATATACTATTGCCACCCACCGTCAATTTGATGTGTGTGTGGGTTGGTTTATGTGATTTATGAGGACACAAATTTGTATAATGGCATGTGTATTACACTGGTATTACAACTTATGGGTGGTTTATGAGGACATTTCAAAAGTCCTCATAAATCAAATGGCTTGAAAAACATAAAAAACAATGTTTTATTAAAAATTTTTAAATGCAGCATGTCTGTTATATGCCTTTATTAAAAAAACGTATTTAAAAAATACAAGGCTTAAGACATTTATTTTCTTTTTAATGAAGGCCAAACCACACAGCAGTGAAATGGTTAATATAGCCCCACTCCCCCTCCCCCTCCCCCTTCCCACACTCACAGACACACACACACAGAGAGCAGGCACATAGCCCCACTCCCCCTCCCCCTCCCCACACTCACAGACACACACACAGAGAGCAGTCACAGAGACGTAGGCTCAGAGAGAAATGACCATATTCAAACCAAAATATCTGACTTCCTCTTGGTTATTGCTAATGACTGTAAATTAGAAAGTTGTCTGGCTGGAGGAGAACTATATAAATACAGATTTTTGTAACTCTAGATGAAACTAACCCCCCCACTTTTGTCAAAAGGTGGCGCTACTGAGTCCCTGCACCACGCCCGTTTCTGAAACTATGCACATGTCACCTGGCTAATAAATGTGATCTGTCTGTCGAGTTTCATGCAATTTTAAGCAATTTCAGGCATGCTAAGAGTCTCAAAAGCATCCAAAAAGAATATTAAAGTTTGATGGATTGCCACAGCAACAGTTTCAAAGATATCAAGAATCCATTCACAGGTCTTCATCTGCCGTGTATTTACATTATACAGATGAAGTTTGAAGCAAATCGGGTAAAAATAAGAGGGTGATTTCAAAGCATTTTGAAAGTGACACACTTCCTGCTGCCAGTTGGTGGCGCTATAACTTTGACTCACAATAGTCACATCCATGTGATCGGGCTCTTACAACGAACACACTGCTGAAGTTTCATCAAGATCAGTTAATGTATGCCGTAGTTATGACACACTTCCCGTTTCACGTTTCTCGCCATAATTTCGTTTCCTCGCCACGGCCAAACCGTTCGAGATATCAAAAATCCCCTCGCAAACTTTCATCCTCAATGTCTTGACTTCACGCTGACCGAGTTTCGTGCCGTGTGTTTGAATTCTCTAGGAGGAGTGTTTCACATTCCTTTGCATGCGTTTTCCAAACAAGCCTAAATAGCCGACTTCCTGTTGGGCTGGGGTAAAAAGTTAGAGTGCGAAGTATATATGAAACGATGAGATCTACATGTGTACCGAGTTTCATATTATTACATGCAAGCGTGTTTGATTTATGGACCATGTTTTCGGACCCCGTTCCAGGGGGCGCTGTCGAGCCCCCCTGCCACGCCCGGGTACCATCTTCAGCCCGGCCCTGATGGCCGCGGGTTCTGACATGTGTGCAAAGTTTCAGGAGTTTTTGAGCATGTTAAGGCCTCCAAAAGTGTCCAAAAGGTAGTAAAAAAATAATTAGAAGAAGAAGAAAGAAGAAAAATATAGCTGCGAGCAGCGATTACGGGCCCAAGCCGGTGGCACCGCAACCCTGGTGCACCAGGGTGGCGGTACCGCCGGCTTTTGCCCTTCATCGCTGCTCGCAGCTATATTTATTTATATATATATATATATATATATATATAATATATATATATATATATTAGGGCCGGGACTTTAACGCGTTAATTAAGATTAATTAATTACAGACTTTAACGCGTTAATTAAGATTAATTAATTACAGACTTTAGACTTTGCACCGCGGAACGTTTGTCACTGGATGAGTTTCGGCGGACCGATTATACTGGAGCACCAACTAGCGTCAGAAGAGCTGACGGGATCGCGCTTCATAGATCGCCTCAGTCGGACTAAATTAAGTTCTTTTGTATTTAGCCCTACAAATGTGACTCACACCTTCACTCTCAAAGAGGTTATTTTTTATTATGAAAATCCAAAGTTGCTTTCCCTTGAGTATGTTGTTAACTTCTTTATCTTGTATGCAAAATTCTTCATCCACAAGAAAAAATGGCTTAAATCTCCTTCGAGCTTTCCTCTTTTTCTGGCTGATTTTGACTCTTTTATTTCGTCCCTTAGACTTATAAATAAATAACAAGAAAAGTGAAAATGTTTTGATGCATTATGATGATTTATTCAAAGACATGACTTGACATTATTATGCTTTTCTTTCTTTTTTATGTATTACATAATTTGATGTATGCAAACCCAGGATATTTATTTTCTGTTAGGTACCTTTGTTTGTTTGTTTGTACACCTTGCTTAACTTCCCTGAGTTGGTAGTTATGTATAAGTTCTGCAATAAAAAAAAAAAAAAATAGATCGCCTCGATCGCTTTGGTTGGCCCCGTGGATGGGAAATTTTGTTATAATAAACGAACGGATGGAAGCGTCGATAAGAGTATGGTTGTGTGCAAGCTGCAACGAGGAATTCGCTATTGCTATTAGTGTAATGTTGCAATATGCTATTGCTACACTTAATGGCAAAAATTGCACTGGTCTGTTGGACTTGGTTGAACAAAAATAAACAATATGTTGTTGCTTAAGCTTATGTATTCAGTCATTATTCAATGGTATACTAAAAATCCATGTGAAAAAAATGACTTCTCACTGTTCTCAGGTCAAATATTTATGCGATTAAAATGCGATTAATTTCGATTAATTAATTACAAAGCCTCTAATTAATTAGATTAATTTTTTTAATCGAGTCCCGGCCCTAATATATATATATATATATATATATATATATATATATATATATATATATATATATATATATAAAGCCGGTGGCATCGCCACCCTGGTGCCTTTAGGGTTATTGTGCACGACGTGACACAAAATATCTGCTCGCTATCTGCCGAACGGCTCTGGTAGTCCCGCTTCAGCACTGATGATGTTGTAGAAATAGTGTGCTCTGGTTGGTCTGGATTATTCGGGATTTTTTATTTTATACAGAAATAAGTTATTTATAATTCAGATGAGAATAAAGTTAGTGTTGATTAAAATGAAGGAAAACAAATATATTGATCTGAAATATAGCACATTCATTTTACATTTATTTAGGTTCAATTACCAAACATACAATCTTAATTTAATTTAAAGCAAACTATACATTAAAAATACATGGGTTGTATGCACATTTTTTTTTAATAAAAATATATATATATATCCAAAAAGACAAGGCTTAAAAACTCTTGTCACTGTAACAGACACAATCTCTCACTCACACACACACACACACACACACACACACACACACACACACACACACACACACACACACACACACACACACACACACACACACACACACACACACACACACACACACACACACACACACACACACACACACACACACACACAACACACACACACACACACACACACACACACACACACACACACACACAACGTCAAGTCACATTTTAGATGCAATATTGAATAAGCAGAAAAATCGGATTTTCTGCTCTGAAAATATAAATAAGCATACAAATTGAATAAGCACTTTGAATATTCTAAACAGAATAAGCATTAGTCGCTAATGAATAAGTACTAGTACTTAATGGAATAGATACTAATATCTAAAAAATAAGTACTAGTAGCATGAAAATAGAGACTAGTATGTTAAAATGATTAAATGTTAAAACGGCTTGCCATATTGGCTCAGAGAGAGAGAGAGAGAGAGAAAATGACATTTTAGATAATAGTACCTATTAATAGATACTAGTATTTATTCAATAAATACTAGTTCTAAGTCATTACATACTAGAACCTATTAAATAGATACCAGTACTTATTCATTAGCTACTAATACGTATTCAAAAGAATATCTAAAGAATAAGCACTACTATCTAAAGAATAGGCACTAGTACTAAAGAATAAGCACTAGTCGCTAATGAATAAGTACTATTACTTAATGGAATAGATACTAGTATCTAAAAATAAGTACTAGTAGCATGAAAATAGAGACTAGTATGTTAAAATGATTAAATGTTAAAACGGCTTGCCATATTGGCTCAGAGAGAGAGAGAGAGAGAGAAAATGACATTTTAGATAATAGTACCTATTAATAGATACTAGTATTTATTCAATAAATACTAGTTCTAAGTCATTACATACTAGTACCTATTAAATAGATACCAGTATTATTCATTAGCTACTAATACGTATTCAAAAGAATATCTAAAGAATAAGCACTACTATCTAAAGAATAGGCACTAGTACTAAAGAATAAGCACTAGTCGCTAATGAATAAGTACTATTACTTAATGGAATAGATACTAGTATCTAAAAAATAAGTACTAGTAGCATGAAAAAAGAGACTAGTAGGTTAAAATGATTAAATGTTAAAACGGCTTGCCATATTGACTCAGAGCATCAAAAGCATCAAACAAGAATATTAAAGTTTGATGCGTTGCCACAGCAACAGTTTCAAAGATATCAAGAATCCCTTCACAGGTCTTCATCTGCAGTGTATTTACATTATACAGATGAAGTTTGAAGCAAATCGGGTAAAAATAAGAGGGTGATTTCAAAGCCTTTAGGAAGTGACACACTTCCTGCTGCCAGTTGGTGGCGCTATAACTTTGACTCACAATAGTCACATCCATGTGATCGGACTCTTACAGCGAACACACTGCTGAAGTTTCATCAAGATCAGTTAATGTATGCAGAAGTTATAACACACTTCCTGTTTCCATTATTCGCCATAAATTCGTTTCCTCGCCACGGCCAAACCGTTCGAGATATCAAAAATCCCCTGGCAATTTTTCATCCTCAATGTCTTGACTTCATGCTGACTGAGTTTCGTGGCGATTGGTTGAATTCTCTAGGAGTAGTATATCGAATTCCAGGGGCATACGCTTTCAAACAAACCATAATAGCCGACTTCCTGTTGGGCTGGGGTAAAAAGTTAGAGTGCGAAGTATATATGAAACGATGAGATCTACATGTGTACCGAGTTTCATATTATTACATGCAAGCGTGTTTGATTTATGGACCATGTTTTCGGACCCCGTTCCAGGGGGCGCTGTCGAGCCCCCCTGCCACGCCCGGGTACCATCTTCAGCCCGGCCCTGATGGCCGCGGGTTCTGACATGTGTGCAAAGTTTCAGGAGTTTTTGAGTATGTTAAGGCCTCCAAAAGTGTCCAAAAGGTAGTAAAATAATAATAATAATAATAATAATAATAAATAATCCTTAGGAAAACAATAGGGCCTTCGCCCTTTGGGCTTGGGCCCTAATAATAATAATAAAATATAGCTGCGAGCAGCGATTACGGGCCCAAGCCGGTGGCACCGCAACCCTGGTGCACCAAAATATCTGCTCGCTATCTGCCGAACGGCTCTGGTAGTCCCGCTTCAGCACTGATGATGTTGTAGAAATAGTGTGCTCCGGTTGGTCTGGATTATTCAGGATTTATTATTTTATACAGAAATAAGTTATTTATAATTCAGATGAGAATAAAGTTAGTGTTGATTAAAATGAAGGAAAACAAATATATTGATCTGAAATATAGCACATTCATTTTACATTTATTTAGGTTCAATTACCAAACATACAATCTTAATTTAATTTAAAGCAAACAATACATTTAAAATACATGGGTTGTATGCACATTAAAAAAATATATATATATATATATATATATATATATATATATATATATATATATATATATATATATATATATATATATATATATCCAAAAAGACAAGGCTTAAAAACTCGTGTCACTGTAACAGACACAATCTCTCTCTCTCTCTCTCTCACACAACACACACACACACACACACACACACACACACGTCAAGTCACTTACATTTTAGATGCAATATTAATAAGCAGAAAAATCGAATTTTCTGCTCTGAAAATATAAATAAGCATACAAATTGAATAAGCACTTTGAATATTCTAAACAGAATAAGCACTAGTCGTTAATGAATAAGTACTAGTACTTAATGGAATAGATACTAATATCTAAAAAATAAGTACTAGTAGCATGAAAATAGAGACTTCGTATTTCCAGAGCCCGTCTAACTTGTCCGCTTGTCCGGGACAAATGGATTTTTGAAGGACAAGTAAAAGAGAATTTTACTTGCCCGAACGGACAAGTCAAGTAGCCTGATTAGAACATCAATAACAAACAAAATACATAACTAGGGAATCACTAAACCGAGAGAATGATTCTGATTTTATTACATTTATTGTATGTTGTTGCGATCGATTGTGGATAATAAATAGGTTGCGCTGTTGACGCTCGCGCAGCCTCTCGAGGAGAAATCTATATGAGCGCAGCACACACACACACACTCAGTTAACAACATACTGTAACTGCCTCTAAAAATCTAAATGTGGAGTTTCTATATTTTAACATACGTTTTAAGCAGCCTCAATTGTTTTTCCTGAATACCATATCAAAATGTGACATTGATTTCCTATAACAGTTCAATAAACAGTTAAAATGTAGTCACTTACATTTTAGATGTAATATTGGCTGTTTTTCTTCTGTTCCAGTAGCGAAAATAGTTCCAAACAAAAATCACAGCAGAACCACGGCGCATCTCACAGGAACACTCATTGTTTTCATTACTGAATGATTCAGCATTTTGACCCGAATCGGTTCGGTTGAGTCAAAGATTCAATGAGCCATTCCTAAACATCTGTCTCATTCTTGAATGAATCAACCGTTTAAACGAATCGTTTGAATGAATGAATAAATGACTCACTCATTAATACGGCCGCCTGCCGCCACCTATTGGCAATTTAGTGTTATGTTTATAAGTAGCCTAGTATACCGGTACTTCTTTCCACTGTTTCTTATTTGTACATTTAAATCAATTTCATAACATTATTTTATGCAATTGTAATTTTTCAGTGTAAATGATTTAATTTGATCAGCCCTACCTAGGGTAACAGTAGCCTATGCTTCATCTTTCATTTTAAATTCCTAAATTTGATCAATAAATTCAATTATTTAGAATAATAAGACACTAATAGGACATTTAATAATATTGGGGGAGGGGATGCCCTTCATGGGACACTATTATGCGACAGTATCGCACTTTAAGATATATAACTAACACCGTATTGCATTTAGGGTGATTGATAACATACATAATATTCAGTATTCTTAGTCAATATCCACAACATTCAATGCAGATATTACAATATGCCGATTTAAATATCAAAGCTGATTGAACACTGATGAGAATATTGCTTCAGAATAAATAAATAAATAAATAAATAAATAAATCCGGACAAGCAACTTTTTTCTCAGACAAGTGAATGACAGATTTACTTGTCCGGAGGACAAGCACATGAAAAAAAAAAAAAAAAAAAAAATAATGCTCTCTCTCTCTCTCTCTCTCTCTCTCTCTCTCTCTCTCTCTCTCTCTCTCTCTCTCTCTCTCTCTCTCTCTCTCTTCTCTCTCTCTCTCTCTCTCTCTCTCTCTCTCTCTCACACACACACATCAAGTCTTTTAAATATACTATTGCCACCCACCGTCAATTTGATGTGTGTGTGGGTTGGTTTATGTGATTTATGAGGACACAAATTTGTATAATGGCATGTGTATTACACTGGTATTACAACTTATGGGTGGTTTATGAGGACATTTCAAAAGTCCTCATAAATCAAATGGCTTGAAAAACATAAAAAACAATGTTTTATTAAAAATTTTTAAATGCAGCATGTCTGTTATATGCCTTTATTAAAAAAACGTATTTAAAAAATACAAGGCTTAAGACATTTATTTTCTTTTTAATGAAGGCCAAACCACACAGCAGTGAAATGGTTAATATAGCCCCACTCCCCCTCCCCCTCCCCCTTCCCACACTCACAGACACACACACACAGAGAGCAGGCACATAGCCCCACTCCCCCTCCCCCTCCCCACACTCACAGACACACACACAGAGAGCAGTCACAGAGACGTAGGCTCAGAGAGAAATGACCATATTCAAACCAAAATATCTGACTTCCTCTTGGTTATTGCTAATGACTGTAAATTAGAAAGTTGTCTGGCTGGAGGAGAACTATATAAATACAGATTTTTGTAACTCTAGATGAAACTAACCCCCCCACTTTTGTCAAAAGGTGGCGCTACTGAGTCCCTGCACCACGCCCGTTTCTGAAACTATGCACATGTCACCTGGCTAATAAATGTGATCTGTCTGTCGAGTTTCATGCAATTTTAAGCAATTTCAGGCATGCTAAGAGTCTCAAAAGCATCCAAAAAGAATATTAAAGTTTGATGGATTGCCACAGCAACAGTTTCAAAGATATCAAGAATCCATTCACAGGTCTTCATCTGCCGTGTATTTACATTATACAGATGAAGTTTGAAGCAAATCGGGTAAAAATAAGAGGGTGATTTCAAAGCATTTTGAAAGTGACACACTTCCTGCTGCCAGTTGGTGGCGCTATAACTTTGACTCACAATAGTCACATCCATGTGATCGGGCTCTTACAACGAACACACTGCTGAAGTTTCATCAAGATCAGTTAATGTATGCAGTAGTTATGACACACTTCCCGTTTCACGTTTCTCGCCATAATTTCGTTTCCTCGCCACGGCCAAACCGTTCGAGATATCAAAAATCCCCTCGCAAACTTTCATCCTCAATGTCTTGACTTCACGCTGACCGAGTTTCGTGCCGTGTGTTTGAATTCTCTAGGAGGAGTACTTCACATTCCATTGCATGCGTTTTCCAAACAAGCCTAAATAGCCGACTTCCTGTTGGGCTGGGGTAAAAAGTTAGAGTGCGAAGTATATATGAAACGATGAGATCTACATGTGTACCGAGTTTCATATTATTTCATGCAAGCGTTTTTTGTTTATGGACCATGTTTACGGACCCCGTTCCAGGGGGCGCTGTCGAGCCCCCCTGCCACGCCCGGGTACCATCTTCAGCCCGGCCCTGATGGCCGCGGGTTCTGACATGTGTGCAAAGTTTCAGGAGTTTTTGAGCATGTTAAGGCCTCCAAAAGTGTCCAAAAGGTAGTAAAAAAAAAAAAAAAATAATAATAATAATAATAATAAATAATCCTTAGGAAAACAATAGGGCCTTCGCCCTTTGGGCTTGGGCCCTAATAATAAATAATCCTTAGGAAAACAATAGGGCCTTCGCCCTTAGGGCTTGGGCCCTAAAAATAATCCTTAGGAAAACAATAGGGCCTTCGCCCTTAGGGCTTGGGCCCTAATAATCCTTAGGAAAACAATAGGGCCTTCGCCCTTAGGGCTTGGGCCCTAATAATAATAATAATAATAATAAATATAGCTGCGAGCAGCGATTACGGGCCCAAGCCGGTGGCACCGCAACCCTGGTGCACCAGGGTGGCGCTACCGTCGGCTTTGGCCCTTCATCGCTGCTCGCAGCTATATTTATATATATATATATATATATATATATATATATATATATATATATATATATATATATATATATATATATATATATATATATAATATATATATATTTAGGGGTGCAACGGTACAGATAGCCCACGGTACGGTCCGTACCTCGGTTTTTTGGCCACGGTCTCGGTTCGGTTTCGGTACATGTTTTGTGCAGAAAGAGACTGCTATTTCATCCTGCTATTTACTTTACAGTAAACTTCTTATATCGTATATTAATGACCGTTAAAGCAAGACTATGTAAACAAAAACACACAGCCACTGTACAAAATTGTGGCAATTATAGGATAACGGACACAGCAATGCATAATGTTCCATAAGATCATCATGTTTGTAGCATGATCCAGGGGATTAAAACGTACAAAATATATTTCAGGCCAAGTGGAGTTGGTAACTAATAATAGTAGTAAATGTGTAAAGTTGCATAAAATGGAAATATTCTATAATGCAAGAAAAAACTACCTCAAAAAACTGTTATCTGTGCTGTTGTCCAGTAACTCCCGTTGGAATATTCATCCCAAAATGGCGGCCGCGCTCCCGAAGCGCCACCTAGTGGCTGTTACCAGAAAAGCATCAGAGTTTCGCCTCTTGTGCCTCTTTGCTTTAAGCCAGCATCGCGATCCCCCCCCCCCCCCCCCCATGTTTCCATGGTGACGCGTCATGCTTGGCACGTGATTCACCACAGCCAAAATAGACATGTAACGTTAGCGCTTTTATTTATAAATATTAACAAACCTGGTTACCATGTCATTAACTATCTTCTATTCTGATTCTCAAATGTGTGTAAGTGAGTTTGTTTTGTCGTTTAAAAAACAGTTTCTCCCGAAATACATGGCCGGTGAACTGGGAGAAGAATAGAGTTAACTTTATAGTTCCTTACACTGTGTGTCTGATATGAATAAAATCCGTCGGCAAATATGTTTGAATGGGTTGTTATGGCTGCTTCCATAGACACCATTGTGTATTTTACAAACTATAAATGTATTGTTTTGCTATAAGTTATATGCATTTAAATGTCTGAAACCTAAAATAAACATTATGTGGTTAAAAACACTGAATAGTTGTGATATAATATGACAAGCACTGAACGCGTCTGTCTCTGGCTCAGCGCCAGCCACAGCGCGAAAGCACAGTCTGGATCTGGCTGCTCTGTCACGTGTACATTGTACATCATGTACATTCGCTCCTAGTGGTCAGCTGCTGCAGACTCAGAGCGTGCCGAAATCAAAATTGCTGATGAGATGTAGAGGAAAATATCTCCGCGTTGTGCATACGCCCCTTAGCTGTTCTAAATCCACTGTAAAACACGGCTTTGCGGGGCTTATTGCTTAAGTGAAAAATTAAAACGTTAGCCCCGACCCTCCTCCGATATCATCGTCCATCGCGATGTTTCACTGTACACATCGTCTGATGCCAAATTGGTAGACATCGCAAACCCTAGATTCAATGACCAATCCATACCTGTCTCATTCATGAATGACTCAGTCGTTCGAACGAATCGTTTGAACGAATGAATCAATGACTCGCTCATTAAGACGGTAGCCTGGCGACACCTAGTGACGGTTCAGTGTTATGTTTAAAAGTATCATTCTTTCCAACGATTTTTAATTGACTCATATTTAAAACAATCTCATAACATCATTTAATGCATTGTTATTTTTCAATGTAAATGATGTAATTTGATCAGCCCTACCTAGGGTAACAGCCATATAGTATCTTATTATTCTAAATAATTGAATTTATTGATCAAATTTACAAATTAAAATGAAAGATGAAGCATACATTTAATAAGATTGGACTAGGGGTGCCTTGCAGATATTACAATTATGCACTTTTAAATATACTATTGCCACCCACCGTCAATTTGGTGTGTGTGTGTGTGTGTGTGTGTGTGTGTGTGTGTGTGTGTGTGTGTGTGTGTGTTGTGTGTGTGTGTGTGTGTGTGTGTGTGTGTGGGGGTTGGTTTGTGTGGGTTGGTTTATGTGATTTATGAGGACACAAATTTGTATAATGACGTGTATTACACTGGTATTACAACTTATGGGTGGTTTATGAGGACATTTCAAAAGTCCTCATAAATCAAATGGCTTGAAAAACATAAAAAACAATGTTTTATTAAAAAAATTTAAATGCAGCATGTCTGTTATATGCCTTTATTAAAAAAACGTATTTAAAAAATACAAGGCTTAAGACATTTATTTTCTTTTTTAATGAAGGCCAAACCACACAGCAGTGAAATGGTTAATCTAGCCCCACTCCCCCTCCCCCTCCCCACACTCACAGACACACACACACAGACAGCAAGCACAGAGACGTAGGCTCAGAGAGAAATGACCATATTCAAACCAAAATATCTGACTCCCTCTTGGTTGTTACTAATGACTGTAAATTAGAAAGTTGTCTGGCTGGAGGAGAACTATATAAATACAGATTTTTGTAACTCTAGATGAAACTAACCCCCCCACTTTTGTCAAAAGGTGGCGCTACTGAGTCCCTGCACCACGCCCGTTTCTGAAACTATGCACATGTCACCTGGCTAATAAATGTGATCTGTCTGTCGAGTTTCATGCAATTTTAAGCAATTTCAGGCATGCTAAGAGTCTCAAAAGCATCCAAAAAGAATATTAAAGTTTGATGGATTGCCACAGCAACAGTTTCAAAGATATCAAGAATCCATTCACAGGTCTTCATCTGCCGTGTATTTACATTATACAAATGAAGTTTGAAGCAAATCGGGTAAAAATAAGAGGGTGATTTCAAAGCATTTTGAAAGTGACACACTTCCTGCTGCCAGTTGGTGGCGCTATAACTTTGACTCACAATAGTCACATCCATATGATCGGGCTCTTACAACGAACACACTGCTGAAGTTTCATCAAGATCAGTTAATGTATGCTGAAGTTATGACACACTTCCTGTTTCACGTTTCTCGCCATAATTTTGTTTCCTCGCCACGGCCAAACCGTTCGAGATATCAAAAATCCCCTCGCAAACTTTCATCCTCAATGTCTTGACTTCACGCTGACCGAGTTTCGTGCCGTGTGTTTGAATTCTCTAGGAGGAGTACTTCAAATTCCTTTGCGTGTGTTTTACCAACAACCCTAAATAGCCCACTTCCTGTTGGGCTGGGGTAAAAAGTAAGAGTGTGAAGTATATATGAAACGATGAGATCTACATGTGTACCGAGTTTCATATTATTACATGCAAGCGTGTTTGATTTATGGACCATGTTTTCGGACCCCGTTCCAGGGGGCGCTGTCGAGCCCCCCTGCCACGCCCGGGTACCATCTTCAGCCCGGCCCTGATGGCCGCGGGTTCTGACATGTGTGCAAAGTTTCAGGAGTTTTTGAGCATGTTAAGGCCTCCAAAAGTGTCCAAAAGGTAGTAAAAAAATAATAATAATAATAATAATAATAAATATAGCTGCGAGCAGCGATTACGGGCCCAAGCCGGTGGCACCGCAACCCTGGTGCACCAGGGTGGCGGTACCGTCGGCTTTGGCCCTTCATCGCTGCTCGCAGCTATATTTATATATATATATATATATATATATATATATATATATATATATATATATATATATATATATATATATATATATAAAGCCAGTGGCACCGCCAGCCTGGTGCCTTTAGCGTTATTGTGCACGACGTGACACAAAATATCTGCTCGCTATCTGCCGAACCGCTCTGGTAGTTCCGCTTCAGCACTGATGATGTTGTAGAATTAGTGCGCTCTGGTTGGTCTGGATTATTGGGGATTTTTTAATTTATGCAGAAATAAGTTATTTATAATACAGATAGAGAATAAAGTTAGTGTTGATTAAAATGAAAGAAAACAATTATATTGATCTGAAATATAGCACATTAATTTTAAATTTATTTAGGTTCAATTACCAAACATACAATCTTAATTTAATTTAAAGCAAACAATACATTTAAAATATATGGGTTGTATGCACATAAAAAAAAAAGAGATATATCCAAAAAAGACAAGGCCTTAAAGCAGTGGTTCTCAATCTTGGTCCTATGGGTGCCACTGCTCTGCACATTTTATATGTCTCCTTTATCTGACACACCCACTTCAGTTAATAAAGCTCTTTCCTAACGAGCTGATGATCTGAATCAGGTGTGTTAAATGAGGGAGACATACAAACTATGCAGAGCAGTGGCTCCCTAGGACCAGGATTGAGATCCACTGCCTTAAAGGGTTAAACTCTTTTCACTGTAACAGACACACTCTCTCTCACACACACACACACACACACACACACACACACACGTCAAGTCACTTACATTTTAGATGCAATATTGACGGTTTTTCTGTTTCAGCAGCGAAAATAGTTAAACAAAGATCACAGCAGAACCATTGCGCATCTGTGCCGATAGACGATATCATAGTTAAGCCAGCATCGCGACCCCCCCCCCCCCCCATGTTTCCATGGTGACGCGTCATGCTTGGCACGTGATTCACCACAGCCAAAATAGCGCTGTATGACATGTAACATTAGCGCTTTTATTTATAAATATTAACAAACCTGGTTACCATGTCATCAACTATCTTCTATTCTGATTCTCAAATGTGTGTAAGTGAGTTTGTTTTGTCGTTTAAAAAACAGTTTCTCCCGAAATACATGGCCGGTGAACTGGGAGAAGAATAGAGTTAACTTTATAGTTCCTTACACTGTGTGTCTGATATGAATAAAATCCGTCGGCAAATATATTTGAATGGGTTGTTATTGCTGCTTCCATAGACACCATTGTGTATTTTACAAACTATAAATGTATTGTTTTGCTATAAATTATATGCATTTAAATGTCTGAAACCTAAAATAAACATTATGTGGTTAAAAACACTGAATAGTTGTGATATAATATGACAAGCACTGAACGCGTCTGTCTCTGGCTCAGCGCCAGCCACAGCGCGAAAGCACAGTCTGGATCTGGCTGCTCTGTCACGTGTACATTGTACATCATGTACATTCGCTCCTAGTGGTCAGCTGCTGCAGACTCAGAGCGTGCCGAAATCAAAATTGCTGATGAGATGTAGAGGAAAATATCTCCGCGTTGTGCCTACGCCCCTTAGCTGTTCTAAATCCACTGTAAAACACGGCTTTGCGGGGCTTATTGCTTAAGTGAAAAATTAAAACGTTAGCCCCGACCCTCCTCCGATATCATCGTCCATCGCGATGTTTCACTGTACACATCGTCTGATGCCAAATTGGTAGACATCGCAAACCCTAGATTCAATGACCAATCCATACCTGTCTCATTCATGAATGACTCAGTCGTTCGAACGAATCGTTTGAACGAATGAATCAATGACTCGCTCATTAAGACGGTAGCCTGGCGACACCTAGTGACGGTTCAGTGTTATGTTTAAAAGTATCATTCTTTCCAACGATTTTTAATTGACTCATATTTAAAACAATCTCATAACATCATTTAATGCATTGTTATTTTTCAATGTAAATGATGTAATTTGATCAGCCCTACCTAGGGTAACAGCCATATAGTATCTTATTATTCTAAATAATTGAATTTATTGATCAAATTTACAAATTAAAATGAAAGATGAAGCATACATTTAATAAGATTGGACTAGGGGTGCCTTGCAGATATTACAATTATGCACTTTTAAATATACCATTGCCACCCACCGTCAATTTGGTGTGTGTGTGTGTGTGTGTGGGTTGGTTTGTGTGGGTTGGTTTATGTGATCTATGAGGACACAAATTTGTATAATGACGTGTATTACACTGGTATTACAACTTATGGGTGGTTTATGAGGACATTTCAAAAGTCCTCATAAATCAAATGGCTTGAAAAACATAAAAAACAATGTTTTATTAAAAAAATTTAAATGCAGCATGTCTGTTATATGCCTTTATTAAAAAAAACGTATTTAAAAAATACAAGGCTTAAGACATTTATTTTCTTTTTTAATGAAGGCCAAACCACACAGCAGTGAAATGGTTAATCTAGCCCCACTCCCCCTCCCCCTTCCCACACTCACAGACACACACACACAGAGAGCAGGCACATAGCCCCACTCCCCCTCCCCCTCCCCACACTCACAGACACACACACACAGAGAGCAGTCACAGAGACGTAGGCTCAGAGAGAAATGACCATATTCAAACCAAAATATCTGACTTCCTCTTGGTTATTGCTAATGACTGTAAATTAGAAAGTTGTCTGGCTGGAGGAGAACTATATAAATACAGATTTTTGTAACTCTAGATGAAACTAACCCCCCCACTTTTGTCAAAAGGTGGTGCTACTGAGTCCCTGCACCACGCCCGTTTCTGAAACTATGCACATGTCACCTGGCTAATAAATGTGATCTGTCTGTCGAGTTTCATGCAATTTTAAGCAATTTCAGGCATGCTAAGAGTCTCAAAAGCATCCAAAAAGAATATTAAAGTTTGATGGATTGCCACAGCAACAGTTTCAAAGATATCAAGAATCCATTCACAGGTCTTCATCTGCCGTGTATTTACATTATACAAATGAAGTTTGAAGCAAATCGGGTAAAAATAAGAGGGTGATTTCAAAGCATTTTGAAAGTGACACACTTCCTGCTGCCAGTTGGTGGCGCTATAACTTTGACTCACAATAGTCACATCCATATGATCGGGCTCTTACAACGAACACACTGCTGAAGTTTCATCAAGATCAGTTAATGTATGCTGAAGTTATGACACACTTCCTGTTTCACGTTTCTCGCCATAATTTTGTTTGCTCGCCACGGCCAAACCGTTCGAGATATCAAAAATCCCCTCGCAAACTTTCATCCTCAATGTCTTGACTTCACGCTGACCGAGTTTTGTGCCGTGTGTTTGAATTCTCTAGGAGAAGTACTTCAAATTCCTTTGCGTGTGTTTTACCAACAACCCTAAATAGCCCACTTCCTGTTGGGCTGGGGTAAAAAGTAAGAGTGTGAAGTATATATGAAACGATGAGATCTACATGTGTACCGAGTTTCATATTATTACATGCAAGCGTGTTTGATTTATGGACCATGTTTTCGGACCCCGTTCCAGGGGGCGCTGTCGAGCCCCCCTGCCACGCCCGGGTACCATCTTCAGCCCGGCCCTGATGGCCGCGGGTTCTGACATGTGTGCAAAGTTTCAGGAGTTTTTGAGCATGTTAAGGCCTCCAAAAGTGTCCAAAAGGTAGTAAAAAAATAATAATAAATATAGCTGCGAGCAGCGATTACGGGCCCAAGCCGGTGGCACCGCAACCCTGGTGCACCAGGGTGGCGGTACCGTCGGCTTTGGCCCTTCATCGCTGCTCGCAGCTATATTTATATATATATATATATATATATATATATATATATATATATATATATATATATATATATATATATATATATATAAAGCCAGTGGCACCGCCAGCCTGGTGCCTTTAGCGTTATTGTGCACGACGTGACACAAAATATCTGCTCGCTATCTGCCGAACCGCTCTGGTAGTTCCGCTTCAGCACTGATGATGTTGTAGAATTAGTGCGCTCTGGTTGGTCTGGATTATTGGGGATTTTTTAATTTATGCAGAAATAAGTTATTTATAATACAGATAGAGAATAAAGTTAGTGTTGATTAAAATGAAAGAAAACAATTATATTGATCTGAAATATAGCACATTAATTGTAAATTTATTTAGGTTCAATTACCAAACATACAATCTTAAATTAATTTAAAGCAAACAATACATTTAAAAATATATGGGTTGTATGCACATAAAAAAAAAAGAAGATATATCCAAAAAAGACAAGGCCTTAAAGCAGTGGTTCTCAATCTTGGTCCTATGGGTGCCACTGCTCTGCACATTTTATATGTCTCCTTTATCTGACACACCCACTTCAGTTAATAAAGCTCTTTCCTAACGAGCTGATGATCTGAATCAGGTGTGTTAAATGAGGGAGACATACAAACTATGCAGAGCAGTGGCTCCCTAGGACCAGGATTGAGATCCACTGCCTTAAAGGGTTAAACTTTTTTCACTGTAACAGACACACTCTCTCTCACACACACACACACACACACACACACACACACACACACACACACACACACACACACACACACACACACACACACACACACACACGTCAAGTCACTTACATTTTAGATGCAATATTGACGGTTTTTCTGTTTCAGCAGCGAAAATAGTTAAACAAAGATCACAGCAGAACCATTGCTCATCTCACAGCAACATGTTTTCTCATTACTGAATGATTCAGCATTTTGGACAAATTGGTTTACTCAAAGATTCAATTAGGGTTGTGCCGATAGACGATATCATAGTTAAGCCAGCATCGCGACCCCCCCCCCCCCCCCCCCATGTTTCCATGGTGACGCGTCATGCTTGGCACGTGATTCACCACAGCCAAAATAGCGCTGTATGACATGTAACGTTAGCGCTTTTATTTATAAATATTAACAAACCTGGTTACCATGTCATCAACTATCTTCTATTCTGATTCTCAAATGTGTGTAAGTGAGTTTGTTTTGTCGTTTAAAAAACAGTTTCTCCCGAAATACATGGCCGGTGAACTGGGAGAAGAATAGAGTTAACTTTATAGTTACTTACACTGTGTGTCTGATATGAATAAAATCCGTCGGCAAATATATTTGAATGGGTTGTTATTGCTGCTTCCATAGACACCATTGTGTATTTTACAAACTATAAATGTATTGTTTTGCTATAAATTATATGCATTTAAATGTCTGAAACCTAAAATAAACATTATGTGGTTAAAAACACTGAATAGTTGTGATATAATATGACAAGCACTGAACGCGTCTGTCTCTGGCTCAGCGCCAGCCACAGCGCGAAAGCACAGTCTGGATCTGGCTGCTCTGTCACGTGTACATTGTACATCATGTACATTCGCTCCTAGTGGTCAGCTGCTGCAGACTCAGAGCGTGCCGAAATCAAAATGGCTGATGAGATGTAGAGGAAAATATCTCCGCGTTGTGCCTACGCCCCTTAGCTGTTCTAAATCCACTGTAAAACAAGGCTTTGCGGGGCTTATTGCTTAAGTGAAAAATTAAAACGTTAGCCCCGCCCCTCCTCCCGATATCATCGTCCATCGCGATGTTTCACTGTACACATCGTCTGATGCCAAATTGGTAGACATCGCAAACCCTAGATTCAATGACCAATCCATACCTGTCTCATTCATGAATGACTCAGTCGTTCGAACGAATCGTTTGAATGAATGAATCAATGACTCGCTCATTAAGACGGTAGCCTGGCGACACCTAGTGACGGTTCAGTGTTATGTTTAAAAGTATCATTCTTTCCAACGATTTTTAATTGACTCATATTTAAAACAATCTCATAACATCTTTTAATGCATTGTTATTTTTCAATGTAAATGATGTAATTTGATCAGCCCTACCTAGGGTAACAGCCATATAGTATCTTATTATTCTAAATAATTGAATTTATTGATCAAATTTACAAATTAAAATGAAAGATGAAGCATACATTTAATAAGACTGGACTAGGGGTGCCTTGCAGATATTACAATTATGCACTTTTAAATATACCATTGCCACCCACCGTCAATTTGGGTGTGTGTGTGTGTGTGTGTGTGTGTGGGTTGGTTTGTGTGGGTTGGTTTATGTGATCTATGAGGACACAAATTTGTATAATGACGTGTATTACACTGGTATTACAACTTATGGGTGGTTTATGAGGACATTTCAAAAGTCCTCATAAATCAAATGGCTTGAAAAACATAAAAAACAATGTTTTATTAAAAAAATTTAAATGCAGCATGTCTGTTATATGCCTTTATTAAAAAAAACGTATTTAAAAAATACAAGGCTTAAGACATTTATTTTCTTTTTTAATGAAGGCCAAACCACACAGCAGTGAAATGGTTAATCTAGCCCCACTCCCCCTCCCCCTCCCCCTCCCCACACTCACAGACACACACACAGAGAGCAGGCACATGGCCCCACTCCCCCTCCCCCTTCCCACACTCACAGACACACACACAGAGAGCAGGCGCATTATGGCAAGCCGTTTTAACTTTTATTCATTTCCAGGATATGTATTGTTGATATCAAGAATGCAATTGTTGATATCAACAATTTCATTTTTTGATATCAACAATTGAATTCTTGATATCAACAATTGCATTCTTGATATCAACAATTGCATTCTTGATATCAACAATTGCATTCTTGATATCAACAATTGCATTCTTGATATCAAAAATGTAATTGTTGATATCAACAATTGAATTCTTGATATCTGTAATTGTATTTTCACTAGTGAAATGTCACCATAGGCTGCCATTCAAAATCAATTGTTGATATCAAGAATTACATTTTTGATATCAAGAACTCAATTGTTGATATCAAGAATGCAATTGTTACTAGTAAAAATGCGAATTCCTGATATCAATAATTCAATTGTTACTAGTTGAAATGTCTATTCTTGATATCAACAATTGAATTGCTACTAGTAACAATGTTCATTTTTGATATCAATAATTACATTTTCACTAGTGACAATGTTCATTTCTGATATCATGAATGTGATTGTTACTAGTAAGAAAGCCATTTTAGATATCTGAAATAATATTGATATCAATAATACATTTTCAGATATCAAGAATAAACATTTTTACTAGTAGCAATTCAATTGTTGATATCAGGAATTCGCATTTTTACTAGTAACAATCTAATTCTTGATATCAGGAATATAATTCTTGATATCAACAATTGAATTCTTGATATCAACAATGTAATTCTTGATATCAAAAATTTTATTGTTGATATCAAAAATGTAATTCTTGATATCAAAAATGTAATTCTTGATATCAAAAATGTAATTGTTGATATCAAAAATGTAATTGTTGATATCAAAAATGGAATTCTTGATATCAACAATTGATTTTGAATGGCAGCCTATGGTGACATTTCACTAGTGAAAATACAATTACAGATATCAAGAATTCAATTGTTGATATCAACGATTACATTTTTGATATCAAGAATTCAATTGTTGATATCAAGAATGCAATTGTTGATATCAAGAATTCAATTGTTGATATCAAGAATGCAATTGTTGATATCAAGAATGCAATTGTTGATATCAAGAATGCAATTGTTGATATCAAGAATTGTATTCTTGATATCAAAAATGTAATTGTTGATATCAAGAATTATAATTTTAACTAGTGAAAATTGAATTGTTGATATCAAGGATTCATATCCTGAAAATGAATAAAAGTTAAAACGGCTTGCCATAGGCGCATAGCCCCACTCCCCCTCCCCCTTCCCACACTCACAGACACACACACACACAGAGAGCAGTCACAGAGACGTAGGCTCAGAGAGAAATGACCATATTCAAACCAAAATATCTGACTTCCTCTTGGTTGTTACTAATGACTGTAAATTAGAAAGTTGTCTGGCTGGAGGAGAACTATATAAATACAGATTTATGTAACTCTAGATGAAACTAACCCCCCCACTTTTGTCAAAAGGTGGCGCTACTGAGTCCCTGCACCACGCCCGTTTCTGAAACTATGCACATGTCACCTGGCTAATAAATGTGATCTGTCTGTCGAGTTTCATGCAATTTTAAGCAATTTCAGGCATGCTAAGAGTCTCAAAAGCATCCAAAAAGAATATTAAAGTTTGATGGATTGCCACAGCAACAGTTTCAAAGATATCAAGAATCCATTCACAGGTCTTCATCTGCCGTGTATTTACATTATACAAATGAAGTTTGAAGCAAATCGGGTAAAAATAAGAGGGTGATTTCAAAGCATTTTGAAAGTGACACACTTCCTGCTGCCAGTTGGTGGCGCTATAACTTTGACTCACAATAGTCACATCCATATGATCGAGCTCTTACATCGAACACACTGCTCAAGTTTCATCAAGATCAGTTAATGTATGCTGAAGTTATGACACACTTCCTGTTTCACGTTTCTCGCCATAATTTTGTTTCCTCGCCACGGCCAAACCGTTCGAGATATCAAAAATCCCCTCGCAAACTTTCATCCTCAATGTCTTGACTTCACGCTGACCGAGTTTCGTGCCGTGTGTTTGAATTCTCTAGGAGAAGTACTTCAAATTCCTTTGCGTGTGTTTTACCAACAACCCTAAATAGCCCACTTCCTGTTGGGCTGGGGTAAAAGGTTAGAGTGCGAAGTATATATGAAACGATGAGATCTACATGTGTACCGAGTTTCATATTATTACATGCAAGCGTGTTTGATTTATGGACCATGTTTTCCGACCCCGTTCCAGGGGGCGCTGTCGAGCCCCCCTGCCACGCCCGGGTACCATCTTCAGCCCGGCCCTGATGGCCGCAGGTTCTGACATGTGTGCAAAGTTTCAGGAGTTTTTGAGCATGTTAAGGCCTCCAAAAGTGTCCAAAAGGTAGTAAAAAAATAATTAGAAGAAGAATTATAAATAATCCTTAGGAAAACAATAGGGCCTTCGCCCTTTGGGCTTGGGCCCTAATAATAAATAATCCTTAGGAAAACAATAGGGCCTTCGCCCTTTGGGCTTGGGCCCTAATAAATAATCCTTAGGAAAACAATAGGGCCTTCGCCCTTAGGGCTTGGGCCCTAATAAAATATATATATATAAATATAGCTGCGAGCAGCGATTACGGGCCCAAGCCGGTGGCACCGCAACCCTGGTGTACCGCCGGCTTTGGCCCTTCATCGCTGCTCGCAGCTATATATATATATATATATATATATATATATATATATATATATATATATATATATATATATATATATATATATAAGGCCGGTGGCACCGCCACCCTGGTGCCTTTAGGGTTATTGTGCACGACGTGACACAAAATATCTGCTCGCTATCTGCCGAACGGCTCTGGTAGTCCCGCTTCAGCACTGATGATGTTGTAGAAATAGTGCGCTCTGGTTGGTCTGGATTATTCGGGATTTTTTATTTTATACAAAAATAAGTTATTTATAATTCAGATGAGAATAAAGTTAGTGTTGATTAAAATGAAGGAAAACAAATATATTGATCTGAAATATAGCACATTAATTTTAAATTTATTTAGGTTCAATTACCAAACATACAATCTTAATTTAATTTAAAGCAAACAATACATTTAAAATATATGGGTTGTATGCACATCTTCTTTTTAATAAAAAAAAGATATATATCCAAAAAGACAAGGCCTTAAAGGGTTAAACTCTTGTCACTGTAACAGACACACACACACACACACACACACACACACACACACACACACACACACACACACACACACACACACACACACACACACACACACACACACACCACACTGTTTAAAAGCAAGAAATATTTATCCAACCTGTTTAAAACAGTCTGTCGGTGCCATCTTTTAAACATTCATCATATTGCACTGGTTTTAATTTCTTGACCTCAAACAGAGCACTAATCTGTTTATTTTTAAGTCATTGATTAAAAAAGAAAAGAAACATCAAATGCGTTTTTAGTCATATAGTATTATTTTATACAGAAATAAATTATTTGTAATTCAGATAAGAATAATTTTAAGGAAAACAAATATTTGTTTAAAATAAATTCAAGCAATATTTTCTTTCAACTTTAAAGGCAGATTTTTGTTTCTAACTGAAAGTTGTAGAAACCAGAGCATTAATTGTGGTTTTAAACTACTCTTTACTGTCAGAATATCATGACAAACACTTGCCAAACAGGAGAACATTTCACAAATCTGAGGTATAACATTCAATCATTTGTAATTTTTCCTTAACAAAAATAATATCTTTATTTCAAAATTAATTTCTTAGTTTCTGCATGTGCTAATGGGGGATATTGTTTCAAGTCTTGAAAGAGGTTTGTGTTGCCTGACTTTGAGAGAGGCATCCAGCTGCAGCCCTGCAGACTCACTTCTTGCTAGACACCAGTGGCTGGACACCAGTGGATGGACAGCAGACGTCATTTCCGTATCGTCATTTCCGTATCGTCTTTCACTTTTCAAATTTGACGGCGCCATCATGTCAGCAGTAAGAAAAAATAATAAGTGCTGTGGAAACGGAAGACGTGGAGACCTACGAGGGTTTTATACAGACCCTGAATTTCCTGAGCATTGCCCAGACTGCCAGTTTTAGGGGACAGGAATGAGGTGTGGTGTGCATAGTGTGCAATAGTTTATTTGGAACTGTTCATGTTTTATTTTCTCTTGAAATAGGTACTTCCCCCATAACCTTACGGGCCTGACTGTGGCATCTTCATTCTGATGGTCAGATTTGACTAATTTTACTAATTAGATTGTGTAATTTCCAATAAATATTGCAAAATCATGAAGTGTTAATTTGATCTGGATTGTTTGGTAAATTGTCTGATCATGTGAATCTACGTATATTTTAAAAACAGAAGTGGTTACATTTACACAAAAAAAATAAGAATTGAATATCCAAATGGGCAAGGCAAAAAAAAAGTCTATCTAGAGGTGAAAATATAAAATAAATATGCTGTCTATATATATCCAGAGGTGAAAATATAAAATAAATATGATGTCTATCCAGAGGTGAAAATATAAAATAAATATGCTGTCTATCCAGAGGTGAAAATATAAAATAAATATGCTGTCTATCCACTGGTGAAAATATAAAATAAATATGCTGTCTATCCACTGGTGAAAATATAAAATAAATATGCTGTCTATCCAGAGGTGAAAATATAAAATAAATATGTCTATCCAGAGGTGAAAATATAAAATAAATATGCTGTCTATCCAGAGGTGAAAATATAAAATAAATATGCTGTCTATCCACTGGTGAAAATATAAAATAAATATGCTGTCTATCCAGAGGTGAAAACAGAAAATAAATATGCTGTCTATCCAGAGGTGAAAATATAAAATAAATATGCTGTCTATCCAGAGGTGAAAACAGAAAATAAATATGCTGTCTATCCAGAGGTGAAAATATAAAATAAATATGCTGTCTATCCAGAGGTGAAAAAATAAAATAAATATGCTGTCTATCCAGAGGTGAAAATATAAAATAAATATGCTGTCTATCCAGAGGTGAAAATATAAAATAAATATGCTGTATATCCACTGGTGAAAATATAAAATAAATATGCTGTCTATCCAGAGGTGAAAATATAAAATAAATATGCTGTCTATCCAGAGGTGAAAACAGAAAATAAATATGCTGTCTATCCAGATGTGAAAATATAAAATAAATATGCTGTCTATCCACTGGTGAAAATATAAAATAAATATGCTGTCTATCCAGAGGTGAAAAAATAAAATAAATATGCTGTCTATCCAGAGGTGAAAATATAAAATAAATATGCTGTCTATCCAGAGGTGAAAATATAAAATAAATATGCTGTCTATCCACTGGTGAAAATATAAAATAAATATGCTGTCTATCCAGAGGTGAAAATATAAAATAAATATGCTGTCTATCCAGAGGTGAAAACAGAAAATAAATATGCTGTCTATCCAGATGTGAAAATATAAAATAAATATGCTGTCTATCCACTGGTGAAAATATAAAATAAATATGCTGTCTATCCAGAGGTGAAAATATAAAATAAATATGCTGTCTATCCAAGAGGTGAAAATATAAAATAAATATGCTGTCTATCCAGAGGTGAAAACGGAAATTAGCGGCGAAACGGAAATGACGGAGAAACCGGAAATGACGTAGGCTGTCCATCCACTGGTGTCCAGCCACTGGTGTCTAGCCAGAAGTGAGTCTGCGGGGCTGCAGCTGGATGCTATTGGGACTTTGATGGCATGTATCTTTATGAAATGTATGAAAAACAGTAGGCTATAGCCTAAATACATAAACTGTAATTATATAGACATTATAGGAGCACAGAGGATGCAGTTTCCATGGCACTGCACTCTGTGCTCACACATCTGGACAAAAAGAACACCTATGCACGCATGTTGTTTGTTGACTTCAGCTCAGCATTCAACACGGTCATCCCAACTAAGCTAATAGCCAAACTTGGAGACCTGGGCATCAACACCTCCATGTGCAACTGGATTTTGGACTTTCTGACCAACAGACCCCAGAATGTTCGATCTGGCTCCACCTGCTCCACATCCATCACACTCAACACTGGTGTACCACAGGGCTGTGTGCTAAGCCCGTTTCTCTACTCCCTCTTCACCTCCGACTGCAAACCTGTGTACGAATCTAATTCCATCATCAAGTTTGCGGACGACACTACGGTGATTGGTCTCATCAGCAACAACGATGAGACTGCCTATAGGGAGGAGATCAAGCACCTGGCCACATGGTGCACTGAAAATAACCAGCTCCTCAACACCACCAAAACGAAGGAGCTCATCGTGGACTTCAGGAAAGAGTCAAGAGGCACACACGACACCATCCACATCAATGGAATGGCTGTTGAGCGTGTCTCCAGTTTCAAGTTCTTGGGAATCCACATCTCGGCGGACATGTCCTGGACAACCAACACCTCCTGCCTGGTCAAGAAGGCTCACCAGCGCCTCTTCTTCCTGAGGACACTGAGGAAGAATCAGCTTTCCTCGACTATCCTGGTGAACTTCTATCGCTGTGCAATAGAAAGCATCCTGACCAACTGTGCTACAGTGTGGTATGGGAGCTGCTCTGTTGCGGAGCGCAAGGCACTGCAGCGGGTGGTGAAAACCGCCCAGCGCATCACTGGGACTCCACTACCTGCCATCGAGCACATCCAGAGGAAACGCTGTCTGCACCGAGCTCGCAGCATCCTTAAGGACTCCTCTCACCCAGCCCACAGACTGTTTTCTCTCCTGCCCTCCGGCAGGCGTTTCAGGTGCCTCCGGACCAGGACCAGCAGACTAAAGAACAGCTTTTTCCCCAGAGCTGTGTCTTTACTGAACTCTAACCCTCACTGATCCCACTCCCCTCATATACTGATAAACTCCTCTCCCTCATCACACCTGCCTCCATTTTGATATTTGTAATGTTATAATGTTCATTTGCACTGCTGACTACTATTACTATTATTATAGTAACAACTGTTTACATATGCATCTTGCACTACTTACCTGACTGGAATATCAATTTGCACTGCCGACTGTTTATTTACAGTACCAATTGTTTACATATACATTGCAATACCGTACTTTAACTGTAATATGCAATTACTTTCCACTGCACTTTCACTCGGATAGTATCTGTCCAACTTAATTTGCACTACTTTAAATCCATCTTTATATATATATTCATAGTACATATTCACCTGTAAACTACGTATAGTAATAACCATCTGTAAATTATGTTCATTGTACATATCTGTAAAAATTCTGTTTATAGTAATATCCATCTGTATATTATATTCAGTACATATCTAGCTGTAAATTCTGTTCACAATAATAGCTATCTGTATATTATATTCATAGGACTAATCTATCTGAAAAAATCTGTTTATAATAGTATTCAATTCTATATTTATTCAGTACATATCCATGTACTGCACTTATGGAACCACTGTATATCCTGCACTTGCTGCTATTGCACTTCTGGTTAGACCCAAACTGCATTTCGTTGCCTTGTACCTGTACTTGTGTAATGACAATAAAGTTGAATCTAATCTAATCTAATCTAATCTAATTCCATTAGTCCTTTAATACATTGTCTACATTAATAATATAATACAATTCAAAATTCAATCCCACATTTCATGGTGCAGTTAATATTACTAGGCTAACGTTACAGTAAAACCATGGTAAATGATGGGAATTTGTAGATGGAAAATCTTTCTGACTGTATAGTTGCGTACAGTGTTTCTCCTGTTCCTCGGCGCTGTTTCATCTGCCTTTAAACTGGTTTAAATCACTGAGACATTTGTGTTCTTCGCTGAATTCAAGTGCTTCTCACTGGATCTCGTGATCGAGACTGATCAGAGTTAACCATAGACAGTAAAAGAACGCCTGCTCACGCTGCCGTTTGGTTTTTGAGCCGAGCGGATAAACAGTCCGTGAGGCGCGCGCGGTTCAAATGAGTTTCGTTCCGCTTTTGGCGCATAAACATGATCTAACATTTATCGAACTCTTGATATCGTTTTATAGAGAAAAAAATATATCGCGATAATGAATGAATGAGCATATCAATTGAGACGTGGCTAAATGTAATTTATGACCTTGTATGGAAAAGCCGGACGTTTTTATGACTTTTTATGGCATAAAATTCTTATTATTAAATTTAAGACGTTTTATGACTTTTTATGAACCCGCGGAAACCCTGTTCATAGGAATTCATTCGAGCACACTGCGAGCGCCACCATAATGTCTGTGCAGACATCCGTACTTACTTTCACTTTTATATTAGCGATTTAAAAGCCCTCGCTGGTGTCACACGTCAGTTAACTGGTGGGAAAATATCCTCACAGCTACATACCTAATATATTTATATATAAATACAATAGGCATACCTGATAAAATAGTTTTATGTACTATGATGATAGCATTTTGGACACAAGAGGGCAGTATAGCCCTATGAATGATTTTTTGTGTGACCAGATAGCACTAAATAGCCTGTTTTAAACTTTTTCATACTTCTTGAATTGAAAAAAAAGATTAAAATGGGTTTAGTTTTAATATTTGTACAATTTTATATAAAACTAAATGGTGTATAATTACATTTTAGAAAGATATGAGACGTTTCCTGATTCTTTTTGACATTACTTTAATCCCTCACCATAGCAAAACCATTTGAGATATTCAATATCCGTTCACAATTTAGCATCTTTAATGTATTTTCATCATGTTGAAAAAGTTTGGTGGGAATAAAATAAACCACTTAAGAGGAGTGAGTAAAAATGTAGAAGCTGGTTTGCAAAACATCCACATTCAGACCAAAATAGCCGACTTCCTGTTGGGCTGGGGTAAAAAGTAAAAGTACAAAGGATATATGAATCGATGAGATCTATATGTGTACCGAGTTTCATATTATTACATGCAAGCTGGTTTGATTTATGGACCAAGTATTCGGACCCCATTCCAGGGGGCGCTGTCAAGCCCCCTGCCACGCCCAGGTACCAGCTTCAGCCCGGCCCTGATGGACCCATGTTCTGACTCGTGTGCAGAGTGAAGTTTCAAGAGTTTTTGAGCACGTTAAGGGCCCCAAAAGTGCGTTAAGAGTCTCAAAAGCATCCAAAAAGAATATTAAAGTTTGATGCGTTGTCACGGCAACACTATCTAAGATATCAATAATCCTTTCACAGGTCTACATCTGGCGTGTGTCTACATTATACACATCAAGTTTGAAGCAAATCGGGTAAAAATAAGAGGGTGATTTCAAAGCATTTTGAAAGTGACACACTTCCTGCTGCCAGTTGGTGGCGCTATAACTTTGACTCACAATTGTCACATCCATGTGATCGGGCTCTTACAACGAACACACTGTTGAAGTTTCATCAAGATCAGTTAATGTATGCAGTAGTTATGACACACTTCCTGTTTCACGTTTCTCGCCATAATTTTGTTTCCTCGCCACGGCCAAACCGTTCGAGATATCAAAAATCCCCTCGCAAACTTTCATCCTCAATGTCTTGACTTCACGCTGACCGAGTTTCGTGCCGTGTGTTTGAATTCTCTAGGAGGAGTATTTCAAATTCCATTGCGTGTGTTTTACCAACAACCCTAAATAGCCCACTTCCTGTTGGGCTGGGGTAAAAAGTAAGAGTGCGAAGTATATATGGAACGATGAGATCTACATGTGTACCGAGTTTCATATTATTACATGCAAGCGTGTTTGATTTATGGACCATGTTTTCGGACCCCGTTCCAGGGGGCGCTGTCGAGCCCCCCTGCCACACCCGGGTACCATCTTCAGCCCGGCCCTGATGGCCGCCGGTTCTGACCCGTGTGCAAAGTTTCAAGAGTTTTTGAGCATGTTAAGGCCTCCTAAAGTGTCCAAAAGGTAGTAAAAAAAATAAAAAAATAAAAAAATAATAATAAATATATATATATATATATATATATATAAATATAGCTGCGAGCAGCGATTACGGGCCCAAGCCGGTGGCACCGCAACCCTGGTGCACCAGGGTGGCGGTACCGCCGGCTTTGGCCCTTCATCGCTGCTCGCAGCTATATTTATATATATATATATATAATATATATATATATATATATATATATATATATATATATAAAGCCGGTGGCCACCCTGGTGCCTTAGGGTTATTGTGCACGACGTGACACAAAATATCTGCTCGCTAGTCCCGCTTCAGCACTGATGATGTTGTAGAAATAGTGTGCTCTGGTTGGTCTGGATTATTCAGGATTTATTATTTTATACAGAAATAAGTTATTTATAATTCAGATGAGAATAAAGTTAGTGTTGATTAAAATGAAGGAAAACAAATATATTGATCTGAAATATAGCACATTCATTTTACATTTATTTAGGTTCAATTACCAAACATACAATCTTAATTTAATTTAAAGCAAACAATACATTTAAAATACATGGGTTGTATGCACATTAAAATATATATATATATATATATATATATATATATATATATATATATATATATATATATATATATATATATATATATATATATATATATATATATATATATATATATATATATATCCAAAAAGACAAGGCTTAAAAACTCTTGTCACTGTAACAGACACAATCTCTCTCTCTCTCTCTCTCTCTCTCACACACACACACACACACACACACACACACACACACACACACACACACACACACACACACACACACGTACACGTCAAGTCACTTACATTTTAGATGCAATATTTAATAAGCAGAAAAATCGAATTTTCTGCTCTGAAAATATAAGCATACAAATTGAATAAGCACTTTGAATATTCTAAACAGAATAAGCACTAGTCGTTAATGAATAAGTACTAGTACTTAATGGAATAGATAATATCTAAAAAAATAAGTACTAGTAGCATGAAAATAGAGACTTCGTATTTCCAGAGCCCGTCTAACTTGTCCGCTTGTCCGGGACAAATGGATTTTTGAAGGACAAGTAAAAGAGAATTTTACTTGCCCGAACGGACAAGTCAAGTAGCCTGATTAGAACATCAATAACAAACAAAATACATAACTAGGAAATCACTAAACCGAGAGAATGATTCTGATTTTATTACATTTATTGTATGTTGTTGCGATCGATTGTGGATAATAAATAGGTTGCGCTGTTGACGCTCGCGCAGCCTCTCGAGGAGAAATCTATATGAGCGCAGCACACACACACACACACACACACACACACACACACACACACACACACACACACACACACACACACACTCAGTTAACAACATACTGTAACTGCCTCTAAAAATCTAAATGTGGAGTTTCTATATTTTAACATATGTGTTAAGCAGCCTCAATTGTTTTTCCTGAATACCATATCAAAATGTGACATTGATTTCCTACAACAGTTCAATAAACAGTTAAAATGTAGTCACTTACATTTTAGATGTAATATTGGCTGTTTTTCTTCTGTTCCAGCAGCGAAAATAGTTCCAAACAAAAATCACAGCAGAACCACGGCGCATCTCACAGGAACACTCTTTGTTTTCATTACTGAATGATTCAGCATTTTGACCCGAATCGGTTCGGTTGAGTCAAAGATTCAATGAGCCATTCCTAAACATCTGTCTCATTCTTGAATGAATCAACCGTTTAAACGAATCGTTTGAATGAATGAATAAATGACTCACTCATTAATACGGCCGCCTGCCGCCACCTATTGGCAATTTAGTGTTATGTTTATAAGTAGCCTATTATACTTCTTTCCACTGTTTCTTATTTGTACATTTAAATCAATTTCATAACATTATTTTATGCAATTGTAATTTTTCAGTGTAAATGATTTAATTTGATCAGCCCTACCTAGGGTAACAGTAGCCTATGCTTCATCTTTCATTTTAAATTCCTAAATTTGATCAATAAATTCAATTATTTAGAATAATAAGACACTAATAGGACATTTAATAATATTGGGGGAGGGGATGCCCTTCATGGGACACTATTATGCGACAGTATCGCACTTTAAGATATATAACTAACACCGTATTGCATTTAGGGTGATTGATAACATACATAATATTCAATATTCTTAGTCAATATCCACAACATTCAATGCAGATATTACAATATGCCGATTTAAATATCAAAGCTGATTGAACACTGATGAGAATATTGCTTCAGAATAAATAAATAAATCCGGACAAGCAACTTTTTTCTCAGACAAGTGAATGACAGATTTACTTGTCCGGAGGACAAGCACATGAAAAAAAAAAAAAAAAAAAAAAAATTATGCTCTCTCTCTCTCTCTCTCTCTCTCTCTCTCTCTCTCTCTCTCTCTCTCTCTCTCTCTCTCTCTCTCTCTCTCTCTCTCTCTCTCCCACACACACACACACACACACACACACACACACACACATCAAGTCTTTTAAATATACTATTGCCACCCACCGTCAATTTGATGTGTGTGTGGGTTGGTTTATGTGATTTATGAGGACACAAATTTGTATAATGGCATGTGTATTACACTGGTATTACAACTTATGGGTGGTTTATGAGGACATTTCAAAAGTCCTCATAAATCAAATGGCTTGAAAAACATAAAAAACAATGTTTTATTAAAAAATTTTAAATGCAGCATGTCTGTTATATGCCTTTATTAAAAAAACGTATTTAAAAAATACAAGGCTTAAGACATTTATTTTCTTTTTAATGAAGGCCAAACCACACAGCAGTGAAATGGTTAATATAGCCCCACTCCCCCTCCCCCTTCCCACACTCACAGACACACACACACAGAGAGCAGGCACATAGCCCCACTCCCCCTCCCCCTCCCCACACTCACAGACACACACACAGAGAGCAGTCACAGAGACGTAGGCTCAGAGAGAAATGACCATATTCAAACCAAAATATCTGACTTCCTCTTGGTTATTGCTAATGACTGTAAATTAGAAAGTTGTCTGGCTGGAGGAGAACTATATAAATACAGATTTTTGTAACTCTAGATGAAACTAACCCCCCCACTTTTGTCAAAAGGTGGCGCTACTGAGTCCCTGCACCACGCCCGTTTCTGAAACTATGCACATGTCACCTGGCTAATAAATGTGATCTGTCTGTCGAGTTTCATGCAATTTTAAGCAATTTCAGGCATGCTAAGAGTCTCAAAAGCATCCAAAAAGAATATTAAAGTTTGATGGATTGCCACAGCAACAGTTTCAAAGATATCAAGAATCCATTCACAGGTCTTCATCTGCCATGTATTTACATTATACAGATGAAGTTTGAAGCAAATCGGGTAAAAATAAGAGGGTGATTTCAAAGCATTTTGAAAGTGACACACTTCCTGCTGCCAGTTGGTGGCGCTATAACTTTGACTCACAATAGTCACATCCATGTGATCGGGCTCTTACAACGAACACACTGCTGAAGTTTCATCAAGATCAGTTAATGTATGCAGTAGTTATGACACACTTCCCGTTTCACGTTTCTCGCCATAATTTCGTTTCCTCGCCACGGCCAAACCGTTCGAGATATCAAAAATCCCCTCGCAAACTTTCATCCTCAATGTCTTGACTTCACGCTGACCGAGTTTCGTGCCGTGTGTTTGAATTCTCTAGGAGGAGTACTTCAAATTCCATTGCATGCGTTTTCCAAACAAGCCTAAATAGCCGACTTCCTGTTGGGCTGGGGTAAAAAGTTAGAGTGCGAAGTATATATGAAACGATGAGATCTACATGTGTACCGAGTTTCATATTATTTCATGCAAGCGTTTTTTATTTATGGACCATGTTTACGGACCCCGTTCCAGGGGGCGCTGTCGAGCCCCCCTGCCACGCCCGGGTACCATCTTCAGCCCGGCCCTGATGGCCGCGGGTTCTGACATGTGTGCAAAGTTTCAGGAGTTTTTGAGCATGTTAAGGCCTCCAAAAGTGTCCAAAAGGTAGTAAAATAATAATAATAATAATAATAATAATAATAATAATAAATAATCCTTAGGAAAACAATAGGGCCTTCGCCCTTTGGGCTTGGGCCCTAAATATAGCTGCGAGCAGCGATTACGGGCCCAAGCCGGTGGCACCGCAACCCACCGGTGCCTTTAGGGTTATTGTGCACGACGTGACACAAACTGGTAGTTCCGCTTCAGCACTAATGATGTTGTAGAAATAGTGCGCTCTGGTTGGTCTGGATTATTCTGGATTTTTTATTTTATACAGAAATAACTTATTTATAATTCAGATGAGAATAAAGTTAGTGTTGATTAAAATGAAGGAAAACAAATATATTGATCTGAAATATAGCACATTAATTTTAAATGTATTTAGGTTCAATTACCAAACATGCAATCTTAATTTAATTTAAAGCAAACAATGCATTTAAAATCACACACACACACACACACACACACACACACACACACACACACACACACACACACACACACACTGTTTAAAAGCAAGAAATATTTATCTAACCTGTTTAAAACAGTCTGTCGGTGCCATCTTTTAAACATTCATCATATTGCATTGGTTTTAATTTCTTGACCTCGAGAGCACTAATCTGTTTATTTTTAAGTTATTGATTAAAAAAGAAAAGAAACATCAAATGCGTTTTTAGTCATATAGTATTATTTTATACAGAAATAAATTATTTGTAATTCAGATGAGAATAATTTTAAGGAAAACAAATATATTGATCAGGGCTGAGTTTCCCGAAACCTTCTTAACGCTACGTCGTTCTTAAGTTACACCTTATGCTGTACCTTATCGTTAATACGTGTTTCCCGAAACGCTCTTAGTTAAGTATACCTTCTGTAAGTCATACTTTCGGAAGGTTGGTCTGGACCACTCTTAGCTTTACCTTATCACTGTTAAAGGTCGATATTAATATAATTCTGAAGTTTTAATACACACAGACAGTGTTCAATTAGGCTAATTCAAGTGTTTTCATGTAAAGAATAAAATTGTCATTACACTGATTGTTGTTAGAATTTTAATTATATTATTATAGGCCTAGGCTATATAATAAAATTTTTATACATTTATTTTAATTAAAGAGCGCTTTTAAAGGCCAGTGAAAGCATAGGCTACTGTCAGTTAAGTCCTATTCGGACGCTAATATTGTTTATCATGGGCTCTTACGGTATTTTAAACATTTACAGGGTAAGTCGGATATTTTAGTGCCGTCCGAATCCATAATATCAGTGTTTTTTCTCACCCAACCCGCGTAAAAATCTCTGTCCAAATTAGTACCTACTGATTTTTGACAAACAGGTCGTGTGGTAATTTAATTGCCGTCTGAATACACATCTCTGAGTTTACAAGAAGAGATTCAAAATTCACTGTTTAAATCCTTTTTGATCACTGCCGAGCACCGTAGCTTTTATTACTTTTATTACACTTTTATTACTGAAATGCTTGAAAGTATTTACAAGAACAATATTTCATCGCAGCTCACCTCAGCGAACAAAAATGGGAAAGAGAAGAAAGCACATAAAAAATTTTAAATTATTATGGCAGCAATATATGATACAATATTAAAATATGTAGGCAAGACTATTATAGGCTGTTATAGTTCGGATTATTTTTTATAATATCCCATGAGTGCTAGTAAATGCAATTTCAACTATTTCTGAAGTGCTTATTTTATAAAGAACAGCGCTTTCTCACATAAACAGCCCCTGCACGAGTGAATAATTGATTCTCGAGTCATCGATATCAGCAGATTCAGCACCATCGCCACGGACAGCACCCGGTAACGTCGCACGTAAGAAGGTATACCTTAAGCAGCTTTCTAAGGTATAGTTCGGGGAACACGCCTAGAAATGGTATACCTTCAGTTAAGTTATACCTTAAGAGTCTTCGTAGCGCGCTAAGAGACAACGTTATCGGGAAACTCAGCCCTGAATTATAGCACATGTTTTTGTAAAATAAATTCAAGCAACCAGTGGTAATGAAAAGAGAAAGTTAATACCCACACTGAAATTGGTTTATGTATATGCAGGTCAATATGTTTGACATTCAGTTTACATCAAATCAATGTCAAGGATTGGTTTTGACGTCAATTTGATTTGCATATTTGACCTGTTCCTTGACGTTGATTTTGACATCAATTTGATGTCTTTTCAACATCAATTGCCCACTGGGTAGTTGCGCACAGTGTTTCTCCTGTTCCTCAGCGCTGTTTCATCTGCCTTTAAACTGGTTTAAATCACTGAGACATTTGTGTTCTTCGTAACAGTAAAAGAACGCGTCTGCTCTAGTGAGTTCGCGTTGCGCTGCCGTTTGGACTTTGAGCCGAGCGGATAAACAGTCCGTGAGGCGCGCGCGGTTCAAAATCAAATGAGTTTCGTTCCGCTTTTGGCGCATAAACATGATCTAACATTTATCGAACTCTTGATATCGTTTTATAGAGAAAAAAATATATCGCGATAATGAATAAATGAGCATATCAATTTAAGACGTGGCTAAATGTAATTTATGACCTTGTATGGAAAAGCCGGACGTTTTTATGACTTTTTATGGCCTAAAATTCTTATTATTAAATTTAAGACGTTTTATGACTTTTTATGACCCCGCGGAAATCCTGTTCATAGGAATTCATTCGAACGTGTGCAAAGTTTCAAGAGTTTTTGAGCATGTTAAGGCCTCCAAAAGTGTCCAAAAGGTAGTAAAAAAAATAATAATAATAATAATAATAATAATAATAATAAATAATCCTAAGGAAAACAATAGGGCCTTCGCCCTTTGGGCTTGGGCCCTAATAATAAATAATCCTAAGGAAAACAATAGGGCCTTCGCCCTTTCGGGCTTGGGCCCTAAAATAATCCTTAGGAAAACAATAGGGCCTTCGCCCTTTGGGCTTGGGCCCTAATAAATAATCCTAAGGAAAACAATAGGGCCTTCGCCCTTTCCGGACATTCGCACTCCTTACGAGCGGGTCTGCTGAGTTCTTTAGATCCAGCACCAGACGGGCCTTTTCCTGCTTATATCCTAGGCTGATGGATTTGAAAGGGAGCTCGAGCATGCTCCAACCGAAGAGGCCTGCGTCTGAAAAGCATCGGGGCAAGCCTAGCCACTTGCGGATGTAGTTGTTGGCTAGGCTATCCATTATATAGCATATCCATATAAGCAATATGCACTTTGTTGCATTGAAATGCATTCAATAACTAAATCATTCCGTAATGCATTTAAGAGACTGGCAATGCAATCTGCTGTTTGCATTTCACTTACGATCAAGCGTGTTCATTGAAGAATGACATATAATTTTATTTAGAAAGAAGATTAGTTAGAGAGAAAGAAATATTAGTTAGAAAGATAAATAGATTAGTTAGAAAGAAAGAGATATTTGTTAGAAAGAAAGAAAATTATTTAGAAAATAAAGATAGATTAGTTGGAAACAAATTATTTAGAAAGAAAGCTTAGTTTGAAAAAAGAATGAAAGATTTAGTTAGAAAGAAAGAAAAAAGAAAGAAAGAAAGATTAGTTAGAATGAAAGAAGAAGAAAGAAAGAAAGAAAGAAAGAAAGAAAGAAAGAAAAGAAAGAAAGAAAGAAAAAGAAAGAAAGAAAGAAAGAAAGAAAGAAAGAAAGAAAGAAAGAAAGAAAGAAAGAAAAAGATTAGTTAGAAAAAAGAAAGAAAAATTCGTTCGAAAGAATGAAAGATTAGTTGGAGCTTAACATATAAGCAATATGCACTTTGTTGCATTGCAATGCATTCATTAACTAAATCATTCCGTAGTGCATTAAAAAAGAGACTGGCAATGCAATCTACTGTTGCATTTCACTTACGATCAAGCGTTGTTCATTGAAGAATGACATATAAACATTATGCTTTTTGTTGCATTGCAATGCATTAAAGAACTAACTCATTCCGAAGTGCATTGAAATGTGCAATGCAATCTGCTATTGCAATGCATTGCACATACTTTCAAGCATTGTGCAATAGTGGAGCGGCTACGTGCTGCTAATGGCAGAATCATTCAGTTTATGATACAAGCGTGAAAATTGGCATGAGCAGTCTCCATGGGTCGACAAGAAAATTGTCCGAGCCACTTGAAATTTCAAGATGGCGGACATTTTTCAAGATGGCCGACACCTTAGTGGAGCAGTTAAGTGATATAGTGGTTTATTTGGTGATACAAGCATGAAAATTGGCATGAGCAGTCTCTGATGGTCACTACACAATAGGCCCCCCACAGCTACTTGAAATTTCAAGATGGTGGCCATTTTTCAAGATGCCCACACCTTAGTGGAGCAATTAGGCTTAAGAAATAATTTAGTTGGTGATACAATCATGAAAATTTCCATGAGCTTAACTTATGAGGAGTTGAGACTTGCAGGAGAGACTTGTGGCTAACTTAGCTAGGATAAACAGGCTAAACAACCGACTCCCCTCAGCAAAGTCTGTTCCTATCATTTTACCACAGGTAACGTTATTGATATATGCCTCATTGATACTAGGTAGGGAATTAGTGCTTGTGTGATAACGTTACTGTGTTATTTTGTTACAACGATCCTAGTAAAAGTTAGTCTGGAGCCCTGCGAAGTGTAACGTTATGCGGATACTGTATGAATGAGATAGTTAACGTTATAAATATCCGGATACGTTACGGCTGGCAATAAGGACGGATCTTTACTTAAGGCTATTGGGTCTATTTGATATGGGTCCACACCAATCAAGCTTATCTTCTCTTGATACTGACGAGATGAAGCCATTATCTACTGCTCACCTCAACTCAAATCTGCGTGTGGCTAGGGGCAGGACAGATGTCATGTCAACAATATGGCCGCGGTTAGCTACTTCCGGTGTTTGCGAATAAGGCCTATTGAAGTTATCAGCAGGTTGTGCCAGCGCGGGAGAGCCGAGCCAAGGTTAATGTGGTTTTAGTTAACCGGATGGTGTACAGATCGTAAGGGATATAAATGGCATTGGATGAACGATCGGACTAAGTGTAGGGTTAAGGCATTGTGAGGATAGATAGTGGCATAGTGCAGACACTAAGGCATAGTGGAGGATAGTGACCTGCAAGCTTTGGAGAGATTTGTTGTGCTAATGTATGACAGGTCCAGCGATGTCACCACTTTGAACGAGGCCAGGCTTGATCTCTTTGCCAGAAAGCAAATACAATATGACTTGATCCCACCAAACAATGCAGCACTCAAAGAGCATGCCAAACTTGCTTCTTATGAGGCTGGATACGTGTGGGGACAGGCATTGAAGCGACATCCACAAATGCCGAGCCCATCCGACTGGGGATGGGTTAAAAAGGACGAAAAGTGGAAATTCTTTTGGACTCCACTTCCACCTATTGCAGAGAGTTGTTAGGAGTTGACCAAATGTGGGTGCAACAAGGCATGTACTGGAAGGTGTAAGTGCTTCAGATATGGACTCAGTTGCACATGCCTATGTAGTTGCCCCTGCTATAACCTATTTGCATGTTTCTTTTGCAAGTGTGAGTCCACTATGTTTTACGGTGTAGGCCTATGGCTCGGCTTCCCCTCGCCACATCGGCGCATCATGTTTTATTTTGTCACCAGACTATCACTGTGACATTTTCAGTTTAGTTCCTTAGTATTGTTTAAGATACTTTATGTTTGTCATTGGTTCAGTCGCTGTTGCCTCTGGATCTGTTCTAATTGACATTCAGTATTAGTCATTGCTCAATTTTTTGTTTGGTGCACTGTCCGTTCTGCAGGCAACTCCTGACAGGTGAGGAGTCAGACAAAAGACAGTCAAACTACCTCTCTTGACAGAGTCTCTTGAGGAACCCAATACATTTCTATGAGAAAATGTATCATTTAAAGATCCACATGGTGGGTGGCAGTAATCCTGAAAAATTGCCGCCATCTTGAATTTTGATGTTGCTGTGGGCGGTTTCTTGTCAAATGACCCTTTGAGACAGCTCATAGCAATTTTCATGCTTGTATCACCAACTAAATGATTTCTTAAGCCTAATTGCTCCACTAAGGTGGTGGCCATCTTGAAAAATGGCCACCATCTTGAAATTTCAAGTAGCTGTGGGTGGCTTATTGTCTAGTGACCATCAGAGACTGCTCATGCTAATTTGCATGCTTGAATCACCAAATAAACTACTATATCACTTTACTGCTCCACTAAGGTGTCGGCCACCTTGAAAAATTTCCGCCATCTTGAAATTTCAAGTGGCTCGGACAATTTTCTTGTCAAGTGATCCATGGACACTGCTCATGCCAATTTTCACGCTTGTATCATAAACTGAACGATTAAATCACTTAGCCGCTCCACTACAATGAAGAATAACATAGAAGTAATATACACTTATTTGCAGTGGAATGCATTCACGAACTATTCCGAAGTGCATTGAAGAGATTGCATTGCACATACGATCAAGCGTTGTGGATTGAAGAATAACATATAAGCAATATGCACTTTGTTGCATTGCAATGCATTCAATAACTAACTCATTCCGTAGTGCATTAAAGAGCCGTGCAATGCAATCTGCTATTGCATTGCACTTACGATCAAGCGTTGTGCATTGAAGAATGACATATAAGCATTTTGCGCTTGTTGCATTGCAATGCATTCAAGAACTAACTCATTCCGAGGTGCATTGAAGAGATGTGCAATGCAATATGCTACTGCAATGCATGTGCACTTACGATCAAGCGTTTTGGCCATCGCTAGGAAACAATGTACATAGCTTATATGATATTTTCAAAGGCCCAGTGTTTGATCTGATGTACAATGCAATGCAAAAGCACATGTTATCTCTTCGTTTTTAAAAATAATTATTTTCAATGGGTCAAATATTGACAACTGACAACTAATTTTTCTTTCTTTTTTCTAACTAATATTTTTTTTTTATCTTTCAACTTATCTATCTTTCTTTCTGTCTAACTAATCTTTCTTTCTCTATAACAGACCTTTCTTTCTAACTAACTTTTCTTTCTTTCTTTCTTTCTTTCTTTCTTTTTTTATAACTAATCTTTTTTTCTTTCTAACTAATCTTTCTTTCTAGATGATTTCTTTCCAACTAATGTTTCATTCTTTCTTTCTAACTAATTTTTCTTTCTTTTTTCAAACAAATTTTTCTTTCTTTATAACTAATCTTTCTTTCTTTCTTTCTTTCTTTCTTTCTTTCTTTCTTTCTTTCTTTCTTTCCTTTCTTTCTTTCATTCTACCTAATCTTTCTTTATAACTATATCTTTTTCTAAATATTTTTTTATAACTAATCTTTCTTTCTTTCTTTTTAACTAATCTTTCTTTCTTTCTAACTTTTCTTTCTTTCTAACCATTCTTTCTTTCTTTCTTTCTTTCTTTCTTTCTTTCTAACATCTCTATCTTTCTTTCTAACTAATCTTTTTTCTAACTAGTCTTTCTTTCTTTCTTTCTAACTGATCTATCTTTCTTTCTTTGTAAATAATCTTTCTTTCTTTCATTCTAACTGATCTTTCTTTCTAACTAATCTTTCTTTCTTTCTAAATAATTATTTTTAACTAATGTTTAGTTATTTCTTTCTAACTAATCTTTATTTTTTTATTTTTTTACTAATATTTCTCTCTGTCTTTCTTTCTAAATAATCTTTCTTTCTAAATAATTTCTTTCCAACTAATCTTTCATTCTTTCTAACTAATTTTTCTTTCTTTTTTCTAATTAATGTTTTTCTTTCTTTCTTTCTTTCTTTTTTTAACTAATCTTTCTTTCTTTCTAACTAATCTTTTTTTAGGGACCCTTTGGCCAGAACTATTTTCCGCAGGTCAAATATGGACAACTGTCTGGCTGATTCAACATCAAAAGCAGTCAATGAGAATGTATAGAAAGATCAAAATCGAGGACTCTTTGGCAGACTTTTTCTAGGAGGTCAAATATAGAATACTTTAACATCAGAAGGAGTCTGTGAGTTTATATTGTTAAAAAAAACATTTTGAGAACCCTTTGGCCAGAATTGTTTTCAATGGGTCAAATATGGACAACTGTCTGGCTGATGTAACATCAAAAGAAGTCTATAAGAATTTATAGAAAGTTAAATATCGAGAGCTCTTTGGCCAGAACTATTTTCAGCATGTCAAATATGTAATATTTTAACATCAGAAGGAGTCTGTGAGTTTATATTGTTAAAAAAAAAGAAGAAAAAAAAAAAGAGAATTTATATTGTTAAAAAAACTTTTAAGGACCCTTTGGCCAGAATTATTTCAATGGGTCAAATATAGACAACTGTTTGTCTGATGTAACATCAAAAGGAGTCAGAATGTATAGAAAGATCAAGATCTCTTTTGAAAACATATTTTTTATCAGGTCAAATACTGACGTAACATTAGAAGTTGTAAATGGGAATGTTTAGAAAGTTCAATATCGAGGACTCTTTGGCCAGAACTATTTTCAGCAGGTCAAATATGGACAACTGTCTGGCTGATTTAACATCAAAAGTAGTCAATGAGAATGTATAGAAAGATCAAGATCGAGGATTCTTTGGCAGAATTTTTTCCAGCAGGTCAAATATAGAATATTTTAACATCAGAAGGATTTTGTGAGTTTACATTAAAAAAAAAAATGTTTTAAAAAAAATCCTTTTGAGGACCCTTTGGCCAGAATTATTAACAATGGGTCAAATACGCGAAACTGTTTGGCTGATTTAACATGAAAAGCAGTCAATGAGAATGTATAGAAAGATCAAGATCAAGGACTCTTTGGTAGAAATAGATTCATCAGGTCAAATATGGAATATTTTAACATCAGAAGGACTCTGTGAGTTTACATTGTAAACATTTTTTTTTTAAATGGTGAGTTTTTATTGTTAAAGAAAAAACTTTTGAGGACCCTTTGGCCAGAATTATTTTCAATTGGTCAAATATAGACAACTGTCTGTCTGATGTAACATCAAATGGAGTCAGAATGTATAGAAAGATCAGGATCGAGGACTCATTTGAAAAAATATTTTCAGCAGGTCAAATACAGGCTAGCTGACGTAACATTAGAAGTTGCCAATGGGAATGTTTAGAAAGTTCAAAATTGAGGACTCTTTGGCCAGAACTATTTTCAGCAGGTCAAATATGGACAACTGTCTGGCTGATTTAACATCAAAAATAGTCAATGAGAATGTATAGAAAGATCAAGATCAAGATCAAGATCGAGGACTCTTTGGCAGAATTTTTTTCAGGAGGTCAAATATAATACTTTAACATCAGAAGGAGTCTGTGAGTTTATATTGTGAGAAAAATAAAAATAAATAAAATAAAAATCTGTGAGTTTATATTGTTAAAAAAAAACTTTGAGAACCGTTTGGCCAGAATTGTTTTCAATCGGTCAAATATGGACAAATGTCTGGCTGATGTAACATCAAAAGGAGTCAATGAGAATATATAGAAAGACCAAGATCGAGGATTCTTTGGCAGAATTTTTTTCAGCAGGTCAAATATAGAATATTTTAATATCAGAAAGATTCTGTGAGTTTACATTGAAAAAAAAATAAAAGTCTGTCAGTTTATGTTTTTAAAAAAAAACCTTTTTTAGGACCCTTTGGCCAGAATTATTTTCACAAAAGGCTGATTTAACATGAAAAGCAGTCAATGAGAATGTATAGAAAGATCAAGATCAAGGACTCTTTGGTAGTAATTCATGAGGTCAAATATGGAATATTTTAACATCAGAAGGACTCTGTAAGTTTACATTGAAAAAAAAAATCTGTCAGTTTATGTTGTTAAAAAAATCCTTTTGAGGACCCTTTGGCAAGAATTATTTTCAATGGGTCAAATACGGACAACTGTCTGGCTGATTTAACATCAAAAGTAGTCAATGAGAATGTATAGAAAGATCAAGACCGAGGACTCTTTGGCAAAAAAAAAATTTTAGGATGTCAAATACAGAATACATTAATATCAGGAGTCTGTGAGTTTATATTGTTAATAATAAAACAATAAAAAAATGCTGTGAGTTTATATTGTTAAAAAAAAATTTAGGACCATTTGGCCAGAATTATTTTCAATGGGTCAAATATGGACAACTGTCTGGCTGATGTAACATCAAAATGAGTCAATGAGAATGTATAGAAATATTAAGATCAAGGACTCTTTGGTAGAAATAAGTTCATCAGGTCAAAAATGGAATATTTTAACATCAGAAGGAGTCTGTGTTTATATTGTTAAAAAAACAAATCTGGGTTTATATTGTTAAAAATACCTTTTGAGGACCCTTTGGACAGAATTATTTTTCAATTGGTCAAATAAGGACAACTGTCTGGCTGACAACTGTCATCAAAGGGAGTCAATGAGAATGTATAGAAAAACCAAGATCAAGCAATCTTTGGCAGAAATATTTTCAGCAGGTCAAATATAGAATACTTTAACATCAGAAGGAGTCTGTGAGTTTATATTAAAAAAAAAACTCCGAGTTTACATTGAAAAAAAAAAAAACTTTGAGGACCCTTTGGCCAGAATTATTTTCAATGGGTCAAAAATGGACAACTGTAATGGCTCATGTAACATCAAAAGGAGTCAACGGGAATGTATAGAAAGATCAAGATCAAGGACTATTTGGAAGAAATATTTTCAGCAAGTCAAATATAGAATACTTTAATATCAGGAGTTTGTGAGTTTATATAAAAAAATTATAAAAAAAATAATTAAAAAACTCGTGAGTTTATATTGTTAAAAAAAAAATTTCAGCAGGTCAAATATGGAATACTTTAACATAAGAAGGAGTCTGTGAGTTTGTACTTTTTAAAAAAAAAACTTTTGAGGACCCTTTAGTCAGAAATATTTTCAATGGGTCAAATAAGGACAACTGTCCGGCTGATCTAACATCAAAAGGAGTCTATTTCTTTTGAAGAAATGTTTTCAGCAGGTCAAATACAGGCTGGCCTGAACCTTAGAAGTTGCCAATGGGAATGTTTAGAAAGTTCAATATTGAGGACTCTTTGGCCAGAACTATTTTCAGCAGGTCAAATATGGACAACTGTCTGGCTGATTTAACATCAAAAGTAGTCAATGAGAATGTATAGAAAGATCAAGATCGAGGACTCTGTGGCAGAATTTTTTTCAGGAGGTCATATATAGAATACTTTAACGTCAGAAGGACTCTGTGAGTTTATATTGTGGAAAAAATAAATAAAAAATCTGTTTATATTGTTAAAAAAAACCTTTCGTGTACCGTTTGGCCAGAATTGTTTTCAATGGGTCAAATATGGACAAATGTCTGGTTGATGTAACATCAAAAGGAGTCAATGATTTGGCAGAAAAAATTCTGCCAAATAATCCTCGATCTTGATTTTTCTATACATTTTGTATAGAAAAATCAAGATCGAGGATTAATTTTTTTCAGCAGGTCAAATATAGAACATTTTAACAGAAGGATTTTGTGAGTTTAAAAAAAAACCTGTCAGTTTATGTTTTAAAAAAAATCCTTTTGAGGACCCTTTCGCCAGAATTATTTACAATGGGTCAAATACGCGAAACTGTTTGGCTGATTTAACATGAAAAGCAGTCAATGAGAATGTATAGAAAGATCAAGATCAAGGACTCTTTGGTAGAAATAGATTCATCAGGTCAAATATGGAATATTTTAACATCAGAAGGACTCTGTGAGTTTACATTGTAAAAAAAAAAAAAAAAAAAAAAAAGGGGTGAGTTTTTAGTTAAAGAAAAAACTTTTGAGGACCCTTTGGCCAGAATTATTTTCAATGGTCAAATATGGACAACTGTTTGGCTGATGTAACATCAAAAGGAGTCTAGGAAAATGTATAGAAATATCAAGATCGAGTCTTTGGCAGAAACATTTTCAGCAAAAATATTGAATAATTTAACATCAGGAGTCTGTGAGTTTATATTGTTAAAAAAGAAATCTAGGTTTATATTGTTAAAAATACCTTTTGAATAAATATATCAAAATCAAGCGCTCTTTTGCAGAAATATTTTCAACAGGTCAAATATGGAATAATTTAATATTGAAGAGATTGCATTGCAATCTCTTCAATGCACTTCGGAATAGTTCTTGAATTGCAATGCAACAAAAAAAGTGCATATTGCTTAAATGTCATTCTACAATGCACAATGCTTAAACGTGTGCAATCAATGCAACAGAAGATTGCATTGCACATCTCTTTAATGCACTACGGAGTGAGTTAGTTCTTGAATGCATTGCAATGCAACAAAGTGCTTAATGCTTATATTCTAAAGTGCACAACGCGTGATGGTATTTGCAATGCATTGCAAAAGCAGAATGCATTGCAATCTCTTCAATGCACTTCGGAATAGTTGCTGAATGTATTGTTCTGCAAATTAGTGTATATTGCTTATATGTTATTCTTCATTGCACAACGCTTGGTCGTATGTGCAATGCATTGCAATAGAAGATTGCATTGCACATCTCTTCAATGCACTTCGGAATGAGTTAGTTCTTGAATGCATTGCAATGCAACAAAAAGCATATTGCTTGTTATTCTTCAATGCACAACTCTTGATTGTATGTACAATGCATTGCAATAGCAGATTCTTAATAAAAAGACAACACATACTTTTGCATTACAAGTTATAGTCTTTTGCATTACATTGCACACACGATCCATCTTTGTGCATTGAGAAATAACATATAAGCTATGCAATTGTTGCCTAGCGCTTGCCAAAACGCTTGATCGTAAGTGCTGTACATATACATGTACATGTAAGTGTACATGTATATTGTAAGTGTACATGTGTATTGCTTTATTCTTCATTGCACAACGCTGGATCGTATGTGCAATGCATTGCAATAGCAGATTGCATTGCACATCTCTTCAATGCACTTTGGAATAATTTAGTTCTTGAATGCATTGCAATGCGACAAAGCGCAAAATGCTTATTCTTCAATGCACAACGCTTGATCGTAAGTTCAATGCAACAGCAGATTGCATTGCTAGTCTCTTTAATGCACTACGGAATGCTAGTTATGCATTGCAATGCAACAAAGTGAATATTGCTTATATGTTAAGCTCCAACTAATCTTTCATTCTTTCTTTTTCTTTCTTTTTCTAACTACTGTTTCTTTCTTTTTTCTAACTAATGTTCTTTCTTTCTAACTAATCTTTCTTCCTTTCTTTCATTCTAACTACTCTTTCTTTTTTTAACTAATCTATCTATCTTTCTAAAGAATTCTTTATAACTAATCTTTATTTCTTTCTAACTAATCTATCTATCTTTCTAAAGAATTCTAACTAATCTTCTTTCTTTCTTTCTTTCTTTCTTTCTTTCTTTCTTTCTTTCTTTCTTCTTTCTTCTTTTCTTTCTTTCTTTCTTTCTTTCTTTCTTTCTAACTAATCTTTTTTTAATAACCTTTCTCACACTCTAACTAATCTTTCTTTCTTTCTAAATAATCTTTCTTTCTAACTAATCTATCTATCTAAAGAATTCTTTCTTACTAATCTTTCTTTCTAATCTTTTTTCTAAATAACCTTTCTTTAACTAATATTTCTTTCTTTTTTTCTAACTAAACTTTCTTTCTAACTAATCTTTCTTTCTTTATAACTAATATATCTATCTTTCTTTCTGTCTAAGTAATCTTTCTTTCTTTCATTCTAACTAATCTTTCTTTTTTCTTTCTAACTGATCTTTCTTTCCAACTTGTCTTTCTTTATACCTAGTCTTTCTTTCGAACTAATCTTTCTTTCTTTCTTTATTTCTTACTAATCCTTCTTTCTTTCTAAGTTATCTTTCTTTCTAAATAATTTCTTTCCAACTAATCTTTCTTTTTTTCTAACTAATCTTTATTTATTTATTTATTTATTTATTTATTTATTTATTTATATATCACTAATCTTTCTGTTTTTCCATACGTCAACATCTATCGTTTTAGGGTACCCTTTAACGTCAGTTAGATGACAATCCTAGGTTTGCGTCAGTTAGATGATGCCGGTGGTTTAGATGGCGTCATATAACTGACGTTAAAGGGTACCTTAAAACTTCGGATGTTGACGTATGGTCAAAAGCGTCACACAGATGACGTCTTAGGATGGACTGGGCTGTTCTTTCTTTCATTGAATCTTTCTTTCAAACTAATCGGTCTATCTTTCTGAAGAATTCTTTCTAACTAATCTTTCTTTCTTTCATTCTAACTTCTTTCAAACTAATCTGTATATCTTTCTAAAGCAATCTTTACTAAATGATCTGTCTTTCTTCCTAACTAATCTTTCTTTCTTTCATTCTAACTAATCTTTCTTTCAAACTAATCTTTATATCTTTCTAAAGCATTCTTTCTAAATAATCTTTCTTTTTTTTTCTAACTAATTTTTCTTTATAAATAATTAAATTTCCCACTAATCTTTCTTTCTTTCTTTCTTTCTTTCTTCTCTTCTTTCTTTCTTTTCTTTCTTTCTTTCTTTCTTTCTTTCTTCTTCTTTCTTTCTTTCTTTCTTCTTTCTTTCTTTCTTTCTTCTTTCATCTAATCTTTCTTTCTAACTAAGAAAAGATAGAAAGATAGAAAGATTAGTTAGAAAGAAAGACAAGTTAGAAAGAAAAATCAGTTATAAAGAAAAAAGAAAGAAAGATTAGTTAGACAGTAAGAAAGATAGATATCTATCTTTCTTACTGTCTAACTAATCTTTCTTTTTTTTCTTTCTAACTAATCTTTCTTTCTTTTTTCTTTATAACTGATTTTTCTTTCTAAATTGTCTTTCTTTCTAACTAATCTTTCTATCTTTCCTTATAACTAATCGTGCTATCTTTCTAACTAATCTTTCTTTCAACTAATCTTTCTTTCTAAATAATTTCTTTCCAACTAATCTTTTATTCTTTCTTTACAACAAATTTTTCTTTATATTTTCTAACTAATCTTTCTTTCTAACTGATCTTTCTTTCAAATTAATCTGTCTATCTAAAGAATTCTTTCTAACTAATATTTCTTTCTTTCTTATTAATTTTTCTTTCTAAATAATTACATTTCCAACTAATCTTTCTTTCTAACTAATTTTTCTTTCTTTTTTCTAACTAATCTTTCTTTTTTCTGTCTTTCAACTTATCTATCTTTCTTTCTGTCTAACTAATATTTTCTTTCACTATAACAGACCTATCTGTGTTTCTAACTAACTTTTCTTTCTTTCTTTCTTCTTTTTCTTTCTCTTTCTTTTTCTTTCTTTCTTTCTTTCTTTCTTTCTTTCTTCTTTCTTTCTTTCTTTCTTTCTAACTAATCTTTTATTCTTTTTTCTAACTAATCTTTCTTTCTAAATAATTTGTTTCCAACTAATCTATCTTTATTTCTAAATATTTTTCTTTCTAACTAATTTTTCTTTCTATCTAACTAATCTTTGTTCTAAATAATTAATTTCCAGCAATCTTTCTATCTTTCTAACTAATCTTTCTTTCTTTTCTTTCTTTTCTTTCTTTCTTTCTTTTCTTCTTTTTCTTTCTTTCTTTCTTCCTTTCTTCATTTCTATCTTTCTTTCTTACTTTCTTTCTTTCATTCTTTATTTATTTATTTATTTCTAACTAATCTTTCTTTCATTCTAACTAATCGTTCTTTCATTATAACTTATCTAGCTTTCTTTATAACTAATATTTTTTAACCAATCTTTCTTTCTTTCTTTCATTCTAACTAATCTTTCTTTTTTAACAAATTTATCTTTCTTTCTAAATAATTACATTTCCAACTAATCTTTCTTTCTAGCTAATTTTTCTTTCTTTTTTCTAACTAATCTTTCTTTTTTCTGTCTTTCAACTTATCTATCTTTCTTTCTGTCTAACTAATATTTCTTTCTAACAGACCTTTCTTTCTTTCTTTCTTTTTCTTTCTTTCTTTCTTTCTTTCTTTCTTTCTTTCTTTCTTTCTTTCTTTCTTTCTTTCTTACTAGTCTTTCTTTCTAACAAATATTTCTTTCGTTCTTTCTTTATAACTAATCTTTCTTTTTTCTAACTAATCATTATTTGTTTCTTTGTTTCTTTGTTTCTTTCTTTCTTTCTTTCTTTCTTTCTAACAAATCTTTCTTTTTTAACAAATTTATCTATCTTTCTAAATAATTCTTTCTAACTAATCTTTCTTTCTTTCTAACTAATCTTTTTTTCTAAATAACCATTCTTACTTTCTAACTAATCTTTCTTTCTTTCTAACTAACATTTCTTTCTTTCTAACTAATCTTTCTTTCTTTATAACTAATATATCTATCTTTCTGTCACAGTCCTCGTCTGCACCTGTCTGTCCTTGTCTGTGCACTACACTACCCAGAATCCTTCTTGTCTCCACACCTGAACTCTCTCCCACATTATCCACCTGTCCCTCGTCATCATCATCAGTGTCACCTGTTTTCACCTTGTTATGTTTGATTCATGCTTGTATTTAGTATCATGTTACGCTGTTTTTGTGAGTGGTTCTGCCCGTCTTCCTGCCTGTACCTGTTTGTTGCTTTGATCATAAGTAAAACGTTTGAATTGGAGCCTTTTTGACTCTGCCTGCCTTCTACCCACACCACACCTGTGACACTTTCTTTCTGTCTGACTAATCTTTTTTTTCTTTCTAACTGATTTTTCTTTCTAACTTGTTTTTCTTTCTAACTAATCTTTCTTTCTTTCTTTATACCTAGTCTTTCTTTCTAACTAATCTTTCTTTCTTTATTTCTTACTAATCCTTCTTTCTTTCTAAGTAATCCTTCTTTCTAAATAATTTCTTTCCAACTAATCTTTCTTTTTTTCTAACTAATCTTTATTCATTCATTTATTTATTACTAATCTTTCTGTTTTTCTTTCTGACTAATTTTTCTTTCTTTTTCCAACTAATTTTCTTTCTTTCATTCTAAGTAATATTTTTTTCAAACTAATCTGTATATCTTTCTAAAGCATTTTCTAAATTCTTTCTTTCTAACTAATCTTTCTTTCTTTCATTCTAACTAATCTTTCTATCAAACTAATCTGTATATCTTTCTAAAGCATTCTTTCTAAATAATCTTTCTTTCTAAGTAATCTTTCTTTCTTTCATTCCAACTAATCTTTTTTTAAACTAATCTGTATATCTTTCTAAAGCATTCTTTCTAAATAATCTTTCTTTCTAACTAATCTTTCTTTCTTTCTAACTAATCTTTCTTTATAAATAATTACATTTCCTACTAATCTTTCCTTCTTTATTTCTATCTAATGTTTCTTTTTTTTCTATCTAATCTTTCTTTCCAACTAATCTTTCTTTCTTTCTAACTAACCTTTCTTTATTATAACTAATCTGTCTATCGTTATTACTGTCTAGCTAATCTTTCTTTTTTTCTTATAACTAATCTTTCTTTCTTTTTTTCTTTCTTTTTCTTTTCTAAATAATTTCTTTCCAACTTATCTTTCTTTCTTTCTAACAAATTCTTCTTTATATTTTCTAACTAATCTTTCTTTCTTCTAACTAATCTTTCTTTAAAATTAATCTGTCTATCTAAAGAATTCTTTCTAACTAATCTTTCTTTCTTTCTTACTAATTTTTCTTTCTAAATAATTACATTTCCAACTAATCTTTCTTTGTCTAACTAATCTTTCTTTCTCTATAACAGACCTTTCTTTCTTTCTAACTAACTTCTTTTCTTTCTTCTTTCTTTCTTTCTTTCTTTCTTTCTTTCTTTCTTTTCTTTCTTAACTACTCTTTCTAACTAATATTTCTTTCGTTCTTTCTTTCTAACTAATCTTTCTTTTTCTAACTAAGCTTTGTTTGGTTCTTTGTTTCTTTGTTTCTTGTTTCTTTGTTTTTTCTTTTTTCTTTCTTATCTTTCTTTCTTTCTTCTTTCTTTCTTTCTTTCATTCATTCTTTCTAACAAATCTTTCTTTCTAACTAATCTTTCTTTCTTTTTTCTTCTTTCAACTAATCTTTCATTCTTTTTTCTAACTAATCTTTCTTTCTAAATAATTTGTTTTCCAACTAATCTATCTTTCTATCTAACTAATCTTTGTTCTAAATAATTAATTTCCAGCAATCTTTCTATCTTTCTTTCTAACTAATCTCTTTCTGAATAAATAATTTCAAACTAATTCTTTTCTTCTTTTCTTTCTTTTCTTCTTTCTTTCTTTTTCTTTCTTTTCTTTCTTTCTTTCTTTCTTTCTCTTTTTTCTTTTCTTTCTTTCTCTTTTTCTTTTTCTTTCTTTCTTTTCTTTCTTTCTTTCTTTCTTTCTAACAAATCTTTATTTCTAATCTTTCTTCCTAAGTAATCTTTCATTCTTTTTTCTAACTAATTTTTCTTTCTAAATAATTTGTTTCCAACTAATCTATCTTTATTTCTAAATAATTTTTCTTTCTTTCTAACTAATATTTTTTTAAATAATCTTTCTTTCTTTCTTTCTTTCTTTCTTTCTTTTGAACTGATGTTTTTTATCACTAGTCTTTCTTTCTAACTAATCTTTCTTTCTTCTAAGTAATCTTTCTAACTAATCTTTCTTTCTAACTAATCTTTCTTTCTAACTTTTCTCTTTCTAAAGAATTCTTTATAACTAATTTTTCTTTCTTTCTTTTTAACTAATCTTTTTTCTAACTAGTCTTTCTTTCTTTCTAACTTATCTCTCTTTCTTTCTTTCCATCTAATCTTTCTTTCTTTCTAAGTAATCTTTCTAATTAATCTTTCTTTCTAACTAATCTTTCTTTCATTCTTTCTAAAGAATTCTTTAGAACTAATATTTCTTTTTTTCTAACTAATCTTTATTTCTTTCTTACTAATCTTTCTGACTTTCTTTCTAACTAATCTTTCTTTTTTATAACTAATCTTTTTTTCTTTCTAACTAATCTTTCTAAATAATTTCTTTCCAACTAATCTTTCATTCTTTCTAACTAATTTTTCTTTCTTTTTTCTAATTAATGTTTCTTTCTTTCTTCTCTTTCTTTCTTTCTTTCTTTTTCTTTCTTTCTTTCTTTCTTTCTTTCTTTCTTTCTTTCTTTCTTTCTTTCTTTCTCTTTTTCTTTCTTTCTTTCTTTCTTTCTTTCTTTCTTTCTAACTAATCTTTCTTTTTAACTAATCTATCTATCATCTTTCTAAATAATTCTTTCTAACTAATCTTTCTTTCTTTCTTTCTCTACTTTCTAACTAATCTTTCTTTCTTTCTAACTGATCTTTCTTTCTAACTAATCTTTCTTTCTAAATAATTATTTTTAACTAATCTTTAGTTATTTCTTTCTAACTAATCTTTATTATTTATTTTTTACTAATATTTCTCTCTGTCTTTCTTTCTAAATAATCTTTCTTTCTAAATAATTTCTTTCCAACTAATCTTTCATTCTTTCTAACTAATTTTTCTTTCTTTTTCTAATTAATGTTTTTCTTTCTTTCTTTCATTCTTTCTTTCTTTCTTTCTTTTCTTTCTTTCTTTCTAACTAATCTTTCTTTCTTTCTTTCTTTTTTAACTAATCTTTCTTTCTTTCTTTCTAATCTTTTTTTAGGGACCCTTTGGCCAGAACTATTTTCAGCAGGTCAAATATGGACAACTGTCTGATTCAACATCAAAAGCTGTCAATGAGAATGTATGGAAAGATCAAGATCGAGGACTCTTTGGCAGAATTTTTCTATTAGGTCAAATATAGAATACATTAACATCAGAAGGAGTCTGTGAGTTTATATATTGTTAAAAAAACATTTTGAGAACCCTTTGGCAAGAATTTTTTTCAATGGGTCAAATATGGACAACTGTCTAGCTGATGTAACATCAAAGAAGTCTATGAGAATTTATAGAAAGTTAAATATCGAGAGCTCTTTGGCCAGAACTATTTTCAGCACTTCAAATATGTAATATTTTAACATCAGAAGAGTCTGTGAGTTTATATTGTTAAAAAAAATTTTTTTTAAAAACGAGAATTTATATTGTTAAAAAAAAAGATCTGTGAGTTTATTTTGTTAAAAAAAATCCTTTTTAAGGACCCTTTGGCCAGAATTATTTGCAATGTGTCAAAATGAGTCAATGAGAATGTATAGAAAGATTAGGATCAAGGACTCTTTGGTAGAAATAAGTTCATCAGGTCAATTATGGAATTTTAACATCTGTGTTTGTGTTTATACATCTGTGTTTGGGAGTCTGTGTTTATATTGTAAAAAAATAAATAAATAAAAATCTGTGTTTTTGTTAAAAAAAATCCTTTTGAGGACCCTTTGGCCAGAATTATTTACAATGGGTCAAATACGCGAAACTGTTTGGCTGATTTAACATGAAAAGCAGTCATTGAGAATGTATAGAAAGATCAAGATCAAGGACTCTTTGGTAGAATGGTAGAAATAGATTTATCCGGTCAAATATGGAATATTTTAACATCAGATGGACTCTGTGAGATTACATTGTAAAAAAAAAAAAAAAAAAAAAAAACGGTGAGTTTTTATTGTTAAAGAAAAAACTTTTGAGGACCCTTTGGCCAGAATTATTTTCAATGGGTCAAATATAGACAACTGTTTGGCTGATGTAACATCAAAAGGGGTCTAGGAAAATGTATAGAAATATCAAGATCTAGGACTCTTTGGCAGAAACATTTTCAGCAAAAATATTGAATAATTTAACATCAGAAGGAGTCTGTGAGTTTATATTGTTAAAAAAAAAGAAATCTGGGTTAATATTGTTAAAAATACCTTTTGAGGACCCTTTGCCCAGAATTATTTTCAATGGGTCAAATATGGACAACTGTCTGGCTGATGTAACATCAAAATAAGTCAATGAGAATGTATAAAAATATCGAGATCAAGCGCTCTTTCGCAGAAATATTTTCAACAGGTCAAATATGGAATAATTTAACATCAGAATGAGTCTGTGAGTTTATATTGTAATAAATAAATAAATAAATAAATAAATAAATTAATTAATTAATTAATTAATTAATTAATTAATTAATTAATTAATTACACTCACCTAAAGGATTATTAGGAACACCTGTTCAATTTCTCATTAATGCAATTATCTAATCAACCAATCACATGGCAGTTGCTTCAATGCATTTAGGGGTGTGGTCCTGGTCAAGACAATCTTCTGAACTCCAAACTGAATGTCAGAATGGGAAAGAAAGGTGATTTAAGCAATTTTGAGCGTGGCATGGTTGTTGGTGCCAGACGGTTCGGTCTGAGTATTTCACAATCTGCTCAGTTACGGGGATTTTCACGCACAACCATTTCTAGGGTTTACAAAGAATGGTGTGAAAAGGGAAAAACATCCAGTATGCGGCAGTCCGGTGGGCGAAAATGCCTTGTTGATGCTAGAGTTCAGAGGAGAATGGGCCGACTGATTCAAGCTGATAGAAGAGCAACTTTGACTGAAATAACCACTCGTTACAACCTAGGTATGCAGCAAAGCATTTGTGAAGCCACAACACGCACAACCTTGAGGCGGATGGGCTACAACAGCAGAAGACCCCACCGGGTACCACTCATCTCCACTACAAATAGCAATTGCAAGAGCTCACCAAAATTTGACAGTTGAAGACTGGAAAAATGTTGCCTGGTCTGATGAGTCTCGATTTCTGTTGAGACATTCAGATGATAGAGTCAGAATTTGGCGTAAACAGAATGAGAACATGGATCCATCATGCCTTGTTACCACTGTGCAGGATGGTGGTTGTGGTGTAATGGGGTGGGGGATGTTTTTTTTTGCACACTTTAGGCCCCTTAGTGCCAATTGGGCATCGTTTAAATGTCACGGCCTACCTGTGCATTGTTTCTGACCATGTCCATCCCTTTATGGCCACCATGTACCAATCCTCTGATGGCTACTTCCAGCTGGATAATGCACCATGTCACAAAGCTCCAATCATTCCAAATTGGTTTCTTGAACATGACAATGAGTTCACTGTACTAAAATGGTTCCCACAGTCACCAGATCTCAACCCAATAGAGCATCTTTGGGATGTGGTGAAACGGGAGCTTCGTGCCCTGGATGTGCATCCCACAAATCTCCATCAACTGCAAGATGCTATCCTATCAATATGGGCCAACATTTCTAAAGAATGCTTTCATCACCTTGTTGAATAAATGCCACGTAGAATTAAGGCAGTTCTGAAGGCGAAAGGGGGTCAAACACAGTATCAGTATGGTGTTCCTAATAATCCTTTAGGTGAGTGTATCTCTGAGTTCAAATTGTTAAAAAAAAACTTTCGAGGACTCTTTGGCAAGAATTATTATTATTATTATTAAGAATTATCATCAATATCAAATGTTGAATACTTTAACATCAGAAGGAGTCTGTGAGTTTATTTTTCGTTTATTTTTTAAACGTTGTATTGCATTGCATGAAAGATCAAAATTTTCCCTGTGGACAATGACATGACATTTCCTTTGAATTTTTTTTTAAAACTAAATCTAACAATCTTTCAGTTGTAAATTAAAGAGAAATATTTGCAATATCTATTTCATAACAGTGTATTCAATCTCTTCGTCAATATGTTGTCCAACAAAGAGATAACATTTGCTTTTGCATTGCATTCTACATCCGATAAAGCGCTGTGTCTGAAAAATAACATATAAGCTACGTACATTGCAATGCATTTAAGAACTAACTCATTCTACGGTGTGTTAAAAGACATTTGTGCTTTTCATTGCATTCATAAAATATCTAAGTTATTTGTCTGTGCAATAAAAAGACAACGGATAACTATATGTGATTTTGCATTACATTGCACACACGATCTATCTTTGTGCATTGAGAAAAAACCAACCATATAAGCGATGCAATTTGTTGCCTAGCGTTTGCCAAAAAGTGCGATACAATGCACTTGAATTGCAGATTGTATTGCACATCTAAATGAGTTTGTTCTTGAACGCATTGCAATGCAACAAAGTGCAAAGTGCAATGTATAATATTGAAGAGATTGCAATACAATCTCCTATTGCAATACATTATGTATTGCAATAGCAGATTGCATTGCAATCTCTTCAATGCACTTCGGAATAGTTCCTGAATTGCAATGCAACGAAAAAAGTGCATATAGCTTAAATGTCATTCTACAATGCACAATGCTTAAACGTGTGCAATCAATGCAACAGAAAATTGCATTGCACATCTCTTAATGCACTACAGAGTGAGTTAGTTCTTGAATGCATTGCAATGCAACAAAGTGCTTAATGCTTATTCTTTAATGCACAACGCGTGATGGTATTTGCAATGCATTGCAAAAGCAGAATGCATTGCAATCTCTTCAATGCAATTCAGAATAGTTGCTGAATGCGTTGCAATGCAACAAAGTGAATATTGCTTATATGTTATTCTTTATTGCACAACGCTTGATCGTATGTGCAATGCATTGCAATAGAAGATGGCATTGCACATCTCTTCAATGCACTTCGGAATGAGTTAGTTCTTGAATGCATTGCAATGCAACAAAAAGCATATTGCTTGTTATTCTTCAATGCACAACTCTTGATTGTATGTGCAATGCATTGCAATAGCAGATTCTTAATAAAAAGACAACACATACTATGTGCTTTTGCATTACAAAATGATGACACGATCCATCTTTGTGCATTGAGAAATAACATATAAGCTATGCAATTGTTGCCTAGCGCTTGCCAAAACGCTTGATCGTAAGTGCTATACAATGCAAAAGAAGATTGCTTTGCACATTGGAATGAGTTAGTTCTTGAATGCATTGCAATGCAACAAAAAGCATATTGCTTATATGTTATTCTTCAATGCACAACGCAATCGTATGTGCAATGCATTGAATTAGCAGATTGCATTGCACATCTCTTCAATGCATTTCGGAATGAGTTAGTTCTTGAATGCATTGCAATGCAACAAAGTGCATATTGCTTATGTCATTCTTCATTGCACAACGCTTGATCGTATGTGCAATGCATTGCAATAATCGATTGCATTGCACATCTCTTCAATGCACTTTGGAATAATTTAGTTCTTGAATGCATTGCAATGCGACAAAGCGCAAAATGCTTGTCATTCTTCAATGCACAACGCTTGATCGTAAGTTCAATGCAACATCAAATTGCATTGCTAGTCTCTTTAATGCACTACGGAATGAGTTAGTTATTGAATGCATTGCAATGCAACAAAGTGCATATTGCTTATATGTTAAGCTCCAACTAATCTTTCATTCTTTCTAACAAATTTTTCTTTCTTTTTCTAACTACTGTTTCTTTCTTTTTTCTAACTAAGGTTTCTTTCTTTCTAACTAATCTTTCTTCCTTTCTTTCATTCTAACTAATCTTTCTTTTTAACTAATCTATCTATCTTTCTAAAGAATACTTTATAACTAATCTTTATTTCTTTCTAACTAATCTATCTATCTTTCTAAAGAATTCTAACTAATCTTTCATTCTTTCTTTCTATCTTTCTAACTAATCTTTTTTTTAATAATCTTTCTCACACTCTAACTAATCTTTCTTTCGTTCTTTCTTTCTCTCTTTTTAACTAATCTTTCTTTCTAAATAACCTTTCTTACTTTCTAACTAATCTTTTTTTCTTTCTTTCTAACTAAACTTTCTTTCAACTATCTTTCTTTCTTTATAACTAATCTATCTATCTTTCTTTCTGTCTAAGTAATCTTTCTTTCTTTCATTCTAACTAATCTTTCTTTTTTCTTTCTAACTGATCTTTCTTTCCAACTTGTCTTTCTTTATACCTAGTCTTTCTTTCGAACTAATCTTTCTTTCTTTATTTATTTCTTACTAATCCTTCTTTCTTTCTAAGTAATCTTTCTTTCTAAACAATTTCTTTCCAACTAATCTTTCTTTTTTTCTAACTAATCTTTATTTATTTATTTATTCATTTATTTATATATCACTAATCTTTCTGTTTTTTTCTTTCTGACTAATTTTTCTTTCTTTTTCCAACAATGTTTCTTTCTTTTTAACACAGTCACGTCTCTGACGCTTTTGACCATACGTCAACATCTATCGTTTTAGGGTACCCTTTAACGTCAGTTAGATGACAATCCTAGGGCGTCATCTAACTGACGCTTTACCTTTAGCCGGTAGTTTAGGTCTGAGTAGGGTTAGATGAGGTCATATAACTAAATATAACTAAAACTTCGGATGTTACGTATGGTCAAAAGCATCACACAGATGACGTCTTAGATGAGACTGGCTGTTCTTTCTTTCATTGAATCTTTCTTTCAAACTAATCGAATTCTCGAAGAATTCTTTCTAAATTAATCTTTATTCTTTCATTCTAACTTCTTTCAACTAATCTGTATTCTTTCTAAAGCAATCTTTACTAAATGATCTTTCTTTCTAACTAATCTTTCTTTCTTTCATTCTAACTAATCTTTCTTTCAAACTAATCTTTATATCTTTCTAAGCATTCTTTCTAAATAATCTTTCTTTCTTTCTAACTAATCTTTCTTTATAATTAAATTTCCCATTAATCAATCTTTCTTTCTTTCTTTCTTTCTTTTTCTTCTTCTTTCTTTTCTTTCTCTTCTTTCTTTCTTCTTTCCTTTCTTTCTTTCTTTTCTTTCTCTTCTTTCTTTCTTTCTTTCTTTCTTTCTTTCATCTAATCTTTCTTTCTTTCTATCTAACATTTCTTTCTTTATCTATATCTTCGTGTGAGCAGATATCCACAAACCACCATCCAATAAACACGTCTAAACATTATAATATTAACAATCATCTAATCTATCTATCTTTCTTACTGTCTAACTAATCTTTCTTTTTTTCTTTATAACTAATCTTTCTTTCTTTTTTCTTTATAACTGATTTTTCTTTCTAACTTATCTTTCTATCTTTCCTTATAACTAATCGTGCTATCTTTCTAACTAATCTTTCTTTCAACTAATCTTTCTTTCTAAATAATTTCCTTTCCAACTAATCTTTTAACTTCTTTTATTTCAACTAATTTTTCTTTATATTTTCTAACTAATCTTTCTTTCTAACTGATCTTTCTTTCAATTAATCTGTCTATCTAAGAATTCTTTCTAACTAATATTTCTTATTAATTTTTTCTTTCTAAATAATTACATTTCCAACTAATCTTTCTAACTAATTTTTCTTTCTTTTTTCTAACTAATCTTTCTTTTTTTCTGTCTTTCAACTTATCTATCTTTCTAACTAACTAATATTTCTTTCTCTATAACAGACCTTTCTTTCTTTTCTTTCTAACTAACTTTTCTTTCTTTCTTTTTTCTTTCTTTCTTTCTTCCTTTCTTTCTAACTAGTCTTTCTTTGTAACTAATATTTCTTACGTTCTTTCTTTCAACTAATTCATTCTTTTTTCTAACTAACTAATCTTCTTTCTTTGTCTTCTTTTCTTGTTTCTTTATTTCTTTCTTTTCTTTTTTCTTTCTTTCTTTTCTTTCTTCTTCTTTCTTTCTTTCTTTTTTCTTTTTTTTCTAACTAATCTTTCATTCTTTTTTCTAACACTAATCTTTCTTTCTAAAAATTTGTTTTCCAACTAATCTATCTTCTTCTTTCTAAATATTTTTTCTTATTAACTAATCTTTCTTTCTATCTAACTAATCTTTGTTCTAAATAATTAATTTCCAGCAATCTTTCTATCTTTCTAACTAATCTTTCTTTATGAATAAATAATTTCCAACTAATCTTTCTTTCTTTCTCTTCTCATTTTTTCTTTCTTTCTTCTCTTTCTTTTCTTTTATTCTTTTTCTTTCTTCTTTCTTTCTTTTCTTTCTTTCTTTCTTTCTTTCTTTCTTTCTTTCTTCTTCTTTTCTTTCTTTCTTCTTTCTTTCTTCTTTCTTTTTTTTTCTAACTAATCTTTCTTTTCATTCTAACTAATCTTCTTTCTTTATAACTTTATCTGCTTTCTTTATAACTAATATTTTTTTAACCCAATCTTTCTTCCTTTCTTTCATTCTAACTAATCTTTCTTTTTTAACTAATTTTTCTTCTTTAACTAATTCTTTCTACTAATTTTTCTTTCTTTTCTCTTTCTTTCTTCTTCTTCTACTAATTCTTTTTTTCTCTTCTTTTTCTTTCTTTCTTTTTCTTTACTTCTCTTTCTTTCTTCTTTTTCTTTTCTTTCTTTTTTTCTTTCTTTTCTTTTCTTTCTTTCTTTTCTTTCTTTTCTATTTTCTTTTCTACTTTTCTTCTTTTTAACTAATCTTTTTTTCTAAATAACTATTCTTACTTTCTAATTTTTTCTCTCTTTCTAACTAACCTCTTTATAACTAATCTTTCTTTCTTTATTACTAATATATCTATCTTATCTTTCTTCTGACTAATCTTTCTTTTTTTTCTTTCTAACTGTTTTTTCTTTCTATCTTGTTTTCTAACTGATCTTTCTTTTTTAAACTAATCTTTCTTTCTTCTATCTTCTTTCTTCTTACTATTTTCTTTCTTTCTTTCTTTCTTCTTTCTTTCTTTCTCTTTTCTCTTTCTTTCTTTTCTAACTAATTCATTCTTTTCTTTTTTTAACTAATCTTTCTTATTAATCTTTATTTCTTCATTCATTCTAACTAATCTTCTGTCTTTATAACTTATCAATCTTTCAGTCTAATGTTTCTTTCTTTCTAACTAATCTTTTTTTTAAACTAATCTGTCTATTTTTTCTAAAGAATTTTTCTAACTAATCTTTCTTTCATTCTAACTAATCTTTTCTTTCAACTAATGTCTATCTTTCTAAAGAATTCTTTCTAACTAATCTTTTTTCTAAATAACCTTTCTTTCTAACTAATCTTTCTTTCTTTCTTTCTTTCTTTCAACTAAAAATTCTTATTTCTAACTCACTATCTTACTTTCTAACTAATCTTTCTTTCTTTCTAACTAACTTTCTTTCTTTCTAACTAATCTTTCTTTCTTTCTAACTAATCTTTCTTTATTCTAACTAATCTTTCTTTCTCTTCTTTCTTTCTTTCTTTCTTTTTTCTTCTTTCTTTCTCTTTTTCTTCTTTCTTTCTTCTTTCTTCAAACTAATCTTTCTTTCTTTATAACTAATCTTTCTTTCTTTCATTCTACCTAATCTTTCTTTCTAACTATATCTCTTTCTAAAGAATTCTTTCTAACTAATCTTTCTATCTTAGTTTCTAACTAATCTTTCTTTCTTTTAAAACTAATCTTTCTTTCTTTCTTTCTTTCTTTTCTTTTCTTTTCTAACTGATCTTTCTTTATACCTATCTAGTCTTTTTTCTAACTAATCTTTCTTTTTTCTTACTAATCCTTCTTTCTTTCTAAGTAATCGTTCTTTTAAATAATTTCTTTACTCATTCTAACTAATCTTTATTCATTCACTTTATTTATTATTACTAATCTTGCTGTTTTTCTTTCTGACTAATTTTTCTTTCTTTTTCCAACTAATTTTCTTTCTTTCTTTCATCTAACTAATCTTTCTTTCTTTCTTACTAATTTTTCTTTCTATTTAATTACATTTCCAACTAATCTTTCTTTCTAACTAATTTTTCTTTCTTTTTTCTAACTAATTTTTCTTTTTTTTGTCTTTCAACTTATAATCTTTTCTTTCTGTCTAACTAATCTTTCTTTCTTCTATAACAACCTTTCTTTCTTTCTAACTAACTTTTCTTTGTTTCTTTTCCTATTCATTCATTCTTTCTAACAAATCTTTCTTTCTAACTAATCTTTCTTTCTTTTTTTCTTTCTTTCAACTAATCTTTCATCTTTTTTCTAACTAATCTTTCTAAATAATTTGTTTCCAACTAATCTATCTTTATTTCTAAATATTTTTTCTTTCTTTCTAACTAATCTTTCTTTCTATCTAACTAATATATGTTCTAAATAATTAATTCTTCACAATCTTTCTATCTTTCTTTCTAACTAATCTCTTTCTGAATAAATAATTTCAAACTAATTCTTTCCCTTTTTTCTTTCTTTCTTTCTTTCATCCATTCTTTCTAACCAATCTTCATTTCTAATCTTTCTTTTTTTCTTCTAAGTAATCTTTCATTCTTTTTTCTAACTAATTTTTCTTTCTAAATAATTTGTTTCCAACTAATCTATCTTTATTTCTAAATAATTTTTCTTTCTTTCTATCTAATATTTTTTAACTAATCTTTCTTTCTTTCATTCTTTCTTTTGAACTGATGTTTCTTATAACTAGTCTTTCTTTCTAACTAATCTTTCTTTCTTTCTAACTGATCTTTTTTTATAACTAGTCTTTCTTTCTAACTAATCTTTCTTTTTCTAAGTAATCTTTCTAACGAATCTTTCTTTCTAACTAATCTTTCTTTCTAACTTTTTCTCTTTCTAAAGAATTCTTTATAACTAATTTTTCTTTCTTTCTTTTTAACTAATCTTTTTTCTAACTAGTCTTTCTTTCTTTCTTTCTAACTTATCTCTCTTTCTTTCCAACTAATCTTTCTTTCTTTCTAAGTAATCTTTCTATCTAATCTTTCTTTCTAACTAATCTTTCTTTCATTCTTTCTAAAGAATTCTTTAGAACTAATCTTTCTTTTTTTCTAACTAATCTTTATTTATTTCTTACTAATCTTTTTGACTTTCTTTCTAACTAATCTTTCTTTTTTTATAACTAATCTTTTTTTCTTTCTAACTAATCTTTCTTTCTAAATGATTTCTTTTCAACTAATGTTTCATTCTTTCTTTATAACTAATTTTTCTTTCTTTTTCAAACTAATTTGTCTTTCTTTATAACTAATCTTTCTTTCTTTCTTTCATCCTACCTAATCTTTCTTTATAACTATATCTCTTTCTAAATAATTTTTATAACTAATCTTTCTTTCTTTCTTTTTAACTAATCTTTCTTTCTAACTTTTCTTTCTTTCTAACTATCTTTCTTTCTTTCGTTCTAACATCTCTATCTTTCTTTCTAACTAATCTTTTTTCTTACTAGTCTTTCTTTCTTTCTTTCTAACATCTCTATCTTTCTTTCTAACTAATCTTTTTTCTAACTAGTCTTTCTTTCTTTCTTTCTTTCTAACTGATCTATCTTTGTCTCTTTGTAACTAATCTTTCTTTCTTTCATTCATTCTAACTGATCTTTCTTTCTAACTAATCTTTCTTTCTAAATAATTATTTTTAACTAATCTTTAGTTATTTCTTTCTAACTAATCTTTATTTATTTCTTTTTTACTAATATTTCTCTCTGTCTTTCTTTCTAAATAATCTTTCTTTCAAATAATTTCTTTGCAACTAATCTTTCTTTTTTAACTAATCTATCTATCTATCTTTCTAAATATTTCTTTCTAACTAATCTTTCTTTATTTCTTTATTTCTTTCTAAATAATCTTTTTTTCTAAATAACCTTTCTTACTTTCTAACTAATCTTTCTTTCTTTCTTTCTTTCTTTCTTTTTTAACTAACCTTTCTTTCTTTCTAACTAATCTTTTTTTAGGGACCCTTTGGCCAGAACTATTTTCAGCAGGTCAAATATGGACAACTTTCTGGCTGATGTAACATCAAAGGGAGTCAGAATGTATAGAAAGATCAAGATCGAGGACTCTTTTGAAAAAATATTTTTTTTATCAGGTCAAATACAGGCTGGCTGACGTAACATTAGACGTTGTAAATGGGAATGTTTAGAAAGTTCAATATAGAGGACTCTTTGGCCAGAACTATTTTCAGCAGGTCAAATATGGACAACTGTCTGGCTGATTTAACATCAAAAGTAGTCAATGAGAATGTATAGAAAGATCAAGATCGAGGACCTTTTGACAGAATTTTTTTCAGGAGGTCAAATATAGAATACTTTTACATCAGAAGGAGTCTCTGAGTTTAGGTGAGTTTTTATTGTTAAAAGAAAAACTTTTGAGGACTGTGGTATGATAGTCATAGCGGTGGCTAGGCAGGCAGCAAGAAAAAGTAAAACAACTCTAAAGTTTCTCAAAGGTGATTTAATTTTCTTGTCAGGGCATGCTCCAAACAGTGTAACAGAGTTCCATCCACCAAAATTCCAATACAGGAAAAAACAAAATAGAAACAAAAGTAAAGAAAAGAAAACATAACAAAATAATATTTACATGTGAAAAATCAAACACGTTGGCTACTGGCCCAACAGTCACCTTTTGTTCTCCCTTTTTGTCCAAACAATCAGACTCTTTATAGTTGAGGCTCCTTCCCTCAAATTCAAACATACCAATGGCAAGGCTGTCTCAAATACATTCTACATAACTTATTTATAAGATCATATTTAACATCAACATTCAAACATTAATATCAGCATCTTCTTTATCAAGGCTCTATTTTCATCATGAAAACCAACGAGAATCTTAAAAGACATGCATTCAATGTAATAACATTCAACATTTTCAATACTTGACCTCCTCCTCCTTTGAGAAGCCTTAAGTCAGGCTTCCTGTTCGCGAGCCCCTCCTATTAGGAAGTTCCAGGAAGAAGGTAAGACAAAGAGATTCACCATTAACAAACAGAACAGTATTTGTATACTTTACATTCACCTTTTCTCATTTACAGGCACAAAAGGCTAAGACCGACAAACAATGAATCGTAATGAAATGTGCACCTTTCATTCAAGACATGTGTGAGACAAACAATGAATAAAATTATCTTGAACACAAAACCCATTGTTTGGTTCTTTGAATTGAAAGTTACATACCTCACTTTATCACAAGGAAAATTTGGCCAGAATTATTTTCAATGTGTCAAATATGGACACATCTGGCTGATGTAACATCAAAATGAGTCAATGAGAATGTAAAGAAAGATTAAGTTCAAGGACTCTTTGGTAGAAAAAAGTTCATCAGGTCAATTATGGAATATTTTAACATCAGAGGGAGTCTGTGTTTATATTGTAAAAAGATAAATAAAAATCTGTGAGTTTATGTTGATAAAAAAAATCCTTTTGAACACCCTTTGGCCAGAATTATTTTCAATGGTTCAAATATGGACAACTGTCTGGCTGATGTAATATCAAAAGGAGTCAATGAGAAAGTATAGAAAGATCAAGATCGAGGATTCGTTGGCAGAATTTTTTTCAGCAGGTCAAATATAGAATATTTTAACATCAGAAGGATTTTGTGAGTTTACATTAAAAAAAAAACGGTGAGTTTTTATTGTTAAAGAAAAAACTTTTGAGGACCCTTTGGCCAGAATTATTTTCAATGGGTCAAATATAGACAACTGTTTGGCTGATGTAACATCAAAAGGAGTCTATGAAAATGTATAGAACTATCAAGATCGAGGACTCTTTGGCAGAAACATTTTCAGCAAAAATATTGAATAATTTAACATCATAAGGACATTATGTATTGCAATAGCAGATTGGATTATTCTACAATGCTTTAACGTGTGCAACTAATGCAACAGAAGATTGCATTGCACATCTCTTTAATGCACTACGGAGTGAGTTAGTTCTTGAATGCATTGCAATGCAACAAAAAGCATATTGCTTATGTTATTCTTCAATGCACAACGCTTTATCGTATGTGCAATGCATTGAATTTGCAGATTGCATTGCACATCTCTTCAATGCACTTCGGAATGAGTTAGTTATTGAATGCATTGCAATGCAACAAAGTGCATATTGCTTATATGTTATTCTTCATTGCACAATGCTTGATCGTATGTGCAATGCTTTGCAATAGCAGATTGCATTGCACATCTCTTCAATGCACTTCGGAATGAGTTAGTTATTGAATGCATTGCAATGCAACAAAGTGCATATTGCTTATATGTTATTCTTCATTGCACAATGCTTGATCGTATGTGCAATGCTTTGCAATAGCAGATTGCATTGCACATCTCTTCAATGCACTTTGGAATGATTTAGTTCTTGAATGCATTGCAATGCGACAAAGCGCAAAATGCTTGTCATTCTTCAATGCACAACGCTTGATCGCAACAGCAGATTGCATTGCTAGTCTCTTTAATGCACTACGGAATGAGTTAGTTATTGAATGCATTGCAATGCAACAAAGTGCATATTGCTTATATGTTAAGCTCCAACTAATCTCTCATTCTTTTCTAACAAATTTTTCTTTCTTTTTCTAACAACTGTTTCTTTCTTTTTTCTGACTAATGTTTCTTTCTTTCAAAACGAATCTTTCTTTCTTTCATTCTAACTAATCTTTCTTTTTTAACTAATCTATCTATCTTTCTAAAGAATTCTTTATAATTAATCTTTATTTCTTTCTAACTAATCTATCTATCTTTCTAAAGAATTGTAACTAATCTTTCTTTCTTTCTTTCTAATCTTTTTTTTAAATAACCTTTCTCACACTCTAACTAATCTTTCTTTCGTTCTTTCTTTCTTTCTTTCTTTCTTTCTTTCTTTCTTTCTTTCTTTCTTTCTTTCTTTCTTTCTTTCATTCATTTATTTATTTCTAAATAATCTTTTTTTCATTCTAACTAATCGTTCTTTCTTTATAACTTATCTAGCTTTTTTTAACTAATTTTTTTAACCAATCTTTTTTCCTTTCTTTCATTCTAACTAATCTTTCTATTTTAACTAATCTATATCTTTCTAAATAATTCTTTCTTACTAATCTTTCTTTCTTTCTAACTAATCTTTTTTTCTAAATAACCATTCTTACTTTCTAACTAATCGTTCTTTCTAACTAACCTTTCTTTCTTTACAACTAATCTTTCTTTCTTTATAACTAATATATCTATCTTTCTTTCTGTCTGACTAATCTTTCTTTTTTTTCTAACTGATTTTTCTTTCTAACTTGTTTTTCTTTCTAACTAATCTTTCTATCTCATTTTCTAACTAATCGGTAACACTTTATTTGAAGGGGTGTGCATAAGACTGACATGACACTGTCATAAACATGACATAACACCTGTCATAAACATGAAGGAGTCTTTATGAATGTTTATGACTGTTGTCATTAAGTGTCATTCGGTAAATTATGACACTTTCAATGCAAAGTTGACATTGTTTAAAATGTCTTTGTTATGACAACTTTATAACTTATCAATCTTTATAACTTATCAATCTTTCTGTCTAATGTTTCTTTCTTTCTAACTGTGACGGGGCGCATAGCTATCGTCACGGCAGCGATATGCTGCCCATTCTGTTTGTCTAGCACATTAATGTCTTCTGTTAATCTTTATACTGTTACAAAGTCTTTCACTACAATATTTCAGATATCCCGTAGCTTTTGTGTGCACACTTAACAGCTAATACTGCGGTGATTTATATGCTATAGCTAACGTTACTTCTATCAATACATGCTGTTTTAAAGAAAATCATGTCATTTACATTACAGTCATAACTAGTTACAATAATCACGCAACACATGTTTTCAGTATGTATCCGTTTATTTAGTTTAAGAGAAACACATAGTTTTGACATACCATCTCTGTCGTGCTGGCGTCTCCGGTTTGTTTGTGTCAAGGGAAATTTGCCAGTAGTACCTCATTGCAGTACACGAGATCCGGGGGGCGGAGTCGGATCCAGATTAAGGGGTGGGGTTGGGTAGGTTTAGGGGTGGGTTTAGGGATAAGGGGTGGAGCTGGGTAGGTTTAGGTATGTAAGGTGAGATCTAGATCCGACTCCTCCCCGTGGATTTCATGGTCTGCAGTGAGGACCATCTCAAATTTGCCGCGATTGTGGGGTTTAAATGACGCTATGACTTCCGGGTCAATAGTAAATGTCCCGGAGTTTGAGTTATTTATATGTAGCTGTTAAATATGACTTGTTGCTTGTCAATTGTTAGCTGAAAATATAGAAATAATATTCTGTAAATTTCTAGTTTAATAGAAGTAGTATTTCAGCTGTTTTTAAGCATTTATGTCTTTGTCATATCTGAGCCACCCCTGCACCATAGTCATGTGTTGGTATGTTCCAATTCCATGGGTGACCTCAGGTCTATAAAGTGTAGTATTGTCATTCTGTCGGGGGAGCGAGAGTTGAGAGGACATACGTCTATACTCTAAAACTGACTTGTGTTAAGGTAAATTTCTGAACAGTTGTAAACTAATCTTTCTTTCTTTCATTCTAACTAATCTTTCTTTTAAACTAATCTGTCTATTTTTTCTAAAGAATTCTTTCTAACTAATCTTTCTTTCATTCTAACTAATCTTTCTTTCAAACTAATGTCTATCTTTCTAAAGAATTCTTTCTAACTAATCTTTTTTTCTAAATAACCTTTCTTTCTAACTAATCTTTATTTCTTTCTTTCTTTCTTTCTTTTTCTTTCTTTCTTAATTTCTTTCTTTCTTTCTTTCTTTCTAACTAAAAATTCTTTATTTCTAACTCATCTATCTTACTTTCTATAACTAATCTTTCTTTCTTTCTATAACTAATCTTTCTTTCTTTCTAACTAACCTTTCTTTCTTTATAACTAATCTTTCTTTCTATCTAATTAATCTTTCTTTATTCTAACTAATCTTTCTTTCTTTCTTTCTTTCTAACTAAAAATTCTTTATTTCTAACTCATCTATCTTACTTTCTAACTAATCTTTCTTTCTTTCTAACTAACCTTTCTTTCTTTATAACTAATTTTTCTTTCTGTCTAACTAATCTTTCTTTATTGTAACTAATCTTTCTTTCTTTCTTTATATTTATATTCTTTATATTTTTCTTTACATTTTCTAACTAATCTTTCTTTCTTTCTAACTAATCTTTCTTTCTTTCTTACTAATTTTTCTTTCTAAATAATTACATTTCCAACTAATCTTTCTTTCTTTCTAACTACTTCTTTTCTTACTTTTTTCTAACAAATTTTTCTTTTTTTTGTCTTTCTTATCTATCTTTATCTTTATCTATCTGCTGTCTAACTAATCTTTCTTTCTCTATGATAGACCTTTCTTTCTTTCTAACTAACTTTTCTTTCTTTCTTTCTAACTAGTCTTTCTAACTAATATTTCTTTCGTTCTTTCTTTCTAACTAATCTTTCTTTTTTCTAACTAATCTTTGTTTCTTTGTTTCTTTGTTTCTTTCTTTCTTTCATTCATTCATTCTTTCTAACAAATCTTTCTTTCTAACTAATCTTTCTTTCTTTTTTTTCTTTCTTTCAACTTTTTTTGAGGACCACTTGGCCAGAATTATTTTCAATGGGTCATATATGGACAACTGTTTGGCTGATGTAACATCAAAAGGAGTCTAGGAAAATGTATAGAAATATCAAGATCGAGCGCTCTTTCGCAGAAATATTTTCAACAGGTCAAATATGGAATATTTTAACATCAGAAGGAGTCTGTGAGTTTATATTGTAATAAATAAATAAATAAATAAATAAAAAAAACTCTATAAATGTTTTCCAATGCAAAAAAGTCAGATCTTGGTGACACTACCTGAAAATGCTCAAGACAGCACTATATACTATTTGCTATACACTATTACAGTTTTTCTCAATTGCTAAAACACAATTTCTGAAACCTTGCTCCATTTTCTGAAAACATTAAACACAAAACCTCATCTTCAAGCACTATTTACAAAACCTCTGACTCCTCTTGCAAAATGAAACTTTCGCCTCAAAACAGTTTTACCTGTGTTCAAAATCAAACACTGCTCTCAAAACAATTTTACCTGTTCAAAATCAAACACTGCTCTCAAATCATAAACAAATTGATCAAAATGCTATACACTATCAAGCAGTCAGTAAACAATACACCAAAAAATTTAAAACACATTGTTCAAAACATATAGTTCTCAGGGAGAACTACATTTTTAATCTCAAAACAAATTTCATATTTTTTCATTGTACAGTCTGCAGTGCACTGTACTACAGTATACGATACTCAAAGGGGCACAAATGAAAGGAGTAAACATGTGATCAATGTGCTTCTTGTCTTTGGCCTGGGTCAGTCCATGGACAAGAACATGGTCTATGACTGTTGCTCGAATTTCATCAGATATTTCCACTCTTTGTCTTCCTCTTCCTCCTCCTTCTACTCTTCCTTGCCCCCTCCTCCTCCTCTTCCTCCTCCTCCTCCTCCTCCTCTTCTTCTTCATCTTTCTTGACCTCCTCCTCCTCTTCCTCCTCTTTCTTGCCCTCCTCCTCCTCCTCTTCCTCCTCTTTCTTGCCCTCCTCCTCCTCTTCCTCTTTCTTGCCCTCCTCCTCCTCGTCGCCCACTTCGCATACGCACTCGTCCTCGTCCTCTCACATTGTTTCTTCTATCCATTCTCAGACTTTCTCCTCCCCACCTTCAACAACCTGTTTGCTCTCTGAACTGGCTTATATTGGTTGTGTCACAACATTTGAAACAGGTTGAATCAGTTTTGAGTGGTTGTGTTCAATCAAATGACATGTGTTCTCTATTTAGGGCCCAAGCCCAAAGGGCGAAGGCCCTATTGTTTTCCTAAGGATTATTTATTATTATTATTATTATTATTATTATTATTTTTACTACCTTTTGGACACTTTTGGAGGCCTTAACATGCTCAAAAACTCCTGAACCTTTGCACACATGTCAGAACCCGCGGCCATCAGGGCCGGGCTGAAGATGGTACCCGGGCGTGGCAGGGGGGCTCGACAGCGCCCCCTGGAACGGGGTCCGAAAACATGGTCCATAAATCAAACACGCTTGCATGTAATAATATGAAACTCGGTACACATGTAGATCTCATCGTTTCATATATACTTCGCACTCTAACTTTTTACCCCAGCCCAACAGGAAGTCGGCTATTAAGGGTTGTTTGGAAACATGCAATGGAATGTGAAACACTCCTCCTAGAGAATTCAAACACACGGCACGAAACTCGGTGTGCATGAAGTCAAGACACTGAGGATGAAAAATTGCCAGGGGATTTTTGATATCTCGAACGGTTTGGCCGTGGCGAGGAAACGAAATTATGGCGAGAAACGTGAAACAGGAAGTGTGTTATAACTACTGCATACATTAACTAATCTTGATGAAACTTCAGCAGTGTGTTCGTTGTAAGAGCCCGATCACATGGATGTGACTATTGTGAGTCAAAGTTATAGCGCCACCAACTGGCAGCAGGAAGTGTGTCACTTTCAAAATGCTTTTAAATCACCCTCTTATTTTAACCCGATTTGCTTCAAACTTCATGTGCATAATGTAGACACATGCCAGATGTAGACCTGTGAAAGGATTATTGATATCTTAGACACTGTTGCCATGGCAATGCATCAAACATTAATATTCCTTTTTTTAAGCTTTTTCATGCTTTTTTATGCTTTCGGGCACCTTTGGGGTTCTTAACGTGCTCGAAAACTCTTGAAACTTTGCACACAGGACAAAACCATCAGGGCCAGGCTGAAGCTGGTACCCGGGCGTGGCAGGGGGGCTCGACAGCGCCCCCTTGAACGGGTCCGACAATTTGGTCCATATATCAACACGCTTTACCCTATTTGCTTCAAACTTGATGTGTATAATGTAGACACAAGCCAGATGTAGACCTGTGAAAGGATTGTTGATATCTTAGATGCTGTTGCCGTGACAACGCATCAAACTTTAATATTCTTTTTGGATACTTTTGAGATTCTTAGCGCACTTTTGGGGCCCTTAACATGCTCAAAAACTCTTGAAACTTTGCACACGGGTCAGAAACCGCGGCCATCAGGGCCGGGCTGAAGCTGGTACCCGGGCGTGGCAGGGGGGCTTGACAGCGCCCCCTGGAACGGAGTCCGAAAACTTGGTCCATAAATCAAACAGGCTTTACCCGATTTGCTTCAAACTTGATGTGTATAATGTAGACACAAGCCAGATGTAGACCTGTGAAAGGATTGTTGATATCTTAGATGCTGTTGCCGTGACAATGCATCAAACTTTAATATTCTTTTTGGATACTTTTGAGACTCTCAGCGCACTTTTGGGGCCCTTAACGTGCTCAAAAACTCTTGAATCTTTGCACACGGGTCAGAACCCGCGGCCATCAGGGCCGGGCTGAAGCTGAAGCTGTACTTTTACTTTTTACCCCAGCCCAACAGTAAGTCGGCTATTATGGTTTGTTTGAAAGCGTATGCCCCTGGAATTCGATATACTACTCCTAGAGAATTCAACCAATCGCCACGAAACTCAGTCAGCATGAAGTCAAGACATTGAGGATGAAAAATTGCCAGGGGATTTTTGATATCTCGAACGGTTTGGCCGTGGCGAGGAAACGAATTTATGGCGAATAATGGAAACAGGAAGTGTGTTATAACTTCTGCATACATTAACTGATCTTGATGAAACTTCAGCAGTGTGTTCGCTGTAAGAGTCCGATCACATGGATGTGACTATTGTGAGTCAAAGTTATAGCGCCACCAACTGGCAGCAGGAAGTGTGTCACTTCCTAAAGGCTTTGAAATCACCCTCTTATTTTTACCCGATTTGCTTCAAACTTCATCTGTATAATGTAAATACAGTGCAGATGAAGACCTGTGAAGGGATTCTTGATATCTTTGAAACTGTTGCTGTGGCAACGCATCAAACTTTAATATTCTTGTTTGATGCTTTTGATGCTCTGAGTCAATATGGCAAGCCGTTTTAACATTTAATCATTTTAACCTACTAGTCTCTTTTTTCATGCTACCAGTACTTATTTTTTAGATACTAGTATCTATTCCATTAAGTAATAGTACTTATTCATTAGCGACTAGTACCTATTCTTTAGATAGTAGTGCTTATTCTTTAGATATTCTTTTGAATATGTATTAGTAGCTAATGAATAAGTACTGGTATCTATTTAATAGGTACTAGTATGTAATGACTTAGAACTAGTATTTATTGAATAAATACTAGTATCTATTAATAGGTACTATTATCTAAAATGTCATTTTCTCTCTTTCTCTCTCTGAGCCAATATGGCAAGCCGTTTTAACATTTAATCATTTTAACATACTAGTCTCTATTTTCATGCTACTAGTACTTATTTTTTAGATATTAGTATCTATTCCATTAAGTACTAGTACTTATTCATTAGCGACTAATGCTTATTCTGTTTAGAATATTCAAAGTGCTTATTCAATTTGTATGCTTATTTATATTTTCAGAGCAGAAAATCCGATTTTTCTGCTTATTCAATATTGCATCTAAAATGTGACTTGACGTGTGTGTGTGTGTGTGTGTGTGTGTGTGTGTGTGTGTGTGTGTGTGTGTGGTGTGTGTGTGTGTGTGTGTGTGTGTGTGTGTGTGTGTGTGAGAGAGAGGGTGGGGTGCAGGGTGGCGGTGCCACCGGCTTGGGCCCGTAATCGCTGCTCGCAGCTATATTTATTTATATATATTTGTATTTGATTTTTGCCACTTGTGTTTACCAGTATGGATGAAATGTGCATTAGAGTGCAGAATGTGTTTTGAGAATGAGAATGTGTTCAGAGTTTTGCTGAAACGTCTAAGTGAGATCTGCAAATTGTGTTTTACGATGTGAAATTGTTTACGGTATTGACAACAGACTCCACAATTAGCTAAATGAGTTCAGGCAACTAAGAACTTTGTTCAGCCAATGGATTTTAGTGTTTTAGCAATTGAGAAAAACTGTAACTAATCTTCTTTCTAACGAATCTTTCTTTCTAACTATATCTCTTTCTAAAGAATTCTTTATAACTAATCTTACTTTTTTCTTTCTAACTATTCTTTCTTTCTTTCTAACTAAACTTTCTTTCTTTCCAACTTATCTTTCATTCTTTCTTTCTAAAAAAATTTCTTTATATTTTCTGACTAATCTTTCTTTCTTTCTAACTAATCTTTCTTTCAAATTAATCTGTCTATCTAAAGAATTCTTTCTAACTAATCTTTTTCTGACTAATTTTTCTTTCTAAATAATTACATTTCCAACTAATCTTTCTTTCTAACTAACTTTTCTTTCATTCTTTCTTTCAACTAATCTTTCTTTTTTCTAATTAATCTTTCTTGTTTTCTTTCTTTCTTTCTTTCTTTCTTTTCTTCTTTCTTTCTTTCTTCTTTTTCTTTCTTCTTTCTTCTTTCTTCTTCTTTCTTTCTTTCTTTTTTTCTTTCTCTTTCTTTCATTCTTTCATTTTCTTTCTGACAAATCTTTCTTTCTAACTAATCTTTCTTTTTTTCTTTCTTTCTAACTAATCTTTCATTCTTTTTATATAACTAATCTTTCTTTTTCTGTCTTTCAACTTATCTATATTTCTTTCTGTCTAACTAATCTTTCATTCTTTTTTCTAACTAATCTTTCTTTCTAAATAATTTGTTTCCAACTAATCTATCTTTATTTCTAAATATTTTTTCTTTCTTTCTAACTAATCTTTGTTCTAAATAATTAATTTCCAGCAATCTTTCTTTCTTTCTAACTAATCTTTCTTTCTTTCTTTCTTTTTCTTTCTTTCTTTCTTTTCTTTTTTCTTTTTTTTCTTTTCTTCAATCTTAAAACTAATCTTTCTTTCTCAATAACAGACCTTTCTTTCTATCTAACTTTTCTTTCTTTTTATCTTAACTAGTCTTTCTTTCTAATTAATATTTCTTTTGTTCATTCTTTCAAATAATCTTTCTTTTTTCTAACAAATCTTTCTTTTTTTCTTTCTTTCTTTCTTTCTTCTTCTTCTTCTTTCTTCTTTCTTTCTTTCTTTTCTTTCTTTCTTCTTTCTTTTCTTTCTTTCTTTCTTTCTTTCTTCTTCTTTCTAACTGATCTTTCTTCCTTTCTTTCATTCTAACTAATCTTTCTTTTTTAACTATATCTATCTTTCTAAATAATTCTTTCTAACTAATCTTTCTTTCTTTCTAACTAATCTTTTTTTCTAAATAACCATTCTTACTTTCTAACTAATCTTTCTTTCTTTCTAACTAAAATTTCTTTCTTTATAACTAATCTTTCTTTCTTTATAACTAATCTATCTATCTTTCTTTCTGTCTAACTAATCTTTCTTTCTTTCATTCTAACTAATCTTTCTTTTTTTCTTTCTAATTGATCTTTCAGCCCATTCTCACACCCAAGGCGTCATCTAACTGACGCCTTGGGAATCAGTTTGACCATGCTTCAATATTCGACGCTAAAGGCACCCTTTAGCGTCAGTTAGTTGACGCGATCCCAGGGCGTCATCTAATTGACGCGTTACCCTTAGCGTCAGTTATCTATCATCTGACGGCCTCCTACCCAGACCTAAACCTACCCGCGTCATCTAACTGACGCTAAAGGTAACGCGTCAGTTAGATGACGCCCTGGGATCGCGTCAACTAACTGACGCTAAAGGGTGCCTTTAGCGTCGAATATTGAAGCATGGTCAAAATTGTCAGTTAGATGACGCCTTGGGTGAGAACGCGTTGGATCTTTCTTTCCAACTTGTCTTTCTTTCTAACTAATCTTTCTGTCTTATTTTCTAACTAATCTTTCTTTCTTTTATAACTAATCTTTTCTTTCTTTCTTTCTTTCTTTCTTTCTTTCTTTTTTTCCTTCATTCTTTCTAACAAATCTTTCTTTCTAACTAATCTTTCTTTCTTTTTTCTTTCTTTCTAACTAATCTTTCATTCTTTTTTCTAACTAATCTTTCTTTCTAAATAATTTGTTTCCAACTAATCTATCTTTATTTCTAAATATTTTTTCTTTCTTTCTAACTAATCTTTCTTTCTAATCTTTTTTCTAAATAACCATTCTTACTTTCTAACTAATCTTTCTTTCTTTCTAACTAAAATTTCTTTCTTTATAACCAATATTTCTTTCTTTCTAACTAATAAATCTATCTTTCTTTCTGTCTGACTAATCTTTCTTTTTTTTCTTTCTTTCTAACTTTCTTTCTAACTTGTTTTTCTTTCTAACTAATCTTTCTATCTTATATTTCTATTTAATCTTTCTTTTTTAACTAATCTTTCTTTCTTTTTTAACTTAATCTTTCTTATTTTTCTTTCATTCATTCTAACTAATCTTTCTGTCTAATGTTTCTTTCTTTCGTTCTAACTAATCTTTCTTTCTTTCTTTCTTTCTGTCTTTCTTTCTTTCTTTCTTTCTTTCTTTCTTTCTTCTTTCTTTCTTTCAACTAATCGTTCTGTCTTTCAACTAATCTATCTAACTTTCTTTCTTTATAACTAATCTTTCTTTCTTTATAACTAATCTATCTATCTTTCTTTCTGTCTAACTAATCTTTCTTTCTTTCATTCTAACTAATCTTTCTTTTTTTCTTTCTAATTGATCTTTCAGCCCATTTCTTTTTCTTTTTCTTTCATAATCTTAAAACTAATCTTTCTTTCTCAATAACAGACCTTTCTTTCTATCTAACTTTTCTTTCTTTTTTCTTAACTAGTCTTTCTTTCTAATTAATATTTCTTTCGTTCATTCTTTCAAATAATCTTTCTTTTTTCTAACAAATCTTTCTTTGTTTCATTCTTTCTTTCTTTCTTTCTTTCTTCTTTTCTTTCTCTTTCTTTCTTTCTTTTCTTTTCTTTCTTTCTTTCTTTCTTTCTTCTAACTGATCTTTCTTCCTTTCTTTCATTCTAACTAATCTTTCTTTTTAACTATATCTATCTTTCTAAATAATTCTTTCTAACTAATCTTTCTTTCTTTCTAACTAATCTTTTTTTCTAAATAACCATTCTTACTTTCTAACTAATCTTTCTTTCTTTCTAACTAAAATTTCTTTATAACTAATCTTTCTTTCTTTATAACTAATCTATCTATCTTTCTTTCTGTCTAACTAATCTTTCTTTCTTTCATTCTAACTAATCTTTCTTTTTTTCTTTCTAATTGATCTTTCAGCCCATTCTCACCCCAAGGCATCATCTAACTGACGCCTTGGGAATCAGTTTGACCATGCTTCAATATTCGACGCTAAAGGCACCCTTTAGCGTCAGTTAGTTGACGCGATCCCAGGGCGTCATCTAACTGACGCGTTACCCTTAGCGTCAGTTAGATGACGCCCTCCTACCCAGACCTAAACCTACCCGCGTCATCTAACTGACGCTAAAGGTAACGCGTCAGTTAGATGACGCCCTGGGATCGCGTCAACTAACTGACGCTAAAGGGTGCCTTTAGCGTCGAATATTGAAGCATGGTCAAAATTGTCAGTTAGATGACGCCTTGGGTGAGAACGCGTTGGATCTTTCTTTCCAACTTGTCTTTCTTTCTAACTAATCTTTCTGTCTTATTTTCTAACTAATCTTTCTTTCTTTTATAACTAATCTTTCTTCTTTCTTTCTTTTCTTTCTTTCTTTCTTTTTTTTTCCTTCATTCTTTCTAACAAATCTTTCTTTCTAACTAATCTTTCTTTCTTTTTTCTTTCTTTCTAACTAATCTTTCATTCTTTTTTCTAACTAATCTTTCTTTCTAAATAATTTGTTTCCAACTAATCTATCTTTATTTCTAAATATTTTTTCTTTCTTTCTAACTAATCTTTCTTTCTAATCTTTTTTCTAAATAACCATTCTTACTTTCTAACTAATCTTTCTTTCTTTCTAACTAAAATTTCTTTCTTTATAACCAATCTTTCTTTCTTTCTAACTAATAAATCTATCTTTCTTTCTGTCTGACTAATCTTTCTTTTTTTTCTTTCTTTCTAACTTTCTTTCTAACTTGTTTTTCTTTCTAACTAATCTTTCTATCTTATTTTCTATTTAATCTATCTTTTTTAACTAATCTTTCTTTCTTTTTTGACTTAATCTTTCTTATTTTTCTTTCATTCATTCTAACTAATCTTTCTGTCTAATGTTTCTTTCTTTCGTTCTAACTAATCTTTCTTTCTTCTTCTTCTTTCTTTCTTTCTTCTTTTTCTTTCTTTCTTTCTTTCTTTCTTCTTTCTTTTCTTTCTTTCTTTCTTTCTTTCTTTCTTTCTTTTTCAACTAATCGTTCTTTCTTTCAACTAATCTATCTAACTTTCTAACTAATCTTTCTTTCTAACTAACCTTTCTTTCTTTATAACTTTCTTTCTGTCTAACTAATCTTTCTTTTTTCTAACTAATCTTTCTTTCTTTTTTTCTTTCTTTCTAACTAATCTTTCTTTTAACTAATCTGTCTATTTTTTCTAAAGAATTCTTTCTAACTAATCTTTTTTCTTTCTTTTTTTCTTTCTTCTTTCTTTCTTTCTTTCTTCTTCTTTTCTTTCTTTCTCTTTCTTTTCTTTCTTTCTTCTTCTTTCTCTTTCTTTCTTTCTTTCTTTCTTTCTTTCTTTCTTTCTTTTCTTTCTTTTTCTTTCTTTCTTCTTTCTTTCTTCTTTCTTTCTTTCTTTCTTTCTTTCTTTCTTAGTAGTTCATACCAGACAGCTTCTGTCAAAATCCCTTCCGTTCCCTCCTCCTCCGGCCCCGCCCCTTCCGGTTAAACTTTGACCAAGTTCTGCCCCTTCCTGTTACCTTTAACCTAATTCCCGCCCCTTCCGGTTAAAGTTTCTGTCAAAATGATGGATGTGTGACAGTTAGTTTTGATCGTTTGAAGTTAGTTTAATACTAGTTACTTTTGAAGTCTTTGAAGCTTTGGCACCGCCCCGCATTCCTGAGCAGTTTATCTCTTCTGTAAAAGAATATAAAATAAAACCTTACTAAAACCTTGCACACAATTTTTTTTTTTTTTTTTAAATAAATGTAGAACTATTCACTGAACCAAGCATTCCAGTTTAAATAAAATGGAGCATGAATGATCTCACAGTGACTCAAAACATAGGGAGCGCGCGTCTATGTGTGTGTGTGTGTGTGTGTGTGTGTGTGTGTGTGTGTGTGTGTGTGTGTGTGTGTGTGTGTGTGTGTGTGTCAAAGCAGGAATTCCCCTCCTCCCATTGCTGGGGACCTTGGAAGTTTATCTCACACAGAAGTAGAAAAACATTGTGCTCTCTATAAATGAAATGGTTATAAAATTTACATCTAGTCATTTACAAAATATAACATTTAACACTAACTAGAGTTGAAAAACATTGATCTTTTAAAAGTATATGAATGAAATGGTTATAAATGTGCAATTATTAATTTACAAATATAATATTTAACACTAACTAAAGTTGAAAAACATGCTGTTCTTTAAAAGTATATAAATGATATGCTTTAATCTTTAATTTTAAAAATAAATATCATACTAAATTTACTGATCCAGTTATTTTAGATGAAATAAATACAGTTTACATTTTCACAGAGTTGAAGAAAAATCACACAGGTAGTCCCTGCCAACAAAGAGAGTGTGCATGACAAATAAGTGATATCATCGCTGTTTTCGTACCACCGGTAATAATTTTAAAATAAACTTTTAATTTTTAAGACTTATTTTCAGGAGTGACAGTTATCAGTGAAATATGGCTCTCGTGGAATCAAAAGGTCTGACTACCCCTGGGAATGTGAATTGGCCTTAAACCTAATCACATCCAGTCATAGAGTACTGAAAGAATATAGTGGACACACAGCTCCGCCGTTTTTCCACAGGCTCTTACTGTAAAGGCTATAAAATAGCCAAGACACATGTCTGGACAAAAAACTTTTACACCCTCTTTTCCTTAACCACCTCATCAAAAATGCAAAACAGTAAGTATTTTCTCTATAATTTTCTCTATAACTACAATGCTATTGCTGTTTATCTGTATTATGCAATGCTGTTTAATTTGAAAAATTGTTTATACATAAGGAAAAGACGGTATAATCCATTAGTGTTTTAAATAGCCTAGGCTACGTATTTGTTTTATCCGCATTATGCTATTGCTATTTTTATCTGCTGTAACTGGTGATACAGATATTTTTTATCTACTATATTAATTTATCATAAAGTGTGATTTTAAAAATGTACAACATTGCTTATGTTCATTATGCTATGTTTTTTTTAAACCATATCACAAAAGTATCAGTTTAATTAGCCTGTTTTACAGCAATGTTTATTTTGCATTATGCTATGTTGTTTTAACTGTTGTATTTTTTATCTGATGTAACTAAAATCTGCAACATCGTTTATTTAAGCTGAGGGATTTCCATAAAGGACCTTAAAATAAATGTTTTGGTTTTATTCAGTTTTACATCTTATTTAGATTATTTTAGTCAGACATGCTTATATGTGCATAAGCCTATTTTATTCCTCTTCAGTTACTTTTTAAATTTTGGTAGGCTATTTAATTCTTCTTTTACTCTGTCTTTGATTTTAGCAATTTGCATGATAAATTGTTTAACATGTAAGCTATATGAATGACACTGTCACAATGTGATAAGCAAAACATACAAAAGTAGGCTAGCGCTTTTCATTGCCATTTAAAATAACATGGTCTTTCCTTCTCTCTCTCTCTAGAGACAGCAAACACTGCAGGACAATCAGGCATCCAAGTAACATGTTAGTGTGGTTTATATTTATTTTTAATGAGAAAACATTATAGAGTGCAACAGGCGGGTTCTGGAAGTAAAAACATTTACTTTCTCCGTACGTATTTGCTTCTGATAAAGCCTTCAGCTTATTTTTTTTGTAAATAATCGTGTTTCACAGTTGAACTCCTGGTGAAAACTACATTACCCATGAGCCATGATGCTGTAGTGAAAATTATGTCAAACATAGTTTTTAAAAAAGCAACACACTCCAAAATAGCTCTGCCCACTCCCATGAAGCACTGCGAATGACATAATATCCCTACCCTCTCAAAATACTGAAATGTTTGTATAAGCTATATATGCATATTTTGCATATTTATATATAAATATATATATTTTTTAAATCACTATGGGAAATAAGAATGAAAAAGGGGGAGGCACTGTTGCACTTTATGTATATGATGAACTGACAGATATTTTATGTAAACAGGCAAAATCTCTGCATCTGATGATGGCCATGTGTTTTCGCCGATCATAATTGGTTTAACTCTTGGCTCCTTTGAGATCAATATGACTTCTGCCAAATCAAATGTGCCGGCAAATTGTAAGTGTAATACACGAGAAACTATTAAAACAGTTTTCACCTATGTAATGTATAAAATTAATCTTAATTAATCAGTCGTAGTTAACTATTTGGGACCAATTTTAAGGAAGGTTACATTCTGGTTTAACAGTGTCATGTGCAAATTTACAATACAGAATTTTTTTGTGCTTTTGGATCGAGTTTTGTAGAATTTGCCAAGATGAATTTATTTTATTTAGTGTCATGCTCCTGGATTATTCAGACTCAGAATTGTAACTATTACTATAGCCTTTATCAGCCATTTATTTTACTGCAGACTTATCAAACTTATTTATTTACTGCAGATTTTATCAAAGGCACGAATTAACTCAATTCATGGTAGCAATAATAAAAGAAGAAAAAAAACAAAAAAATGAACAATTGACAGATGAACTGACAGATATTTTATGTAAACAGGCAAAATCTCTGCATCTGATGATGGCCAAGTGTTTTCGCTGATCATAACTGGTTTAACTCTTGGCTCCTTTGAGATCAATATGACTTCTGCCAAATCAAACGTGCCGGCAAATTGTAAGTGTAATACACGAGAAACTATTAAAACAGTTTTCGCCTATGTAATGTTTAAAATTAATCTTAATTAAGCAGTTGTAGTTAACTATTTGGGACCAATTTTAAGGAAGGTTACATTCTGGTCTAACAGTGTCATGTGCAAATTTACAATACAGAATTTTTTTTATGTTTTTGGTACTATTGGATCGAGTTTTGTAGAATAAGCCAAGATTAATTTATTTGATGTGGTTTAATGCTCCTGGATTATTCAGACTCAGAATTGTAACTATTACTATAGCCTTTATCAGCCATTTATTTTACTGCAGACTTATCAAACTTATTTATTTACTGCAGATTTTATCAAAGCCAAATACTGCCCAAAAGGGGATTCTGCGAAAGAAGAGAAGCGGGTTAATACAAGGTTAGATTCAATCTTTATATTCTTCCCCATTTTGCCTTCATTTTCATTTTCCTTTTCCTGTTATTGTTTTAATTTTTATATTCTCAGATCATCAAAGGTTTCTGAAAGCAAACACCAGTCAGTTGGTTGAAAAAGTGAAGAACATTGATCCAATAATTGACAATCTTGATTGCTCAATGAATCAGTTACAAATGTGCGAGCAAATCCAACACACCAGATGAAGATGAGGGAACTGCTGGACTGTGTCAATAGTGAAAGCATTGCTAACGACCTAGTCAACGCTTTGTTCAAGCATGAATAATCTCTCTTGAAGAAACCGCAATAACACATAACCGCAATAACACATAATAACTACATAAAAATGTAGCCTATTGTTTGGCATTATGTACTTAAACAGATTTTTTAAAAAATAAAATAAAAATGTTTTTAATAATTGATTGGTAATTTTTGTATTGAGAACCAAGTATATTGTACAAGTAAGAAGAAACCAAACTGGCCATATAATGATATATTGCACATAATAAACAATGGCAAAGTGGTGGGTGATATGGCCATGGCTTTACTAAAGGAAAATATTATGGAAGTAATTTTCAAACCGTAATTATATCACATTTATATTTTATTAATATTATGGTTTTCATGTTGATTTAAAGTTTTTGTTATTGACTATTACCTTACTTCAACATCCAGCACAAAAGTTTGTTCAAAAATTGTTCTCTGATCCCAAATAAACAGATAATGGTGTGTTCACAATCTACAATTAGATATTCTCCTGCATGGTATGTGTGTAAATAGTAGTGCTTAAATCTTTGGGTGTATTTTTACACCGTAGTGATGCAAAGCTCCATACTCTAGCCTATGGACTAACTTTATACAGTAATGCAAAAGACCAAATCACTAAGAAAGAAGGGTTGAAAAGCACTGTTAATAATAAAAAGACAAAATTTTGCAAATTCTGGTTTTATTACTATTCAGATAGCTAGCCGATGTCACTGTTTCACATGTTGGACCGTATGTGTTTTAGGTGAAGACTTTTCTTTGAGAGCCGTCAACATTCAGTGTTTATAGGAATAAATGACCGTTAATAATTTAAGTGATACTATTTCTGTTTGAGAACTAAATTGATTGTTTGTTTAGTGCAACCTTCCCTCTATCTATGTTGTGGAATCACACAAAGTATTACAGTTTTTCTCAATTGCTTAAACACTATTACCAGGCTTTTGAACTAAAATTTCAAAACCATAAAGCCATTTATCAAAAAGCACACCCATTTCACTAAACTATAAACACTATTCCCTGTTTTGACACATGAGTCAGAATTGTTGAACTGTCACTGCAAAACTCTACACACAAATCCCTTAATATTTCATTGCCTAGACCATGTGGTCATTTAGAAAGCACTACCATTCAATATTGTTCACTCAAGTCAGCATAGTTTCAGCTCAAATAGCCCACAATTACCCAGGTGAAAACACTAAGAGTCACAATTTAACACACATCAATCAGAACTTTCAAGATACATAAAAGTGCCAGAGTCAGTTCATTTGAGTTTTGGAACAATGGATCCACAAAGAAATGAAGGAAGAGGTCGAGGAGGGAGCGGAAGAGGACGTGGTGAAGGAGGAGGAAGAGGACGTGGTGAAGGAGGAGGAAGAGGATGTGGTGAAGGAGGAGGAAGAGGGTGTGGTGAATGAGGAGGAAGAGGATGTGGTGAAGGAGGAGGAAGAGGACGTGGTGAAGGAGGAGGAAGAGGACGTGGTGAAGGAGGAGGAAGAGGGTGTGGTGAAGGAGGAGGAAGAGGATGTGGTGAAGGAGGAGGAAGAGGACGTGGTGAAGGAGGAGGGAGAGGAGGAGGAAGAAGAGGAAGAGGAGGACGTGGTGAAGGACGAGGTAGACGAGGTGGAGGTGGAGAGGAGGAGGAAGGGCAAGGAGACAAGCAGTCTCGGATGAAATTAGAGGCACTTTAGTTGATCATGTCCTTGTCCATGGCATGACTATGAGGGAGGCTGGGCAACGAGTACAGCCTAATTTGAGTCGCTTCACCGTCGCCTCCATCATCAGAACTTTCAGGGAGGAAAACAGGTAGGTGTACTTACAGTAAGACTGCTCTGTACAGTAACTTGTGCTGTACTCTGTGCTTTGACATCACATCTACTGTTGCACTATGTAATATGTACTACTGTAATAAAGAAATGCATCAAATTGCCTCGCATACAGATATTTTCAGTATGTTTCCATTTTTTCCTGTAAAAAGGATGTGTGAGAGTTACAGTAAAAAGTAAAGTACTTTTTTTTGTGTGTGTGTGTTGTACTGTGTAGTACATGAATGTATAAAAATGTGCCAATGTATCCATTGGTTGTATCTTTTGTTCATCATGTGAAAAGGTTTGTGAGGAGGGGAACCACAAGTAACATAACTTACCAGTTTTGGAAATGTTGTTTTGAATTTATTGCACCAGTGTGTTAGACTATGTTGTAGTGTGTGTTATTTTGAGGGCTTGTGTGTCCTGTCTGAGGGCAAAGTTTGGTTTTTCAGCAAGAGTGCTTATGTTTTAATTTTTAAGACTTATTTTCAGGAGTGACAGTTATCAGTGATGAGTGTAAAGCTTCATTTTGACCTGAAAATAGGTTGTTTGGGAAACTGGGTGAGACGTTATGGATTTGTGTTTACTGTTTTGAGAATACTAGGCATAGTTTCAAGAAACGTGTTTAAGCAATTGATAAAAACTGTAACATGCTGCAAGTGTTACTTAAGTATTAACGCAAAAAGTAAGTGCATGGTGTTTTACACTTAAACTATTACAACATCTGACTATGCAGATAAAATTGCACAAAAGTAAATTCTAGTGATCAACTTGCTAAAAAGTAAATACAACATGAGCCATACAGAAAAGCCACTTGTGATCAGTTTTGTATGTTTGTAATTGACATTTTATATAGTCAATTAGGCCGTTTACATCTTGCTTCATTTTGTTTTTGTACAGTTTGCAAAAACTATAGTCTCCGAGCATGGTCAAACATAGGAATTTATGAAAAACATGAACAGATATTTCTACATGAGATATTTCTTTTAGAACATCTTTCAGCTATGTCTACGAAACATCGACATGAAAGATGAGTGTTGCTGTTTTTCTGTTACCTATACAACTATTATACTTCAAACTCGTCTATTGCCCATTTCAAAGCACAGTCGGTTATTTTTTTTTTCTACGTGGCTAAACAACGGTTAAGCTAATGAATTACCGTTGATATTTTTACGTGAAAGGCGGGATGATTCATTTTTTATTCCATCTACACCGATACTTTGACACAAGAGTTTTAGTCAGGGGTCTTTTAGGCCTGATCCAGAAAACAGGCGTTGTGTTTTATGTCTTAATAATTGTTCTTCTTTCTTCTCAGTTTTTGACCTCATCATCAAAATGTTTTAACATATCGGAAATATCAAGTTATAAATTATATCTAACTATCAACAGTTATATGTGAAACACGCTCAGTCACATTAGAGTTGGATTCTTGTTTATATTGAACATTGTTATTGAACCGCATGTTTAACAGTGCTAGTGTTCACCACGGTTTCCTTTTTAACAACACTATCATAACGCTTATCGTATTGTAATGTTTTGTATGGCATTTTCTTTACACTTTCACCCCATGGATATCCGTTTCGTACAGTTAGCTGATGTTAGTGAACTCTAGGTCTTCTCTTTGTTCATGTACGACGGTATGCACATGAATTTGCTAGATTTTAATAAAATGACGGTTTTAAACCATTTTTAAATAGGGCTTAAATGCATATTTTATATTTTACCCCTTTATGCGAATGCGAATATAGAATACCGCACAAGGATCTCTGAAATATTTTTTCGTGTAAAACATCTATGTAGATCTATCTATGTTTTTAAAAATACAAAGACATCTTTCTCTAAGCGACCCTCAAAATCTGGGGATACAACAAAACACAGTGCTTCCGTGTACGATGATTGATTAGAAAATAACTTTTGTCTCTTTATTGAAAAAACACTTTAATCAGCTGGTGCTTGATAATTATTAAACAACCCTCAATTCGGTAATGACGCGATATTGATATCGCGTTTTAATTGAAACTCAATGCGCTAAAGTTCTTAATATTTGGTGAAAGTTAACTTAAAGCCTTACTTTCTATTTGCTTTTTACAGCGCTTGTTGCGAACAATTCATCCCCTTTTTTAACCTCTTAATCTTTAATGAAAATATCATTACTGGATTAAGAGAAAATATTTGTCTTTGTCAGGAAAACAATGTTTCCTACATTTAGCCGCGATGCTAGCAAGCTCTTGGTTTTCTCGGCATCTCTTTGCTTGTATACAACACTTGATATGCATTAAACCAGGGTATTCATTTAAATATTATTTTATCCGAGTTTATTACTATAATTATATTTTGGGGCGGTAAGTGGACATCGAATGTGGCGCGAGGGTCTTTGAAATATTTAAGATTTTACAAGATTAAATATTTCAAATGCAATTTAGATGTAAAGTTGTGTAATAGCCTTTTAATGCCATTTTAATGAGATCAGACAGTACCACAAAATACATTTTTGTCAATTTTTTATTCCAAGTTATACATTTGAGTATTCATACACTGAAGTGGTGAAGAAAATAACAGATTTGCATTTACATAAAGTAGACAATAACTCCATTTACAGGTGATCGAGCCAGAATATAAAGTCGCGGCACGCAACCATGTTTTGCTCTAGGGCATAGCTGACCAAACATTCAACAATTTCATCAACATCTGTTTTGAAATTTTTTGACAACAGTGACACACAAAGATCTGTTACAAACGTACACATACAGCGTAGTTCGTCGACTTCGAATTCCTCATGAGATTCTGAGGATTACGCCGATCGGTTCTTTGTCGTTTTAAAACATGGGCGTCACATCTGTCCAAGATCCAACCAACCCTCTTATGACATCCATTTCTTTTTTGAGATTTTTCACACGTTTGGTATCCCTCGCACAATCGTTATTCTCATCACACGCAGCCTCGATGGTCCCGTGCATCAAGCTTACCATCGGGCCTCTAAAATGATCTTTAAACATAGAGTCTAGCGTACGGCACTCTTTCCCCGTGGCGCACTCACACGCCAGATGACGCAGTGCCTCCGCTACGCCAGAACTCAACGGGGAGTCGCTCTCCATCGGCTTTTCCGTCGCCATTTCTTTTCGGTCCCCTATTCGATGGTGAAAGATTCTGTTAGTTCCTGTAATCTCCTGGTAGTCCTTACAGCACAATCGTCCAGGCCATGTCCTTTAACAAAGTTTTTAGGTCAGCAGTGTGAGTATATTTTCTAACTAATCTTTCTTTCTTTCTAACTAATCTTTCTTTCAAATTAATCTGTCTATCTAAAGAATTCTTTCTAACTATTCTTTCTTTCTTTCTTACTAATTTTTCTTTCTAAATAATCACATTTCCAACTAATCTTTCTTTCTTTCTAACTAATTTTTCTTTCTTTTTTCTAACAAATTTTTCTTTTTTGTGTCTTTCAACTTATCTATCTTTCTTTCTGTCTAATTAATCTTTCTTTCTCTATAACAGACCTTTCTTTCTTTCTAACTAACTTTTCTATCTTTCTTTCTTTCTTTCTTTCTTTCTTTCTTTCTAACTAGTCTTTCTAACTAATATTTCTTTCGTTCTTTCTTTCTAACTAATCTTTCTTTTTTCTAACTAATCTTTCTTTGTTTCTTTGTTTCTTTCTTTGTTTCTTTCTTTGTTTCTTTTTTCTTTCTTTCTTTCTTTCTTTCTTTCTTTCTTTCTTTCTTTCATTCATTCTTTCTAACAAATCTTTCTTTCTAACTAATCTTTCTTTCAAATTAATCTGTCTATCTAAAGAATTCTTTCTAACTATTCTTTCTTTCTTTCTTACTAATTTTTCTTTCTAAATAATCACATTTCCAACTAATCTTTCTTTCTTTCTAACTAATTTTTCTTTCTTTTTTCTAACAAATTTTTCTTTTTTGTGTCTTTCAACTTATCTATCTTTCTTTCTGTCTAATTAATCTTTCTTTCTCTATAACAGACCTTTCTTTCTTTCTAACTAACTTTTCTATCTTTCTTTCTTTCTTTCTTTCTTTATTTCTTTCTTTCTAACTAGTCTTTCTAACTAATATTTCTTTCGTTCTTTCTTTCTAACTAATCTTTCTTTTTTCTAACTAATCTTTCTTTGTTTCTTTGTTTCTTTCTTTGTTTCTTTCTTTGTTTCTTTCTTTCTTTCTTTCTTTCTTTCTTTCTTTCTTTCTTTCATTCATTCTTTCTAACAAATCTTTCTTTCTAACTAATCTTTCTTTCTAAATAATTTGTTTCCAACTAATCTATCTTTATTTCTAAATATTTTTTCTTTCTTTCTAACTAATCTTTCTTTTTATCTAACTAATCTTTGTTCTAAATAATTAATTTCCAGCAATCTTTCTTTCTAACTAATCTTTCTTTTTGAATAAATAATTTCAAACTAATCTTTCTTTCTTTCTTTCTTTCTTTCTTTCTTTCTTTCTTTCTTTCTTTCTAACAAATCTTTATTTCTAATCTTTCTTTCTTTCTTTCTTTCTTTCTTTCTAACAAATCTTTATTTCTAATCTTTCTTTTTTTCTTTCTTTCTAAGTAATCTTTCATTCTTTTTTCTAACTAATTTTTCTTTCTAAATAATTTATTTCCAACTAATCTATCTTTATTTCTAAATTTTTTTTCTTTCTTTCTAACTAATATTTTTTTAACTAATCTTTCTTTCTTTCTTTCTTTCTTTCTTTCTTTCTTTCTTTCTTTCTTTCTTTCTTTCTTTCTTTCTTTCTTTCTTTCTTTCTTTCTTCTTTCTTTATAACTAGTCTTTCTTTATAACGAATCTTTCTTTCTTTCTTTCTAACTGATCTTTTTTTATAACTAGTCTTTCTTTCTAACTAATCTTTCTTTCTTCCTAAGTAATCTTTCTAACTAATCTTTCTGTTTTCTTTTATTCTAACTAATCTTTCTTTCTAACTAATCTTTCTTTCTAACTTTTTTCTCTTTCTAAAGAATTCTTTCTAACTAATTTTTCTTTCTTTCTTTTTAACTAATCTTTTTTATAACTAGTCTTTCTTACTTTCTTTCTAACTTATCTCTCTTTTTCTTTCTTTCTTTCTTTCTTTCTTTCTTTCTTTCTTTCTTTCTTTCTTTCTTTCTTTCTTTCTTTCTTTCTTTCCAACTAATCTTTCTTTCTTTCAAGTAACCTTTCTAACTAATCTTTCTTTCTAACTAATCTTTCTTTCATTATTTCTAAAGAATTCTTTCTGAATTTCTTTCTAACTAATCTTTCTTTTTTATAACTAATCTTTTTTTCTTTCTAACTAATCTTTCTTTCTAAGTGATTTCTTTCCAACTAATGTTTCATTCTTTCTTTCTAACACATTTTTCTTTCTTTTTTCAAACTATTTTTTCTTTCTTTATAACTAATCTTTCTTTCTTTCACTCTACCTAATCTTTCTTTATAAGTATATCTCTTTCTAAATATTTTTTTATAACTAACCTTTCTTTCTTTCTTTTTAACTAATCTTTCTTTCTTTCTAACATCTCTATCTTTTTTTCTAATTAATCTTTTTTCTAACTAGTCTTTTTTTCTTTCTTTCTTTCTTTCTTTCTTTCTTTCTTTCTTTCTTTCTTTCTTTCTTTCTTTCTTTCTTTCTTTCTTTCTAACTGATCTATCTTTCTTTGTAACTAATCTTTCTTTCTTTCTTTCTTTCTTTCTTTCTTTCTTTCTTTCTTTCTTTCTTTCATTATAACTGATCTTTCTTTCTAACTAATCTTTCTTTCTTTCTTTCTTTCTTTCATTCTAACTGATCTTTCTTTCTAACTAATCTTTCAAAATAATTATTTTTAACTAATCTTTAGTTATTTATTTCTAACTTATCTTTATTTATTTATTTATTTTTTACTAATATTTCTCTCTGTTTTTCTTTCTAAATAATCTTTCTTTCTAAATAATTTCTTTCCAACTAATCTTTATTTATTATAACTGTCTGGCTGATTCAACATCAAAAGCAGTCAATGAGAATGTATAGAAAGATCAAGATCGAGGACTCTTTGGCAGAATTTTTCTATTAGGTCAAATATAGAGAGTTTGCCAGAGAGTGTGTGTCTCCCCGGGCGCTTCAACACTTGAGTGTTTCTCTCACAAAAGAGCTTGCACGCGGCACGTCTTTTTAAAGATGCCTCGCCCGTGTACTTCTGGATGCGGCAGGTCGTTTTCGGACTCTGATGGGCACGAGCGTTGTCTAGTATGTTTGGGCATTGAGCATGCTAGAGCGGCGCTCGTGGATGACTCGTGTTCTCTCTGTGAGAACATGACCATCGCGTCATTACGGTCAAGACTCAATGAGCTCGTAAGAGCGAGAGTCCCCTCTGCCACACCCCGATCAAGTGCTCCCCCGCGAGGTGCTACTTCGGCTGGTGGCCAGGGTGATCTGAGGGTTACGGTTTGGAACAAGGCGCCGACTATCTGTCCACGGTCCAAACCCCCCTGCATGACGGTGACCGCTAGTGAACAGTCGATTTCCACGGGTCTACTCTCGGGTGGCCCGTGTACTTCGGCTACAGCTACAGAGGAAGACGCGATGTCTGTAGCAGCATCACTTGGTGGGCTTGAATCTTCTGGAAGTGAAGATTCAGCACAGCTGCCACCCTCTGGTGTGCATACAGTTGTGCCTGAATCGGATCCGGAGATGACAGCCATGCTTTCCCGGGCGGCTGCGAGCATCGGGCTTAGGTGGCAGCCACCACCCTGCCCTGAGCGCTCGCGCCTCGATGATTGGTTTTTGGGCCGAGCCGCCGACCTGCGTCCACGGCAAACCCCAATACCTTTCTTCCCGGATGTGCATGATGAGATCTCGAAGTCCTGGAAGACCCCGCTGTCTTCCCGTGACCGCTCGCTGGTCTCATCCACCTTTCCTCCCCTCGATGGGGCCCGTGGGTACACTGGACTTCCCCGGTTGAACGCTCTGTTGCGATGCAAGTGTGTCCTCAGAGTGCTTCTTCTCGCGGCGAGTTTAAACACCCCTCCAAGGCCTGTAGATTCACATCTAACATGGTGGCGAAATCTTACAGAGCCGTGGGACAGGCAGCCGCCTCTTTGCATGCTATGGCCACTCTGCAGGTCTATTAGGCCCAAATGCTGAGGGACATGCACGAGGGTAGGACAGACCCAGGCCTCTTTAATGAGCTGCGCGCCGCGACGGACCTTGCTCTCCGCGCGACGAAGGTTACCGCGCGCTCCCTGGGTTTGGTGATGTCCACGGCTGGGGTCCAGGAGAGACATCTCTGGCTGAACCTGGCTGACATGGTGGATTCCGAGCGGACTCGTCTGCTTGATGCGCCCCTGTCCCAGGCCGGCCTCTTCGGCGGTGCCGTGGAGGACTTTGCCCAGCAGTTCTCCACTGCGCAGAAGCAGACTGAGGCAATCAAACACATTCTGCCCCGCGACCCGCTGCTGCCTCCACCCGTCTGGTCGGGCAGAATCCTCAGCCTGCTCGCCGCCGAGGGCGCCCTCCTGCAGCTAGGCCTACGCAGCAGCCTCCACCCAGGCCCCGGCGCAGAGGAGGTCGCAAGAAGGCGCCACAGCCCTCTCCAGCCCCGCCCCCCGCTAAACGCCAGGCTAAGCGGCGCTCCTGAGACGGGCTGCTCAGGGATGACGTTCATTTCTAAGGAGATGGTAGCAGGACCACTCCTTCCCCCGGTGGAGGGCCGGGGGAGAATCTTTTGTTCTCCATTCCCCGCTGCTCACCCACGGGTGAGCAGTACCCTAACATGGTTAAAGAAAGAAATGAACCCCTCTTCCCTGAGCTCACAGAGTTCTCGGACGACACAGAGTGCCGCCCACAAGCCACGCTCTCCTCGTCCCCCTTTGTCCCAGAGTCGGTTGACACGGCGGGTCGCCCACGGGCCGCCTCAGCCCTGTCCCCCTCTGTCGCCAGACCCCCGACAGAGCACGCCCCCGTGGAACGCTGGTCCTTCCCTGGCCTCCTCTGTTCGGGCACGGAGTCTAGCTGTGCCCCCACATCGGGCCGCTATACCACCCGCGTCCGGGCCAGTTACTCCGCTTCGCTGCCCCTCCCACCGTTCCTCCGGTTTGCTTTCAAGGGGCGGACATACCAGTACGCGGTTCTCCCTTTCGGGCTAGCCCGAAACTAATATTTCTTTCTTTTTTCTTTCTGTCTAACTAATCTTTCATTCTTTTTTCTAACTAATCTTTCTTTCTGAATAAATAATTTCCAACTAATCTTTCTTTTCTTTTTTCTTTCTTTCTTTCTTTCTTTCTTTCCTTTTCTTTCTTTCTTTCTTTCTTTCTTTCTTTCTTTCTTTCTTTCTTTCTTTCTTTCTTTATTTCTAACTAATCTTTCTTTCATTCTAACTAATCATTCTTTCTTTATAATTATCTAGCTTTCTTTATACCTATTATTTTTTTAACCAATCTTTCTTCCTTTCATTATAACTAATCTTTCTTTTTTAACTAATCTATCTATCTTTCTAAAGAATTCTTTATAACTAATCTTTATTTCTTTCTAACTAATCATTCTTTCTTTATAACTTATCTAGCTTTCTTTATAACTAATATTTTTTTAACCAATCTTTCTTCCTTCCTTTCTTTCTAACTAATCTTTTTTTAAATAACCTTTCTCACACTCTAACTAATCTCTTTCGTTCTTTCTTTCTTTCATTCTTTCTAACTAATCTTTCTTTCTTTCTAACTAATCTTAGATCTTTCTAACTAACCTTTCTTACTTTCTAACTATCTTTCTTTATAACTAATCTATCTATCTTTCTTTCTGTCCAAGTAATCTTTCTTTCTTTCATTCTAACTAATCTTTCTTTTTTCTTTCTAACTGATCTGTCTTTCCAACTTGTCTTTCTTTATACCTAGTCTTTCTTTCGAACTAATCTTTCTTTCTTTATTTCTTACTAATCCTTCTTTCTTCCTAAGTAATCTTTCTAAATAATTTCTTTCCAACTAATCTTTCTTTTTTTCTAACTAATCTTTATTTATTTATTTATTTATTTATTTATTTATATATCAAAAAAAACTTTCTGTTTTTCTTTCTGACAAATTTTTTTTTCTTTTTCCAACCAATGTTTCTTTCTTTCTAACACAGTCTCATCCCAAGACGTCATCTGTCTGACGCTTTTGACCATACGTCAACATCTATCGTTTTAGGGTACCCTTAAACGTCAGTTAGATGACAATCCTAGGGCGTCATCTAACTGACGCTTTACCTTCGAATGTTGACGTATGGTCAAAAGCGTCACACAGATGATGTCTTAGGATGAGACTGGGCTGTTCTTTCTTTCATTGAATCTTTCTTTTAAACTAATCGGTCTATCTTTCTGAAGAATTCTTTCTAACTAATCTTTCTTTCTTTCATTCTAACTTCTTTCAAACTAATCTGTATATCTTTCTAAAGCAATCTTTACTAAATGATCTTTCTTTCTTTCTAACTAATCTTTCTTTCTTTCATTCTAACTAATCTTTCTTTCTTTCATTCTAACTAATCTTTCTTTCAAACTAATCTTTATATCTTTCTAAAGCATTCTTTCTAAATAATCTTTCTTTCTTTCTAACTAATCTTTCTTTATAAAAAATTAAATTTCCCACTAATCAATCTTCTTCTTTCTTTCTTTCTTTCTCTTTCTTTTTCTTTCTTTCTTTCTTTCTTTTCTTTCTTTCTTTCTTTCTTTTCTTTCTTTCTTTCTTTCTTTCTTCTTCTTTCTTTTCTTTCTCTTTCTTTCTTTCTTTCTTTCATCTAATCTTTCTTTCTTTCTTTCTATCTAATCTTTCTTTCCAACTAATCTTTCTTTCTTTCTTTTCTTTCTTTCTTTCTTTCTTTTCTTTTCTTTCTTTTCTTTCTTTTTCTTTCTTTCTAACTAACATTTCTTTCTTTATAACTAATCTATCTATCTTTCTTACTGTCTAACTAATCTTTCTTTTTTTCTTTATAACTAATCTTTCTTTCTTTTTTTTCTTTATAACTGATTTTTCTTTCTAACTTTTCTTTCTTTATAACTAATCTTTCTATCTTTCCTTATAACTAATCGTGCTATCTTTCTAACTAATCTTTCTTTCAACTAATCTTTCTTTCTAAATCATTTCTTTCCAACTAATCTTTTATTCTTTTTTTACAACAAATTTTTCTTTATATTTTCTATCTTTCTAACTGATCTTTCTTTCAAATTAATCTGTCTATCTAAAGAATTCTTTCTAACTAATATTTCTTTCTTATTAATTTTTTCTTTCTAAATAATTACATTTCCAATTAATCTTTCTTTCGAACTAATTTTTCTTTCTTTTTTCTAATTAATCTTTCTTTTTTCTGTCTTTCAACTTATCTATCTTTCTTTCTGTCTAACTAATATTTCTTTCTCTATAACAGACCTTTCTTTCTTTCTAACTAACTTTTCTTTCTTTCTTTCTCACTAGTCTTTCTTTCTAACTAATATTTCTTTCGTTTTCTTTCTAACTAATTTTTCTTTTTTCTAACTAATCTTTCTTTGTTTATTTCTTTGTTTCTTTGTTTCTTTGTTTCTTTCTTTTTTCTTTCTTTCTTTCTTTCTTTCTTTCTTTCTTTTCTTTCTTTCTTTCTTTCCTTTCTTCATTCTTTCTAACAAATCTTTCTTTTTTCTTGCTAACTGATCTTTCTTTCCAACTTGTCTTTCTTTATACCTAGTCTTTCTTTCGAACTAATCTTTCTTTCTTTCTTTCTTTATTTCTTACTAATCCTTCTTTCTTCCTAAGTAATCTTTCTTTCTAAATAATTTCTTTCCAACTAATCTTTCTTTTTTTCTAACTAATCTTTATTTATTTATTTATTTATTTATTTATTTATTTATTTATTTATTTATTTATTTATTTATCACTAATCTTTCTGTTTTTCTTTTTGACTAATTTTTCTTTCTTTTTCCAACCAATGTTTCTTTCTTTCTATCACAGTCTCATCCCAAGACGTCATCTGTCTGACGCTTTTGACCATACGTCAACATCTATCGTTTTAGGGTACCCTTTAACGTCAGTTAGATGACAATCCTAGGGATTATTCAGAAACATTCAGCGACAAACGTAATTTTCTGAAAAATCACCGTACACGGAAGCACTGTGTTTTGTTGTATCCCTAGATTTTGAGGGTCGCTTAGAGAAAGATGTCTTTTCTATTTTTAAAAACATAGATAGATCTACGACCTACATAGATACTTTACACAAAAAAAATATTTCAAAGATCGTTGTGCGGTATTCTATATTCGCATTCGCATAAAGGGTTAAAATATAAAATATACATTTAAGAGATATTTAAAACTAGGATGGTATAATAATATAACGTGGTTTAAACCATCGTTTTATTAAAATCTAGAAAATTCATGTGAATTCATGTCGTAAATGAACAAAGAGAAGACATAGAGTTCACTAACATTACAGCTAGCTGTAGGAAACAGATATCCATGGGGTGAAAGTGTAAAGAAGACACCATACAAAATACGATGTGTTACGATAGTGTTGTTAAAAATGAAACCGTGGTAAACAATTTAAGAACACTAGCGCTGTTAAACATGCTTTTCAATAACAATGTTCAATATAAACAAGAATCCGACTCTAATGCGACTGAGCGTGTTTCATATATAACTGTAGATAGTTATATATAATTTATCTAACAATTGATATTTACGATGTTAAAACATTTTGATGATGAGGCCAAAAACTGCTTACCACATAAAACGCCTGTTTTCTGGATCAGGCCTAAAAGACCCGTGCCTAAAACTCTTGTGTCAAAGTATCGGTGTAGACGGAATAAAAAATGAATCATCCCGCCTTTCACGTAAAAATATCAACGGTAATTCATTAGCTTAACCGTTGTTTAGCCACATACATAAAATAACTGTGTATCTATGACTGTGCTGTGAAATGGCAATAGCTAGACGAGTTTGCAGTATAATAGTTTTATAGGTAACAGAAAAACAGCAATACTCATCTTTCATGTCGATGTTCCGTAGACATAGCTGAAAGATGTTCTAAAAGAAATATCTCATGTAGAAATATCTGTTCATGTTTTTCATAAATTCCTATATGTTTGACCACTAGAGCTAGCAAGTTGATCACTAGAATTTAGTTTTGTGCAATTTTATCTGTATAGTCAGATGTGATTCTGTTGTAATAGTTTAAGTGTAAAACAGCATGCGCTTACTTTTCGCGTTAATACTTATAAGTAACTTAAGTAATACTTGCAGCATGTTAATACTTTGTGTGATTCCACAACATAGATAGAGGGAAAGTTGCACTAAACAAAGTATCAATTTAGTTTTCAAACAGAAAGACTATCACTTAAATTATTAATGATAATTTATTCCTATAAACACTGAATGTTGACGGCTCTCAAAGAAAAGTCTTCACCTAAAACACATACGGTCTAACATACAAAATGTGAAACAGTGACATCTGCTAGCTATCTGAATAGTAATAGTAATACAACCATAATTTGCACACTTTTGTCTATTTATTATAAACAGTGCTTTCCAACCCTCCTTTCTTAGTGATTTGGTCTTTTGAATTACTGTATAAAGATTATGTTTTAAAGTTAGTCCATAGGCTAGAGTGTGGGGCTTTGCATGGCTACGGTGTGACAAAATACACCCAAAGTGTATTTTACTATTTACGCACTACTATTTACACACATCCTATGCAGGAGAATATCTAACTGTAGCTTGTGAACATTTTATTATTGATTATTTGGGGTCAGAGAACAATTCAATTTTTGAACAACATTTTGTGCTGGATATTGAAGTGTTAGTTAAAAATAAAGGTATTAATTAATAACAAACAAACAAATACTTTAAATCAACATGAAACCATAATATAATTACAGTTTGAAAAAATTACTTCAATAATATTTTCCTTTATTAAAGCTATGACCGTATCACCCCCAACAAAGTTTTGTGTTTGTGGTTGAGACCTCGCCGAGATTATACCAATATTAGGGTTCTCAAACATTGCCTGTTTTTTAAGGAATACAAACTTTGCCATTGTTTATTATGTGCAATATATCATCATATGGCCAGTTTGGTTTCTTCTTCTTACTTGTACAATATACTTGGTTCTCGATTCAAAAATTAAAACTCCATCACGAATCAATTTTTAAAAACATTTTTTTTTTTTTTTTTTTGTTGTAACTGTATGTAACTGTTTAAGTACATAATGCCAGACAATAGGCTACAACAGTCCAGCGGTTCCCTCATCTTCATCTGGTGTGTTGGATTCGCTCGCACATTTGTAACTGATTCATTGAGCAATCAAGATTGTCAATTATTGGATCAATGTTCTTCACTTTTTCAACCAACTGACTGGTGTTTGCTTTCAGAAACCTTTGATGATCTGAGAATATAAAAATTAAAACAATAACAGGAAAAAGGAAAATGAAGGCAAAATGGGGAAGAATATAAAGATTGAATCTAACCTTGTATTATCCTGTTTCTCTTCTTTCCCAGTATCCCCTTTTGGGCAGTATTTGGCTTTGATCAAATCTGCAGTAAATAAATAAGTTTGATAAGTCTGAAGTAAAATAAATGGCTGATAAAGGCTGTAGTAATAGCTACAATTCTTAGTCTGAATAATCCAGGAGCATGCCACCACATAAAATAAATTAATCTTGGCTTATTCTACAAAACTCGATCCAATAGTACCAAAAACATAAAAAGATTCTGTATTGCAAATGTGCACATGCCAATGTTAGACCAGAATGTAACCTTCCTTAAAATTGGCCCCAAATAGTTAACTACGACTGCTTAATTAAGATTAATTTTAAACATTACATAGGCGAAAACTGTTTTAATAGTTTCTCATGTATTACACTTACAATTGCCGGCACATTTGATTTGGCAGAAGTCATATTGATCTCAAAGGAGCTTGAACCAGTTATGATCGGCGAAAACACATGACCATCATCAGATGCAGAGATTTTGCCTGTTTACATAAAATATCTGTTAGTTCATCTGTCAATTGTTCATTTTTTTCTTCTTCTTTTATTATTGCTGCCATGAATTGAGTTAATTCGTGCATTTGATCAAATCTGCAGTAAATAAATAAGTTTGATAAGTCTGGAGTAAAATAAATGGCTGATAAAGGCTGTAGTAATAGTTACAATTCTGAGTCTGAATAATCCAGGAGCATGACACCGCACAAAATAAATTAATCTTGGCTTATTCTACAAAACTCGATCCAATAGTACCAAAAACACAAAACAATTCTGTATTGCAAATTTGTATGACACTGTACATGACAAGAATGTAACCTTCATTAAAATTGGTCCCAAATAGTTAACTACGACTGATTAATTAAGAATAATTTTATACATTACATAGGCGAAAACTGTTTTAATAGTTTCTCGTGTTACTTACAATATGCAGGCACATTTGGTTTGGCAGAAGTCATATTGATCTCAAAGGAGCCAAGAGTTAAACCAGTTATGATCGGTGAAAACACATGGCCATCATCAGATGCAGAGATTTTGCCTGTTTACATAAAATATATGTCAGTTCATCTGTCAATTGTTCATTATACACAGAGTGCAACAGTGCCTCCCCCTTTTTCATTCTTATTTCCCATAGTGATTTTAAAAAATATATATTTATATATAAATATGCAAAATATGCATATATAGCTTATACAAACATTTCAGCATTTTGAGAGGGTATACGGAGATTATGTCATTCGCAGTGCTTCATGGGAGTGGACAGAGCTATTTTGGAGTGTGTTCATAGTGAAAACTATGTTTGACATAATTTTCACTACAGCATGGCTCATGGGTAATGTAGTTTTCACCAGGAGTTCAACTGTGAAACGCAATTATTTACAAAAAAATAAGCTGAAGGCTTTATCAGAAGCAAATACCATGTATTAACAACCTCTTAGCTCACAGTAGGTCTGTCTTTAAAATTAATTTTAGGGAGAAAGTAAATGTTTTTACTTCCAGAAACCGCCTGTTTCACTCTATAATGTTTTCTCATTAAAAATAAAATATAAACCACGCTAACATGTTACTTGGATGCTTGATTGTCCTGCAGTGTTTGCTGTCTCTAGAGAGAGAGAGAGAAGGAAAGACCATGTTATTTTAAATGGCAATGAAAAGCGCTAGCCTATATAAATAGCTTTGACTTTTATATGTTTTGCTTATCACATTGTGACAGTGTCATTCATATAGCTTACATGTTAAACAATTTATCATGCAAATTGCTAAAAGTTAAAATCAAAGACAGAGTAAAAGAAGAATTAAAAAGTAGCCTACCAAAATTTTAAAAGTAAGTAACTGAAGAGGAATAAAATAGGCCTATGCACATAAGCATGTCTGACTAAAATAATCTAAATAAGATTTAAAACTTAATAAAAACCAAAACATTTATTTTAAGGTTCTTTATGGAAACCCCTCAGCTTAAATAAACGATGCTGCAGATTTTAGTTACATCCGATAAAAAATACAACAGTTAAAACAACACAGCATAATGCAAAATAAACATTGCTGTAAAACAGTCATATTAAACTGATACTTTTGTGATATGGTTTAAAAATATATATATATATATCTGTATCATCAGCTACAGCAGATAAAAATACCAATAGCATAATGCGGATAAAACAAATACGTACCCTAGGCAATTAAAACACTAATGAATTATACCATCTTTTCCTTATGTATAAATTTTTTTTCAAATTAAACATCATTGCATAATACAGATAAACAGCAATAGCATTGTTTAAAACACCATAGCATAAATGAATTATAGAAATAGAAAAATACTTACTGTTTTGCATTGTTGATGAAGTGGTCAAAGAAGAGAGGGTGCAAAAGTTTTTGGTCCAGACATGGGGTATGGCACACGTTTATAGCCTTTTACAGTAAGAGCCTGTGGAAAACTGTGGGAAAACGGCGGATCTGTGTGTCCTCTATATTCTTTCAGTACTCTATGAATGGAAGTGTTTAGGTTCAAGACCAATTCACATTCCCAGGAGGGGTAGGCAGACCTTTAGATTACACGAGCGCCATATTTCACTGATTACTGTCACTCCTGAAAATAAGTCTTATGAATTAAAAGTAATTTATTACCGGCGGTACGAAAACAGCGATGATATCACTTATTTGTCACGCACACTGTCCACGCTGGCAGGCACTACCTGTGTGATTTTTTCTTCAACTCTGTAAAACATGCAAGATGTATTTATTTATTTATTTTGAAATAATTAGTTCAGTAAGACTTTTATTTTGTATTATATATTTTATTTTATATGATTTATATAATTTTAAATTAACACAATGCTTTTTCAACTTTAGTCAGATAAAATTCCAGCGTCCCTAGCAATGTGGGAGTGGGAGTGGGAGGGAGGGGGAAATACATAGACGCACGCTCCCGTTTTGAGCAAGTGTGTGATCATTCATACACTGTTTCACAAGCTGTATGAAAATACATGTGTTAGGAACTACTTCTTCAATGCTCTAGAAATGT
>CM070834.1:30206161-30208661 GCA_036326025.1 Chrosomus eos | reverse complement strand
GATTTATGAGGACTTTTGAAATGTCCTCATAAACCACCCATAAGTTGTAATACCAGTGTAATACACATGTCATTATACAAATTTGTGTCCTCATAAATCACACACACACACACAACACACACACACACACACACACACACACACACACACACACACACACACACACACACACACACACACACACACACACACACACACACACACACACACACACACACACACACACACATACACACAACACACAACACACACACACACGTCAAGTCACATTTTAGATGCAATATTGAATAAGCAGAAAAATCGGATTTTCTGCTCTGAAAATATAAATAAGCATACAAATTGAATAAGCACTTTGAATATTCTAAACAGAATAAGCATTAGTCGCTAATGAATAAGTACTAGTACTTAATGGAATAGATACTAATATCTAAAAAATAAGTACTAGTAGCATGAAAATAGAGACTAGTATGTTAAAATGATTAAATGTTAAAACGGCTTGCCATATTGGCTCAGAGCGCTGTCGAGCCCCCCTGACACGCCCGGGTACCAGCTTCAGCCCGGCCCTGATGGCCGCGGTTTCTGACCCGTGTGCAAAGTTTCAAGAGTTTTTGAGCATGTTAAGGGCCCCAAAAGTGGGCTAAGAATCTCAAAAGTATCCAAAAAGAATATTAAAGTTTGATGCGTTGTCACGGCAACAGCATCTAAGATATCAACAATCCTTTCACAGGTCTACATCTGGCTTGTGTCTACATTATACACATCAAGTTTGAAGCAAATAGGGTAAAGCGTGTTGGATATATGGACCAAATTGTCGGACCCGTTCAAGGGGGCGCTGTCGAGCCCCCCTGCCACGCCCGGGTACCAGCTTCAGCCTGGCCCTGATGGCCGCGGGTTTTGTCCTGTGTGCAAAGTTTCAAGAGTTTTCGAGCACGTTAAGAACCCCAAAAGTGCCCGAAAGCATAAAAAAGCATGAAAAAGCTTAAAAAAAGGAATATTAATGTTTGATGCATTGCCATGGCAACAGTGTCTAAGATATCAATAATCCTTTCACAGGTCTACATCTGGCATGTGTCTACATTATGCACATGAAGTTTGAAGCAAATCGGGTAAAAATAAGAGGGTGATTTAAAAGCATTTTGAAAGTGACACACTTCCTGCTGCCAGTTGGTGGCGCTATAACTTTGACTCACAATAGTCACATCCATGTGATCGGGCTCTTACAACGAACACACTGCTGAAGTTTCATCAAGATTAGTTAATGTATGCAGTAGTTATGACACACTTCCTGTTTCACGTTTCTCGCCATAATTTCGTTTCCTCGCCACGGCCAAACCGTTCGAGATATCAAAAATCCCCTCGCAAACTTTCATCCTCAATGTCTTGACTTCACGCTGACCGAGTTTCGTGCCGTGTGTTTGAATTCTCTAGGAGGAGTGTTTCACATTCCTTTGCATGCGTTTTCCAAACAAGCCTAAATAGCCGACTTCCTGTTGGGCTGGGGTAAAAAGTTAGAGTGCGAAGTATATATGAAACGATGAGATCTACATGTGTACCGAGTTTCATATTATTACATGCAAGCGTGTTTGATTTATGGACCATGTTTTCGGACCCCGTTCCAGGGGGCGCTGTCGAGCCCCCCTGCCACGCCCGGGTACCATCTTCAGCCCGGCCCTGATGGCCGCGGGTTCTGACATGTGTGCAAAGTTTCAGGAGTTTTTGAGCATGTTAAGGCCTCCAAAAGTGTCCAAAAGGTAGTAAAAAAATAATTAGAATAATAATAATAATAATAAATATAGCTGCGAGCAGCGATTACGGGCCCAAGCCAGTGGCACCGCAACCCTGGTGCACCAGGGTGGCGGGACCGCCGGCTTTGGCCCTTCATCGCTGCTCGCAGCTATATTTATTTTTATATATATATATATATATATATATATATATATATATATATATATATATATATAAATATATATATATATATATATATATATATATATATATATATATATATATAAACCCGGGTGGCATCGCCACCCTGGTGCCTTTAGGGTTATTGTGCACGACGTGACACAAAATATCTGCTCGCTATCTGCCGAACGGCTCTGGTAGTCCCGCTTCAGCACTGATGATGTTGTAGAAATAGTGTGCTCTGGTTGGTCTGGATTATTCTGGATTTTTTATTTTATACAGAAATAAGTTATTTATAATTCAGATGAGAATAAAGTTAGTGTTGATTAAAATGAAGGAAAACAAATATATTGATCTGAAATATAGCACATTCATTTTACATTTATTTAGGTTCAATTACCAAACATACAATCTTAATTTAATTTAAAGCAAACAATACATTTGAAATACATGGGTTGTATGCACATTTTTTTTTTTATAAAAAATATATATATCCAAAAAGACAAGGCTTAAAAACTCTTGTCACTGTAACAGACACAATCTCTCTCACACACACACACACACACACACACACACACACACACACACACACACA